>CM039579.1:22479322-22667761 GCA_022457205.1 Saccharum spontaneum
TGGGCTTCTGACAGTTCTATCCCATTAGTGTTGGGTGCATCTAGTTTTGAGTTCTGGTTATTTAATTGGTTGAGAGAAGTCGTTCTTCTGAAGAGTGCTGTTAACTTTCTGTCTTTTTCAGACCAGTATCACATACTCACTCAGTTTCAATATTATAACATGAGTGATAGAGGTTTGACCAATGGAATTCACAAAAATTTCTCCATCAAGATAAGGGGGTTCAAGCTTCCTTCTAAGTCATATTTAGAATATGTTTGTGACATTTGAGTAAGCTGTTTTTTCCAGCTTGCGATGTAGCAGAAATTATGTTTCTCCTCAAATTATTTGTATCAGCATGACAAGTATTTCTTGAGGCTACCAATTCATAATTGTGGTTTCAAACAGCATTGTTGCTTATATTTTGAGTAGGGCAGTAGGCAGAGCAATCCTAGATTGGCAATAGTGAAAGTCAGTTTGCACTTTTGTATTCTATTATTTTGTTTTGGTAATAATTATTAAAACTTAAACTGGATGGATTTTCAAGTACCTTCAAAGTTCAGACATGTCTAAACATTCGATGTATTTCATGCCTGTTCTTTAATCTATGCAGTTTCAACTTCCTCATATAAAAAGTCTCAATATAATGATGCAGCTCTCTTGCGTGTTCATTGAAAAAAAACTTGCTCATATAAAAATAAAATTGATCGTTGCATTTATTTAATTGTATACTGCCTGGAGAACAGCTCCATTGATTTTGTTTCCCTTGTTTCTTTCAACATGCAATGCCTTAATATCTGAAAGGTGAACATAAAACTACTAGTCAATGCAATGTCAGCAGATTCCCTTACTCTTTGTGTTTTTGAAAGAACCAAACGTATTTTGCAGACTTCTCATAATATTTGAAATTATGACCATCCTTTGTCATTTCTTGTGCAGTTATTGTGCATGTTTCGCTGCTAAAGTCTATTGTTCAGAATTCTGCTCATGTCAAGGCTGTTCCAATAATCATATGCATGAGGAAGCAGTTTCTCATATTCGCAAGCAGACTGAATCTCGTAACCCTCTAGCATTTGCTCCAACAGTCACTCGCACATGTGGGCCTGTTTCAGAATTTGGGGTAAGAACTAAGAAGAACAGATCCTGTTAGTTGCATTTTTCTTTTTCTCTTTCACTATTGCTCATGGCATCCCATTCATTGTAGGATGATTCTAACAACACTCCTGCTTCTGCTCGACATAAAAGAGGATGCAATTGCAGGAAGTCTTCTTGTCTTAAAAAATACTGCGAGTGCTTTCAGGTACCATTTAACTTGCCAATTTAGTTTTCTTGACTTAATCTAACTTTGTTAATAAATTGACCCGTTCATGTGTTTATTTAATATATAATGTTATTCTGTGTCATAAGAGTGGTGTAGGGTGCTCCATAAGTTGCCGATGCGAGAGTTGTAAGAACTCTTTTGGAAAAAGAGAGGGTGAGTTTGATCCATTCTCGATATTCTTTTCTTTAGAAAAATGCAATTAACCAGTTTACATGCTTCTTAGTTTAATGTACACTAATGTTTGCCAAAATTTGTGCTTGCCATCTTATCCCCATGTTCCTTTCCACAGCACAGCTTTTGGTCAAAAGGTGCTGTGTAAGTTCAATAACTGTGTCTTGCATTTTTCAGTTCCATGTCTGAATTTAGTTTACATTTGTGCTAGGATTTTATATATAGCTGGTTAGAAACTTATGATTGACAAAACATGAACAAGAACATGCTAGTTGGTTTGAAGTTGGGTGGCTAACACTGAAATAGTTAGAGTGTGGAATTTCTTGACAGGGTAACTCTGAATTTGTGTTTACATACCACTTGATCTTCATCTTTGAATAGAGGCTCATGCTTGGAGCAGGCTTTAATGCTCAGTTGCCAGGTTTTAATGCTCTTATTTTCGTTTGAAGGTGTGCTGTTGTTAACTACTGAAAAACTGAAGAAAGGGGATAAAGCAAAAGGCCCTCATGGGAAGGAAGAGAAACTTGCGTTTGACAAACACCATGTGATTAGCCAATCTGGTGATCTTGCAGCCTCTGAGAATCTACTTGCAACACCTTCGCTTGAGCCTTACAGGTTTGTATGTCTTGTGCATGGATGTTAGCATGATTCTTGCCTCCCTTACAAAACTCCATACGCTTAACATTTTGAGTTCTCTTTCAGATCTTCCTTCCTACTTCCATCTACATGCTCCAAACTAACACCGGCAACTGCTGGGTGCTCTTCTGGACTGCACAACCCTCGGTCTCCCATGAAATCAGATGATGTGCTCTCACCTTTCATAACCCGCACTGCAGCGATGATTCTCGGGAATGATTTTTCAGATATCCAGGAAGTGGGTTCATCTTGCACCACCAGTGTCAAGGTTGTTTCACCGAACAAGAAGAGGGTTGCCCCCCTGCACATTGGTACGGCATTGTCCCCAATCGGTAGCAGCAGCAGAAAACTGGTTTTGAAGTCCATCCCTTCCTTCCCTTCCCTAACTGGTGATGCTGATAGTGAGGCCCACTAAACAGAGTTCATCAGCATATGGCACCTGAGGTACGCATTTGTTGTTTCTTTTTCTTCTCTAATGTTTTTGTTTGCAGAACTCAATTGATTATGCAGTTTCTTTTTTCAGTCTAGCTGATCCCTTCGGGTACCCTGGATCCTGGAAGATGATTTTGCCTGTTTTTGTTCTGACGAAGAGTTGAAGGAACTTGTTTTAGAACCTCTACCATATACGTAGAAATATAGTTGCATAATCTTGAGAGGCCGAAGCCTAACAGTTTCACTAAATGTGCTTGACCTTTCGTCACCTAGTTTTGTTAGTTCTATAAGGTCAGTATGTATATATTTCCACAGCTCGTGGGGGTGAACTACATACGTATGGAACCAATGAATGCTTATTTCGTTAAAAAAAAGGAACGAATGCTTAAATTTAGCAGAGTAGTCAATTCAGTTTACTAGTATAAGTTTGTGACCAAACATCACCGCTGCCATTTCCAGTCATTTTCCTTAAACACATTACACTCCTGTACATATAACACACGCATATACATCCTATACCCCTATAATAAGCAATGATGATTGATGAGCTGTATTGGCGTTTCGCTGTCAATGGTCCGTCATCTCTGCAACCAAATAAATGGATCTAGAACCCCTATACGCATTGTTGAGTTGTGCTTGAGATGATCATTTTGAATGGCATATTTGGGCCCTCATCTGAGGATAAGCCTTATAGCTGAATGGATATCCCAATTGCATCCTTGCCATAAAAGAACAGTTCCAGTTGAATATTTGAGAAGTAACATATTTAGAAACTCAATTCTACAAATTCAATATACTTGACCTCAAGAAGAATTAAACTACTTGTGGACTCATCCACAGACGTTAATACATATAACATAATGATCTGGAGTACCTGCAAAACTCTGTATTTAGGACAAAAGGTTCTGGCTTGCAAGAAATGCTGATAGCAGAAATATAACTCGGTTTGTAGACCTGCCTTTCAATGTTTTGACAGTACAAAATCCACAGGGAAGTGTAACAAGTTTGGAAAGTCATGCGTATATTTTGAAGAACTATGCAGCTCATTATACACATCAAACATCATGTTACATGTGTATTCTCTGTACACATAATGATGGTAGAAATTTTGAACAGTGATGAACTACAAGGTCATCTGAATGTCGAAGTCTGATACTACAAAATCAATCCATTCCACGGCCCTTGGTCTCTACAGGGAAGAATATGCAGGCAACAGCAGCAAGGCATAATATCACCTCAAACACAATGAGCGCTTCCATCTGGTGGCAGCTCCGCAGCATAGCGACAGCAACAAGAGGGCAAACAACCCCGCCAATTCTACCAACGGCGGTTGCAATTCCTGCACCGGTTGAGCGGACAACTGTTGGATATACCTATGAAAAGAAAGAAGGGAATTAACTGCCAAGGCATAATCTGCTGCAACTGCAAGGAAATAAGTTCCACAACTTGACCACCAAAATTAGCAAAGCATGTTTAGAGTCTAAAGAACCACAGGCACAAATAAAAGGCGATTAGTAAAGGAGAACGCATAGTAGATCCAAATGGACGTCGGATACTCTGGTATTGAGCCCTGTTCTATGATTCTTAATTGATGGCAGTTTTACAGATTAATTAAGCATGGTATAACTAATATTATACACCATACGACACTGATACAAACCTCTGGAGCATAAAGACACAAAACTGTAAAGCTCCCCATGGCACACGCACGGGCACCAAATAGAAGAATAGTTGTCAACAGCTCATTCTGTTGAAGTAGAAGTGGTCCAAGGAAAGCACAGCATGCGAACATCATAGACCACATCGAAGCTTTTCGACCAAACCAATCAACAAGAACAGCAGACAAAAATAAACCTGGGATTTCTGTAGAGATTTGAAACCACGAGTTAGTGTGATATTCCAGTGAGACATAACAGGAGGCAAAAAGAAAATAAGGGAGTTATCATATGATACCTGCTAAACTAGTGATGAAAGTGTCTTTGTAAAGATTGGTAACCTTTTGGTGCAGGCCAACATTCACACCAGATGCACAGCTTTTATTTGCATCACTCAACTGTGATGTCAGCAATACTAACCCGTAATAAGCAAAGGAATTTGCATAGAAAACAAACCAAAGAAGAAGAGTTGATCTGAGCAGTTTGCGCGATAATAGTATGCGCAATGCAGCAAGACTGCCAGATTCGGAGCTCTTGGCATTGTCACATTCCTTCTCTCTGACAGGAAGAAGACATTCACTCTCAGGAGCAAGAGCGTCGTTGTCAAATTTTGTTTGTCTATTGGATGTGAGAATTCCCGGAGGAAGAGCTGATTGGTTTGCATTGGCCATTCTCTCCAGGATAGCAGTGGCATCAGACATTCTATTTTGTGCACAAAGGTAGCGCGGAGACTCAGGTGTTAGTCCAAAGAAAGGAAGCAAGAGGAAGCATGGAAGGGCGGTGAATATTAGCAGCCACCTCCAATTCAATGCTGGTAATACGACCTACAGCAACAAATATAAATATAAATTACTGCATTTCAGCTATTTTAACTTACTGCAGAAAGTTCAAGAATTCAGATTGCCCACATTATGGCATCATAATATTGTAATAGAATAAAAATATTATCAGCATACACGAAGTACATGCAAATGACATGTGCTTGACACAAAGCATTCTGGCACAGGCACATGGTTTCAGAAACATGCTTGAATCATATTACACCATATTCTACAGAAAGTGTACTCAAGGTTCTTTCTGGTTCTATATAGGCACTATAAATATAGTGTACTCTTCATTCGGATTTTATTTTTTAAACAGCATGCTCATGTGATTGGGAACAATTTAGCATGCTAAGGATTGCATCTAAAAGGAACAAAAATTATCATTACCCATGCAAGTGAAGCTTCCAAGATTGTGCCAAGAGTCCAGAAAAGGGAGAAAATAACCATCCAAGTGCCACGATTTTGTGCAGGAACAAATTCCAAAAACCAAGATATAAACACATGGCTGCCACCCACTCCTACTCCAACGAGAAACCGAAGAGCCACCAAGCATAAGTAGTTAGGAGATAAAGCACTTAGAAAACCCATTCCACTAGTAAACAGAGTTGAAAAGATTAAACCAGTCCTGAAATAGGGGAAATGTAAGTTTTATCTCATTTATGCTTGAAACAGAGTAAGGAATGGCATACAAAGACTAGAAAATATCCAACTTGCCCCTTTCTAGTTTCATGAAAGTCTTGATTAGATCCTCTAGAAAAGCAGGTTTTTAATACCCATTTTCCAAGCCAAAGCATTATACAACTAACTCTTCAATATAGTTCTCAAAGTAGTATTGCAATGTTGCTGTGGATCCCTCTTAGCATTCAGATATAGGAAAAGTAGAGAGAACACATACAAGACATGAAGGAAAATTATCTATGCTTTTACCCTGTAATCCTTGTGAATCATTGTATGAGGTAGCTTGCTGACATGGCTAGTTAGTTTGCCGACGAAGCAAATCTAGCCCAGCCGGATGCCATGAGCAAACCACTACCAATACCGCTGTAAAGATGAAAATTGCACTGGTTCTGAAATTTGAGAAGGTAAATAGCTGCTTTGTAGTAAAAAGGTCAAATATGTACTTGCATGAAAGTAGATGATGGTAAATTAGAATTTATCCTATACAAAACATTGCAGATCCCTTCATTTTTGTGTCAAATTTACCATTAGGTTTAAATGTGCTGGTGGCTTCTTACTGAAGTGCATTGTTCAGTATTGAGGTTGTAATTTAGTAAGCAGTTACAGTTATAATCACATCATACTAAGCATATATTACTTCAAAAATCTATAAAAAAAAAAGAACATCCCATTAGCACATATACAAACACATGTAGATTGAACCTTAAGAACTGATGGTTAATTTGAGGTTATGATAAACTCAAGGTCAGGAAGGTTCAGTTGACAACCAAATTATGAGAGCGCTTGCGCTTGTATCAGGAAACCCTTACCTCCGTCCATATTTGTCGGAAACAAAGCCCCAAGCACAGGCACCTAACAGCATGCCAGCAAAGACAACACTTGAAAGGAGGCTCTCGTTCTCTGGGGAGACGTTCCACTCCTCTCGTATGAATGGCCCAAGAAACGACAAGAGCATGAGCTCCATGGCTTCTGCAACCCAGCCCATCCCGGCATAGAACAGAACAAGCACTTGGAATTTCCCAAACCCCATCATGGAGAGTGCGTCATCTGTAGTATATGTCTCCATGTTGGGAGCCATCACCTGCGTATCCAGAGAAGTCATTCTGTCAGATTAGGATGCGAAGCACGAACGGCCCAGAGCTATACTGTCTGCAGTATTTTTCTTTTTTTCATTTTCATTTTCCTTTTTGGAAACTGATTTGTAAGTTTCTAACTGAACAGTGAAGAAGGCACAAGGGATGCATTTGAGCTCACCAACAGACGGTATTATCAATTTACGCCGCCGAAAAGAGTATCTATGGATGGAAAAGGATATAAATTTAAGTTTCAAGTAGTCAATTGGATTAAGGATTTCCATGGCCAACTAATAAAAAAAACAGAGACCGGTTGATCGACGGAGTATGAAAAACCAGCCAGACCAGCGCAGCTTCTTTTTTTTTTTCCTCCCAAAAAATTTCTGCTCCTTAACGCAACGCAACGTAACCCCGGAAAGTGTAAAAGCGGGTAGATAGGATAAACATGAGGTCCGTATCAAGAACAGTAAAAATAATCCCCCTGAGGACAAGACGGCACCAAGAAGTCAAGAACAGGCGGGCCCCTCGAACTTTTAACCACCAGCCACAATGGAAGAGCTGAGAATCTCAGAAGCAAACGGGGTGGGCGATCGACGAGCACTAGACGGCGGGGGGACGGAGGGCAGGATCGGAGAGCGGGTGAAGGAACGAACCGTTGCTCGGCCGCCGGCGGCGGACGTGGGGAGGGAGCCGGCCGATTTCCGTGGCACTGGCACGCCGGTGTCGTGTCGGCCGGGTTTCCTTCCTTCGTTCCAGGGATACGAGGGGAGAGGGGGGTTGGTTGGGGGAGGAGACTAAGGGATCGAATGCGCAATTGCAGGGAAGAGGATGAAGGATGGCGTCGCGCCGCGCGCACACTCAACGAGTGGAGGAGACCAAACTACCCGTGTGGTCGCACGAGGTTTTTGTGTGGCCGTCGTGCGCCAGGTGGCGGCTGGGGTCCACGCCGCGCTCCCCGCGTCACGTCTGCACGCGACGAGTTCCCATCTCCACGGGACTTTTATACCTTTTTATTATATTGTTCTTATATTATATAAAAAATAATATTCCGTTTGTTTCCACTTTATGTGCAGCTATAAAACTCACGCACGTACAGAGTACTCTATTCAAAATGACGTGGACCCTGCATCAAAAAAAAAACGACGTGGACCCGTTTTTACTAATCCGTATTTTCTGGTTTTGTCTTGTACGTGAGTTTGTTGGTAGATCCAAACACGATTTTAAGGAGTAGTTACGGTAAAGCAACAAAGAGGATAATGACATACTATTTTTTCTCCATCTGAGATTGTAATATATTTTTTGTTAAAAATATTTTTTTAGCAAGTTATGTGTATAGAAAAGCTAAAATAACTTATAATTTGAAATGAAGAGGAGTTATTTTCAAATAAATTCTTGATCTCCGTGGGTACATGAAACAATGTGTTTTTTTTTCAGTTCCTCTTCTATATTATACACACTTGGGGGCTAAGAGAGACTCTAAAAATAACTTCATATTTTTCCTAATTTATAGGAATGGAGATTTTGATGAAAAAAATCCTCCAACAACATTTTTAATTGGATCTTCAAATATAAACATCCTTTATTAAGGGTTTCTCGCTGCCCCAAAGATAAAAAGCGAGAATAACTTTTTAGATTGTGCACATGATATAGAAAAAATGTTGGATGTACAAAGATTTAACTCTCAAAATTATGATTTAGAGATTACATTTTAGAAAGACTCTTCAAGATGCTTTATCACTAAGTAGGATCTTAGCACTTCAACCGCCCACCAAGGTAATTCTTTAACTTGGTATCGATACTCACGTAATCTTGAATTTATTTTAAAATTTGAAGATAATATTTTTTCAGTGGTAAGGCGACGTCTATAATGATTTCGTAAATTTTAAACTTTATTATGGCTCAGACTCTTCGAAGTGCTTATTAGATAATACTCACTCCATCCCAAATTTATAAATCTTTATAACTTTCTTGGAGAGTCAAAAACATCTAAAATTTGACTAAATTTGTATAACAGTATAATAACATTTATGATACCAAATAAGTATCACTAGATTCTTCATTAATTATATTTTCATAGAATATCTATTTGATGTCATAAATCTTTGTAATATTTTATATAATTTTGGTTAAACTTAAGATGTTTTGACTCTCTAAAAGTTAAAATGACTTATAATTTGGAAGGGACAGGGCAGGTGCTTATGTCCGTGTATGTGAGCTACTGCCTGCAATGTGTTTCTGAAAAGGAAATATACATATATGGAAAATTCGTACCAGCCAAGGTGGCAACTGCCTAGGGTAAAATTAATCCTATTGTCCCGGGACGTAAGGTCTCGTCTGGAGGACAGGAGATTCTAGAATCCCAGATTATCTAGGCTCAAGGGGATTCTGAGATTTTAGAACTTTGAGTGGTAAGGTTTTGAGAATCTGCTATCCCTCCCGTCTGGCTGAGTTAGGGATTTTTTTTTTATCAGAATCCCAGAATCTTTATCCGATTCAAACGAAACCTAAGTGTAGATTGAACTATTCCAACGTGACTATCACATATGGAAATTTCGTGGTGTATTATTATTCCTGCTCTTAGACTAGAAGCCTCACCTGACTTGGACCTAACCTAATGGATCGTTATTACACCACGCGTGACATGTTCTGCATAGTCTATGCACGCAGGAGACCACCAGCTTCATCTGATGAGTACTACTGGAAGCTAATGATTAGTATGTGACAGGTAAACAATTTGGTATTTTCACATACGGTCAGTATTATATACTTTTATTACTACTACCAATTTTGCCAGGTCCAGAGTGAAAGTCCCTAGTTTGGTTTTGGCTAATTGATGAAACCTAGGACTAACCTTTGTATCTAAGTGGATGATTTAGATAAAGGTGGTCATTGCATATGAGACATGACATTGACTCATGTGACCAAGATGGTGAAGACCAAGATGAGGCTTGGCTCGATGGACCGGCTGTAAAGGTGAAGGGCAAGTCGAGGCTTCGAAGCGAAGGACCATGCGATGGTGAAGCTTGAGCAAGACTTGGCGCCGATGGACCGATGCAACGGTAAAAGAGCAAGTGAAGTCAAGGTCGATGGATCGAGACGGTCATGTGATGATATGAAGTGGATCATATCATTTGGAGAAACAAAATGGACTCAAGGCAAAGGTATAACGATAGGGCCATTTTGTTTTACACTCAAGACACCATAGAGGGTGTGAGTGGTTTAGGATCGATAGCCGAACTATTAAGAGGGGAAGTCTTATCGGTTTTTCGACGCATGGGTGCCACTAGGTGAATTCATGAAGTGCATTGCATATAGGGCCTAGTGAGCTAACTGGAAAACCTTTGAAAATGATTGAGAAAAAGCTAACACACAAGCACATGGAGTTGTACACTTGTTGGTGTTGGCACATTTGCAAAGGTGGCGTTGGTCGCGCTGTCGTTTGCGGGAAGAGAGGGGTTTGGGTTTCTCTCTCCCTCCCGCCGAGCGTGCGAGCGCGGGATTCAGGCGATTTCGGAGAAATGAAATGCCTATTTTCCATTACGCCGGAAGTCGAAAAAGAAACGGAGGCGAACGCGGTCACAGAGGTGACCGGACGCTGCACCGGACGCTGCACCGGACGCGGTCAGTTTCGACCGACGCGTCCGGTCAGTACAGCGTCGGGGTCAGGCGCGCGAGCTTGGGCTTGCCACCGGGGCGTCCGGTGACCCACGAGACCGGCGCGTCCGGTCATGCGCCCTGAGGGAACCGAAGACGTCTGACGCGGTCCGCGTCCGGTCACACACGATCAGACGCGTCCGGTCATCCAGGGAGCTTACTGGACTCCCACCGGACGCGGGTACTGTGGCGTCCGGTCGTTGCGAGGAGCGCGTCCGGTCGTTTGCAGCAGCGCGTCCGGTTGCTCGTTTGACCGTTGGCGCACAGTGACCGTTGGAGGATCTAACGGACGAATTTGGAATTAGAGGACACGTGGTCGTCGAAGGGGGACCGGACGCGGTTGAGCGCGTCCGGTCAGTTACGACCGGCGCGTCCGGTGGTCCCGGGAAAAACGTGAGTGGAGTTGCAACGGCTCTATTTGTTTGGGATGCTTATAAATACTTGTTGGCCGGCCCTTGGGGAGGTCTCTTGGCATTTCTAACACTCTTGTGCATCCTTTGAGCTAGAACTACTCCTCCCACTCATCTCCCTTGCTTGATTGCAAATCAAAAGTGAGATTGAGTGATCCCAAAGTGCATTGCATAGCTTGAGGGCATCTAGTGGCACTTGTGGGTGGTTTAGCCGGTGGATTTCTTGTTACTCTTGGAGAGTACCGCTCCTAGCCGGCTTGGAGATTGTTGGAGGCGTTGGCAAGAGAAGGTGATTGTTCTTGGCCACCTCCGGTTGATTGTGAGAGGTTCTTGTGCTTTCCTCGGCGGGACGCCAAAAGCAACTCTAGTGGAATCCGCGTGTCATTGAGTTACCTCACTTGAGAGTGGTGTCTTGCGGTGCCTTGCGGGGCGTGCCTTGAGGGGCAAGTGACTTGAGGGTCACACCGGGGAACCATCTAAGTGTTGGTCGACACAACCGGTGACGTAGCTTGTCGGTGAACAAGTGAACACCGGGTGAACAAAAATATTGTGTCTCTCGTCTCCCGGTGATTTGTCTTCATATTATGTTGTTGTCAATATTGATTGATTGTATATCATCTTGGTGATTGGCAACATCTTCACTTCACCGTCGGTATAATAATCACAATCCTCTCTCTTGCATTTACATTCACTAGTTTTTCTTGTGTAGCTCTAGTAGTAGCTTTGCTAGTAGTTTTGTTAGCTTGTTCTCTAGTGTTTCTTTAGTGACATGGCTCTTGTGTGAACTAGAGATCTTAATCTACTAGACTTGTGGATAGGAGGCTTGCATCACAACCTTTGGCTAAGCAAAACTCGCTTTACGCCGTTTGTTATTCTAACAAGTTTGCTTAGTGGTATTTGTAGAATTTTTATAGGCTATTCACCCCCCCTCTAGCCATCTAGGACCTTACAAGTGGTATCGGAGCCGTGGTCACCGTTTTAATCAAGGCTTAACATCCTTCGGTGTGAAAAATGGCTCAAATTGTGTTCAATCATGTTGGGGGCAAGCCACCGTTCTTTGATGGTGTTAGTTCTTTTGCTCATTGGAAGAGAAAAATGACAATGTACCTTGGTTCTATTCATGAGAGAGTTTTGCAAGTCACCGAGAATGATTTTGCTATCATTGATCCCGATCATCTCACCGATGAAGATAGAGCAAATAGAACATGCAATAGAATGGCTCTCAATACACTTTACAATGGTATTGACACAAAAGTATTTGAGGGCATCAAGGATTTAGATTTGGCAAATGAAGTATGGACAAGGTTGAGTGAAACTTATGAGGGCACTAAGGTTGTGAAGAGTGCCAAGCTATATGGGCTCAAGAGTGAGTTTGAGAACTTCAAGAAAAAGGATGATGAAACAATCATTGAAATGTTTCATAGATTGCAAGTGATAGTCAATGATCTCAAGAGCTTAGGGCACAAGACTCAAGATCAAGATTTTTGCCACAAGTTCTTATTGAGCCTACCTAGAAGATTCAAGATGTTGATCATGATGTTGCAAAGAGATGGGCTTGAAGCAATGAAGCCTAATGATTTGCTTGGTGAAGTATTGACCTATGACAAATATGATCAAGATGTTGATGACAAGGAAAAGGTGGAAGATGAGAAGAAGAAGAAGACCGTAGCATTCAAGGCCACTTCCTCCAAGGGCAAAGCTACCATCATTGAAGAAGAAGAAGATGACAATGAAGATGGGGAATTTGAAATTGATGATGAGGCACTTGCTCTTGTAGTCAAGAAGATGGGTCACATGTTCATCAAGAGAAGAGGCTTTAAGAAGAGAAATGACAACTTCAAAAGAAATGAGCAACAAAGAAAGTGCTTCAATTGTGATAGCACCGAGCATCTTCAAGCGGAATGTCCTTATGATAAGAAGAAGAACAAAAAGGACAAGTTTGAGAAGAAGAAGAAAGAGGCCAAGATGACATTCAAGAAAGACAAAAATGGTGCCTATGTGATCACTTGGGAAAGTGAAGATAATGAAGAAGAAGAAGAATCATCCAACAAGGCTTTTGCTTCCATTGCCATCAACAAGAAGCCATCACTATTTGATTCATCCTCGTCATGCTTCATGGCTAAAGAAGCTAAGGTATTATATGATGAGAGTGATGATGAAAGTGAAATGGAATATGCTCATGATAGTGATAACGATAATGATAATGAAAATGATGATGATGAACCAACTAAAGAACAACTATATGACTTGATGCAACAAACTAGAGACATAGCTATTGCCAAAGACAAAGAGTGTAAGAAGCTTTCAATGAAAGTAGCAATACTTGAGAAAGTCCTTAGTGAGCTTAAGACCACTCATGAGAGTCTAGTGGAAGACCATGAGGATCTTGATAAGGCTCATTCCAAGCTTGAAAAAGCTCACTCATTGCTACTTGAGCAACAAGCAAAGAAGGAGGTTGTTGTATCATGTGATATAGGTGTTACATGTGATATAATTGATGAATCCTTTAATGAACCTATCATCATGTCAAATACTAACCCTTCTTATAGCTCTTCATCCACCACCACTGACTCTACCTCCACTACTAGTGATGGTTTCACTTGTGATGCCTCACTAATGGTTGAGAATGAGACTCTCAAGAGAGAGGTGGATGAGCTCACTCACGCCCTAGGCAAAGCCTATGGTGGTGAGGCCCACTTGCTTAAGTGCTTGGGTAGCCAAAGGTTCTCTCTTAACAAAGAGGGATTGGGCTACACCCCCAAGAAAGGCAAGTCGGCCTTTGCAACTTCAAAGCCTAGCTTTGTGAAGGGCAATGGTCGGTTTTGCAATAGATGCAAGCAAGTTGGGCACCTAGAGCATAATTACAATAAAAAGAACCAAAGCAAGAACCTTGTTAATGCTATACCTTTTGATTCTTGCTATGTGCTTACTAAGGGTGTGAAGGGTGTGCAAGCTAAGTTTGTTGGTACACCAATTGTGGGCCCAAAGAAGAAGGCTATTTGGGTACCAAAGAGCTTAGTTACTAACCTACAAGGACCCAAGCAAAAATGGGTACCTAAACTTCATTGATTTGCTTGTAGGTCAATTACAAAGCCGGAGGAAGGCATTGGATTATTGATAGTGGGTGCACTCAACACATGACCGGTACATCAAGAATGTTTGACTCAATCAATGACAATGATAGTGGTGTTGATTCTATCACATTTGGAAATAACAAGAAAGGCAAGGTTATTGGCTTGGGAAAGATTGCAATATCAAATGACATGAGTATCTCCAATGTGTTACTAGTTGAAAGCTTGGATTTCAATCTTCTATCCGTGGCACAAATATGTGATCTAGGCTACAAATGCATCTTTGGGGTTGATGATGTGGAAGTTATTTGTATGGATGGTTCAAATGTGGCATTCAAAGGCTTTAGATATGAGAATCTATACCTAGTTGACTTCAATGCTAGAGAAACTTCTTTGATAACTTGCTTAGCCTCCAAATCAAGCATGAGTTGGCTTTGGCATAGAAGGCTTGGTCATGTTGGCATGAAACAATTGAAGAAGCTTACAACTCACAATCTTGTCAATGGTTTGAAAGATGTTGAATTTGAGAAGAATAAGCTTTGTAGTGCATGTCAAGCCGGGAAGCAAGTTGGAAGCTCACATCCAAAGAAGAGTACAATGAGCACATGCAAAGCATTTGAGTTGATGCATATGGATCTATTTGGACCAACAACATATACAAGCATAGGCGGCAACAAGTATGGATTTGTCATAGTGGATGACTTCACAAGATTCACATGGGTATTCTTTCTTAGTGATAAAAGTGAAGTGTTTGACACCTTCAAGACATTCCTCACTAGAGTTCACAATGAGTTTGAGATTAGAATCAAGAAAGTGAGAAGTGACAATGGAAGTGAGTTCAAGAATACAAGAATTGAAGAACTTTGTGATCATTATGGTATTGGACATCAATTCTCGGCCAAATACACTCCACAATCAAATGGTCTAGTTGAGAGAAAGAATAGAACATTGCTTGATATGGCTAGATCAATGCTTCATGAGTACAATGTGAGTCAATCTTTTTGGGATGAAGCAATCAATACCGCTTGCTACTACATCAATAGACTATATTGTCATCCATTGCTAGAGAAGACCCCATATAAGCTACTTCATGGAAGAAAGCCCAATATTTCTTACTTTAGGGTATTTGGTTGCAAATGCTATATCTCGAAGAAAGGCACTAGATTGGGGAAGTTTGACAAGAGATGTGATGAGGGGTTCCTACTTGGTTATTCAACTACAAGCAAAGCTTATAGAGTTTGGAACAACTCAAGTGGCATTCTAGAAAAAGTCCATGATGTGCAATTTGATGAAACCAATGGGTCACAAGATGAAGAAGAAAATCTAGATGATATTGGTGGAACTCTATTAGTGGAAGCAATGAAGAACATGGACATTGGAGACATTAGAGCAAAGCAAGTAATTGATATTCAAGATGATGATAAAGATCAAGTGCTCAATTCACCATTCAAGCAAGTTAGTGACTCTCAAGTGCAAGATCAAGGTGCTAGCTCTTCTCCTCAAGATACATCAAGTGATCAACCAAGCTCAAGCAATCGAGTGCAAGTACTCCAACCACAACATATTGCAAGAGATCACCCCATTGATAGTGTTATTGGTGATATTAGAAGTGGTGTGCAAACAAGATCAAGATTGGCAATATTTTGTGAGCATGCATCATTTGTGTCAACCATAGAACCAAAGAAGATAGAAGAAGCTTTGAGGGATGCCGATTGGATCATGGCTATGCAAGAAGAGCTTAACAATTTCACTAGAAATGATGTTTGGGAGTTGGTAGAAAGGCCAAATAACTACAATGTGATTGGAACCAAGTGGGTGTTCAAAAACAAGCAAGATCAAGATGGTATTGTAGTGAGAAACAAAGCAAGACTAGTTGCTCAAGGTTACACTCAAGTTGAAGGTCTTGACTATGATGAAACATATGCTCCCGTGGCAAGATTGGAGGCAATAAGGATTCTATTGGCTTATGCTTGTGCACACAACATCAAACTATATCAAATGGATGTCAAAAGTGCATTTCTCAATGAGATCATCAATGAGTTAGTCTTCGTTGAGCAACCACCCGGATTTGAAGATGACAAGAAACCCAACCATGTGTACAAGTTGAAGAAGGCTTTATATGGCTTAAAGCAAGCACCTAGAGCATGGTATGAGAGGCTAAGGGATTTCCTTCTCTCTAAGGGATTCAAGATGGGCAAGGTTGATACAACTCTATTCACCAAGAAGATTGGGAATGATCTATTCATAGTGCAAATATATGTTGATGACATCATCTTTGGATCAACCAATCAAGCTTATTGTGAAGAATTTGGTGCTATGATGGCCAAGGAGTTTGAAATGTCTATGATTGGTGAACTTAGCTACTTCCTTGGTCTCCAAGTAAAGCAATTGAAGAATAGAACATTTGTGAGTCAAGGGAAATACATAAGGGACATGTTGAAGAAGTTTGGAATGCAAGATGCAAAGCCAATTTCAACTCCAATGGGTACAAATGGAAGCTTGGATAGTGATATTGATGGCAAAATGGTGAATCAAAAGGAATATCGGTCTTTGATTGGAAGTCTACTCTATGTCACCGCATCAAGGCCGGATGTCATGTTTAGTGTTTGCATGTGTGCTAGATATCAAGCCTCACCTAGAGAGAGTCATCTCACGGCCTCAAAGAGAATATTGAGGTACTTAAAGCAAACAAGAGATGTTGGACTATGGTATCCCAAGGGGTCAAAGTTTGAATTGATTGGATATTCGGACTCCGACTATGGGGGTTGCAAGATCAATAGAAAGAGCACAAGTGGCACATGTCAATTACTTGGAAGATCACTTGTGTCATGGTCCTCAAAGAAACAAAATAGTGTGGCAATCTCTACCGCCGAAGCCGAATATGTGAGTGCGGGGAGTTGTTGTGCACAACTGCTTTGGATGAAATCAACTTTGAAGGATTATGGTCTCAACTTTAAGAATGTGCCATTGCTATGTGATAATGAGAGTGCAATCAAGATGATACAAAACCCGGTTCAACATGGAAGAACAAAGCATATTGACATAAGGCATCATTTCATTAGAGATCATCAACAAAAGGGAGATATTGCCATTAAGAGTGTTGGCACCGATGATCAACTTGCCGATATTCTCACTAAGCCACTTGATGAAAAGAGGTTTTGCAAGCTAAGGAATGAATTGAACATTCTTGATTTCTCAAACATGAGTTGAATGCACCCCACTCACTTATTGACATGCCTCTCCTTCGACATTGCAAGGTAAAGTTGATTGACATGTCATTCATTCTATGCTAAGGACTTGTTAGAGCATATAGACATAATAAGTGGTATGCATGAGCATTCATGATAAATCAAATGAATTTGATGGATATATGTTACCACTATTGCCTCTTTGATTGTTTTGATCTAGTGGTGGCATATGACATGTTTGTGAGCTTGCAAACCTAGTGTTGAATCTAGAAGATTTGCTATAAGTGTTTAATTCAACATAGGCAAGATAACCCTTATTATGAGGTGTGAAGAAGCTTGTCTTTGGTTCAAATCGAATTAAATATCTTTGGCAAAGTGTTCTAGGTTGAACCAAATTTGATAAATTTTAACCTACTCCATTAAACTATTTGTTCTTCTCTCCACAATTTGATCCCATTTTTGGGTAAGTTGTTGACAAAGGGGGAGAGAAAAAGATGATTCAACATGATAAAGGGGTAAATAAAATTTTTGATGCACACAAGTAGGGGGAGCAAGCTCATAAACAAAGTTGTTGCATTTGTTTGTGCATTTTCATATGACTTGCTCATTGCACATGTATTTAGATTCAATATACATGCTTATGTGGTGCAATGCTAGTATAGAATTTGGATGATGAAATAATCTACTAGCATGCATAGGAATAGTTTTTACTGTGGTATCTAGACTTGCCTAAAAGTTTTTACAAGTGGTCCAAGAACCTTTACATATAATGTTGATCTCACGGGGTTCTTGAGTTTTGTTGGATGTCTAGTTACTTCATGATGCTAAGGATGGTGTAAAAGGCAACTCCGATTGGTATCACGCTTCAAAGGTCCATTTCTTACACCTTAGCATCATTTTGGTAGAATTACTCTCCCAACACTTCTATCCATGCATATGTGCAAAGCTTTAAATCCAAACTCTATGCACATATGTAGGGGGAGCTAATGCTACCAAAACCGAGCTTGTGATAATTGTCCAAACTTTACTTATGAGCAAAATGATTGGACAAGTATGACAAGTTCAAAACTTTTATTATCAAAATCATCTTTGAGAGGGTTGTCATCAATTACCAAAAAGGGGGAGATTGAAAGTCCCTAGTTTGGTTTTGGCTAATTGATGAAACCTAGGACTAACCTTTGTATCTAAGTGGATGATTTAGATAAAGGTGGTCATTGCATATGAGACATGACATTGACTCATGTGACCAAGATGGTGAAGACCAAGATGAGGCTTGGCTCGATGGACCGGCTGTAAAGGTGAAGGGCAAGTCGAGGCTTCGAAGCGAAGGACCATGCGATGGTGAAGCTTGAGCAAGACTTGGCGCCGATGGACCGATGCAACGGTAAAAGAGCAAGTGAAGTCAAGGTCGATGGATCGAGACGGTCATGTGATGATATGAAGTGGATCATATCATTTGGAGAAACAAAATGGACTCAAGGCAAAGATATAACGATAGGGCCATTTTGTTTTACACTCAAGACACCATAGAGGGTGTGAGTGGTTTAGGATCGATAGCCGAACTATTAAGAGGGGAAGTCTTATCGGTTTTTCGACGCATGGGTGCCATTAGGTGAATTCATGAAGTGCATTGCATATAGGGCCTAGTGAGCTAACTGGAAAACCTTTGAAAATGATTGAGAAAAAGCTAACACACAAGCACATGGAGTTGTACACTTGTTGGTGTTGGCACATTTGCAAAGGTGGCGTTGGTCGCGCTGTCGTTTGCGGGAAGAGAGGGGTTTGGGTTCCTCTCTCCCTCCCGCCGAGCGTGCGAGCGCGGGATTTAGGCGATTTCGGAGAAATGAAATGCCTATTTTCCATTGCGCCGGAAGTCGGAAAAGAAACGGAGGCGAACGCGGTCACAGAGGTGACCGGACGCTGCACCGGACGCTGCACCGGACGCTGCACCGGACGCGGTCAGTTTCGACCGACGCGTCCGGTCAGTACAGCGTCGGGGTCAGGCGCGCGAGCTAGGGCTTGCCACCGGGGCGTCCGGTGACCCACGGGACCGGCGCGTCCGGTCATGCGCCCTGAGGGAACCGAGGACGTCTGACGCGGTCCGCGTCCGGTCACACACGATCGGACGCGTCCGGTCGTCCAGGGAGCTTACTGGACTCCCACCGGACGCGGGTACTGTGGCGTCCGGTCGTTGCGAGGAGCGCGTCCGGTCGTTTACAGCAGCGCGTCCGGTCGCTCGTTTGACCGTTGGCGCACAGTGACCGTTGGAGGATCTAACGGACGAATTTGAAATTAGAGGACACGTGGTCGTCGAAGGGGGACCGGACGCGGTTGAGCGCGTCCGGTCAGTTACGACCGGCGCGTCCGGTGGTCCCGGGAAAAACGTGAGTGGAGTTGCAACGGCTCTATTTGTTTGGGATGCTTATAAATACTTGTTGGCCGGCCCTTGGGGAGGTCTCTTGGCATTTCTAACACTCTTGTGCATCCTTTGAGCTAGAACTACTCCTCCCACTCATCTCCCTTGCTTGATTGCAAATCAAAAGTGAGATTGAGTGATCCCAAAGTGCATTGCATAGCTTGAGGGCATCTAGTGGCACTTGTGGGTGGTTTAGCCGGTGGATTTCTTGTTACTCTTGGAGA
Organism: Saccharum spontaneum; assembly: GCA_022457205.1. Taxonomy (NCBI): domain Eukaryota; kingdom Viridiplantae; phylum Streptophyta; class Magnoliopsida; order Poales; family Poaceae; genus Saccharum; species Saccharum spontaneum. The sequence continues at coordinate 22,499,052 of CM039579.1, forward strand.
GTACCGCTCCTAGCCGGCTTGGAGATTGTTGGAGGCGTTGGCAAGAGAAGGTGATTGTTCTTGGCCACCTCCGGTTGATTGTGAGAGGTTCTTGTGCTTTCCTCGGCGGGACGCCAAAAGCAACTCTAGTGGAATCCGCGTGTCATTGAGTTACCTCACTTGAGAGTGGTGTCTTGCGGTGCCTTGCGGGGCGTGCCTTGAGGGGCAAGTGACTTGAGGGTCACACCGGGGAACCATCTAAGTGTTGGTCGACACAACCGGTGACGTAGCTTGTCGGTGAACAAGTGAACACCGGGTGAACAAAAATATTGTGTCTCTCGTCTCCCGGTGATTTGTCTTCATATTATGTTGTTGTCAATATTGATTGATTGTATATCATCTTGGTGATTGGCAACATCTTCACTTCACCGTCGGTATAATAATCACAATCCTCTCTCTTGCATTTACATTCACTAGTTTTTCTTGTGTAGCTCTAGTAGTAGCTTTGCTAGTAGTTTTGTTAGCTTGTTCTCTAGTGTTTCTTTAGTGACATAGCTCTTGTGTGAACTAGAGATCTTAATCTACTAGACTTGTGGATAGGAGGCTTGCATCACAACCTTTGGCTAAGCAAAACTCGCTTTACGCCGTTTGTTATTCTAACAAGTTTGCTTAGTGGTATTTGTAGAATTTTTATAGGCTATTCACCCCCCCTCTAGCCATCTAGGACCTTACACAGAGCATGTCCAATATAACTTTGCTACCACTTTTTCGTTTTCTTCTACTTATTAGATCAGATGTTGCTTTCAGCGTACTCCTATCCTATCGTACATTTAAATTAAAGAGTAAAATACATGAGCAGTCCTCGAACTTGTTCGGCTGTGTCATTCCGGTTCCTAAACTCATAAATCGACCGTTCAAGTCCTCAAACTTATTCATAAGTGTCAATCTGGTCTTTAAACTCTCAAATCGCTCGTTTAGATCCTTAAATTTGTTCATCTGTGTCAATCCTGTCTCTAAACTCGTAAATCACTTATTTAGGTCCTCAAACTTGTTTGGCCGTACCATCTATGTCCCTAAACTTGCAAATCACCCATTTAGGTCATCAAACTTATTCAGTTGTGTCCTCCTAGTCTCTAAATACTGTAAACTTGTAAATTCAATATATAATTATAGAACTATCCAAAAAATTATAAATCTAATTTTGTTAGACTCCCGGTTACATGTACTTTAAATTAGAATAAAGAAATCACCATGTATTTTCTATTTTAACTCTATAGTTCAATAACTAAATAGACACATACATTTTTAGGATTTATAAAAATATATGTGACTATTTAGTTATTTAACTACTAAGTTAAAAACATAAATTACATGGTGATTTCTTTTATTCTAATTTAAAGTAAAAGTTACGAGGAGTCTAATAAAATTAGATTTTTTTTATAGTTATATAAATATATATTGAATTTACAAGTTTATAATATTTATAATATTAGGGTTCAGGATGACACAACCGAGCAAATTTGAGGACCTAAACAGGTGATTTGTATGCTTAGGGACCTAGATGATATAATCAAACAAGTTTGAGGACCTAAATGAGCGATTTGTGAGTTTAGAGACCGAGATGACACAGATGAACAAGTTTGAGAACCTAAACAGTCGATTTGCGAGTTTAGGGACTGGGATAACATAACCAATCAAGTTCAAGAACCGCTAGTGGACTTTACTCTAAATTAAACAAAACCCAACCATACATAGTGCAAATTACTAGGTTATATCATAATCCATACCTTTCATATATGGATTTCTTCCTAACCAAATGCATTTATTTGTTTGTTTCAACTGAAAGCGAATTTAGAAAGACGACGACCTTGTATCGTATCTCATCGTACCATGTTGACGGAGGTTGGGGACACGCGTACAACCCTATTAGCATGTAGTACTCGGTACCACTATTTGATAGAGATTGGAGGCAAGCGAGCATCTTTGATTTTTTTTTGGCAGGAACGAAAAAAAACCATCTCCAACAGCTCATAATCCCATCTCCCCCATCTTTTAGCACCTAGGCAAAACAAAATATTTTTTTAAGAAAAACAGGAGGGTGCAAGCCCCTACTGTACTTTTATTATAAATGCTAAAAGCTTTCAACAGAGTTTCATAAAACATAAAAGCTTATAAAGAAAATAAAAAAAGATTACACATATGCATCTAGCCATATACTAATATTGGGTACATATGAACTCTTTGCTCTAAGAGCATCTCCAACAGTTTGCCATTCGGCTTCCCATCCTTAATTTTTTGGCAAAAAATCCTCTCCAATAGTTTGGCATTCTTTCTCCTCATCTTTCCCAACCTCGTAAAAATCTATCACAAGCGCGCATATATGTGCGTGGCCTAAGAGCACGCATCCGGAGTTTCCTGGCTCGTCTAGTAAAAAGGAAGAAAGACATGGTTCTAGGTGAGAAAAGCGCAAGAGAGAAAGATCTGGTGAAAGGACTTAAACGCGTATAGAAACAAATTCAGGGTTCCTGATACAAAACATGAGACCGGGTCGTAGGAAAAAGTGCCGAGAAAAAAACTTTTAGGATAAAAATATAGGAAACTCTTGGAGATGACTTCTTTTTATTCTCTCCATACTAATTTAGAAGTTGGCAAACACCATATTTTTTAGAACAAAATATGAAGAATACTTAGAGATGCTCTAAAGATAACCTGAGCAAAATCAATTCTGAAGTGATGTCGAGCATGAGAAATTGTGGGTTGAAAATTTCTGAAGATTGCATCGTTTCTGACTATCCCAAATTCCCCAACACATGGATATGATTATCTCCATTAAGAATGGCACTGCAAGCTGGAGTCTTTAGGAAGAAATTATCTCAAAAGGGTCATCTGAATGCTGAATAGTTAAGCCCAAAGTATGCCAACATTCAACTGAAAATGGGCAAAGAAAAGATGCAGGAGAGTCTCTACAGTGCAATCAGCCCAGATAGCACAGTTATAATCCTCTAGGAACATATTTCCTTCTCAACAAATTTCTAGTACTCAGCCTATCCTTCGTGAGTAACAAAAATAAAAAGAAAACACTTTTCTCTTATTCTGGCTACAACTCTTTCAAAGCCATAAGTTTGATGAACCTGTCTTCGACCAATTAAAATGAGCATAAGCTTTCTTGGTTGAAAATATACAGTTATTCCATATTTAGCATTAAGTATCAGATTCCTCGTAGATATGTAAGCTGAGTTACTGGAATTGTTGATAGGCCTCAAAGATGACCCAGCGCGCGCAAAGATGGGCGTGGGCTCCGACCTCCCAATCCCGCGGATCCTCCACGGCGCGCCAATGCGAGGCTCCGGCTGCTGCGCGAGAATGCGAGGCTGGCGCGGGAGCGGGCGCGCGTGCGGCGGGGAAGGTCGGAGCGGGCCGAACCCAATGCTGTTCGGCGTCGGAATCGGAGCCAAGCGGACGTCGGGGAGGCTGAGCTGCTGGCGCATCTTGGAGCGGTACGTGCCGGGGCCGCGCTGACCTGCTCGCGGCGGCCGTACGCCTACGCCACCGCTACGCGCTCCCCGACGTGCACGACGCTCTGGCGGACTCGCTCGCGTCCGTCGTCGTCTTGAACCTGGCCATAGCAGGCGCAGGAGCAGCCCGAGCAGGAGCAGGCGCTCCCTCCTCCGATGCGGCTGGGTAATCCTGCACGTATGGTTGGGATGGGGACCAAACACGAGGAGCTGCCTTGGGCCTCTGAAGTAAGATGATCGTATTTACAAAAATACCATTGAATGATTGGAATATGCTTTTGGAATATGTTTTTAGTAGTGAATTATTGAAAATTCTTGTTATTCCTCCTAATATGGTTCGAGGAGTTGGAAAACATCATGTTTTTGGGAGGAAATTATTGGGTACCTTGGAGGTGGCGTTACCCCAAGGCCCCAACGAATTGACGTTGGGCATATCCAGCGCCACGAGAATATCCTCGCTATAAATCACTGCCCACCACATGTTTATAATAACTTCATTAATTTATTTACAGGAAGTTTGATAAGAACAATGCTACTACTCATTGCTAGTTCTTTTTCGTAATGATTATAACTTCTCTTTACACTTCTTTGCATATCCGCTAAACTTGTCACGGATATAGTTGTGCGCGTCTGGATGAACCACAAGTGTACTGAGTTAACACGATTCGTCCTCAGTCCATTTCTCGACCCTTGGTCTCTACAGGGAAGAGAATGCAGGCAACTCCAGCGAGGAACAGCACCAGCTCAAACACGAGCACTGCTTCCATCTGGTGGCAGTTCCGCAGCATGCCGACTGCGACGAGAGGGCAAATAACCCCGCCGATCTTACCAATGGCGGTTGCGATTCCAACCCCCGTTGAGCGAACAGATGTCGGATACACCTAGGAAGAGAACGACAGAAATAACTAGCTTAAAACACTCTGCTGTTGAGTTCTAGTAGGGCCTATCTACAACACTGCCAAAGCTGTATCAAAGTATGTTTTATTTGTAGTCTTCAATCCACAAGATAATGAGATCTAACTACACCTACATGCCGATGTAATGATTTATACAAGGAAACCTTGAATGATGGATCTTCAAAGCTTCTGGTTGAATAGGATGGTCGAGTGAACATATAATATCAATGAATAATTTATGAAAACAAAATGAACTTATATTAAATACTCTTTGCCATAAGAAAGTTAAAACAAACCTCTGGGGCATATAGACATAAAATGGTTGTGGTCCCGGTGCCACAAGCACGAGCTCCGAATAGAAGAGTAGTTGTTAGCAACTCATTCTGATGAAGTACGAGTGGCCCAAGGAAAGCACAGCATGCAAACATCAGGCTCCACATAGTAGCCTTCCGGCCAAACCGATCAACAAGCAAAGCCGACAAAATTAAGCCTGGAATCTCTGGTAGAGAAGCGAAACCATGAATTAAATGGGATGTTCCATAGCCAGTCTGGGGGGGATTAAAAGAACTTACTGTATTCTACCTGCTAAACTAGTGATAAAAGTATCTTTATAAAGATTTCCATCGTTTTGGTGCACTTCAAAGATCAGACCAGATTTACAGCTTCTATTCACATCACTTAGTTGCGATGCCAGCAATGCTATCCCATAGCAAAGGAACTTGCATAGTAAACAAACCAAAGAAGAAGAGTTGATCTGAGCAAGTTATGTGATAATAGCTCGCGCAATGCAGCAATAACACCAGATTTGGATCTAATAGCATTCCTAACTGTATGTTCCTTCTCTCTGACTGGAATAAGGTGTTCATTCTCAGAAACATGAGTGATGTAATCAGTCTTTGTTTCTTGATGGTATGTGAGAACTCCCACAGGAAGAGCTGCTTGGTTTGCAATGGCCATTCTCTCCAGGACAAGCCTTGCATCAGTCATTCTATTCTGTGCACAAAGATAGCGTGGCGACTCGGGTGTAATTCTGAAGAAAGGAAGCAAGAGGAAGCATGGAAGGGCGGTCAATGCCAGCAACCACCTCCAACTTAATGCTGATAGTACAGCCTGCAATGCAAATAAAAATGAGCAAATTTCGATGTGAAAACTTGTACACATACAAGTCAGATGTGTACCAAACCCAAACCTAACTTACTGAATTCCAGACATTTTGATCAGATACAGAAAAGTTAGAGTTCAGATGGTTAGGTAAAAGTACGATCATCAGGTAGGCATCACACATTGAGATATCTAAAGCATTGCTACAGAAATAATGACAGTATAGTACAAATGGATAATGCAACTGATAAATCCGGTTGTCAACGGTCACAAATACACTAGTACACCTGAAGAAAAATCAATGTTACACATGACACAGCATTCCAAAAAAATTCTGGTTTCAGAGGCCTGCTTCAACAAATTCCTACACAGAATTAAGGAAAGCAAGTCCCTCACAGTTATGCATAATGTATCATCTCTGAAATTAACTAGTTGCATTCCTTTCAGAATAGATTATATGTACAGTATTGCCTATAAGAAAACCATGGAATGAAAAAGGGAAAACAATGAGTTGTAGTGAAGGAACAAATGTCATACCCACGCAAGTGAAGCCTCCACGACTGTGCCAATAGTCCAGAAAAAGGAAAAAATAACCATCCAAGTGCCACGATTTCCTGCTGGAACGAACTCCAAGAACCAAGATGTAAATACATGCCCACTGCCCACTCCTATGCCGACAAAAAACCGAAGAACCAGCAAGCACAAGTAGTTAGGAGATAAAGCACTTAGAAAACCCATTCCACTAGTAAGCAGAGTTGAAAGCAATAGAACAGTCCTGAAAAAAAATACAAGGTTTGTTTCATGTATGCTTGGCATATAGAAAATTAAACATAGAAAAGAATCATTGTAAAAAACAGGATATAATCATACAAACTAGACCCTCTACTAAGAATCATCAAACCAGTTATTTAATATCCTCTCAACTTTGTGAAGGTAAATAACACTATTTAGTGGTGCTGGGGGGTTATCGAAGTGTTTATGCAAAGCTGTCCGCTTATGAGGCATCCCACTCAGGTTTTATTATTTTACAGGTAGAGAAGAGGGAAGATAAAGAGAGGTGGGAACTAGACAAAAGAGAAGAACAAATTGTTTGTCTACTTTTTTAATCTGTGCTGACTCAGTACATGAGGTCACTAACTGAAATGACTCATTGGTTTATTGACTCAGTGAACTGATACCAATCACAATTGTCAAAATTGAATTGGTTTATTTGGACATAGGTGATTAGATCCAATAGCTCGGACTAGTGAGATAATAAAAAGGACTCGATCTTATTCCTGCCTGTTTTAAGAAGCCAATTCTTGTAAATGGAAATAGAAAGAGTTTGCTGGAGCAAATCCTTACTTTCTTCCATATCTGTCGGAAGTAAAGCCCCAGGCACAAGCTCCGGTTAGCATGCCAGCAAACACAACACTGGATAGCAGACTCTCATCTTGGGGAGAGAGATTCCACTCTTCCCGCACCACTGGTCCAAGAAATGACAATAGCATAACCTCCATGGCTTCTGTAAGCCAACCCATTCCTGCATACGCAAGGACAAGTGCTTGGAACTTTCCAAACCCGATGAGGGTAAGAGCGTCGTCGGTGGTGTATGTTTCCATATTAGCAGAACCTGAAGATTCTGCAAAGTACAAGGCGTCTCTAAGAAATTCCAAGCATAAACTTGTGGTGAAGCAACAATTAGAGATTCCGAGATTGCAAGTCAACTCAATGGGATTTGGTGTTTGCCAATACCATATATTTACAAAACAATTTCGTTTTTAGGGAACATACTGGACTCACCACTGAACCAGTGTGTGTAGCACCGTGATCTGACAACGCTTATTTGATGAGTAGAATGAGTATCAATGTCTATCTGACCCGAGCTTCATAATAGAATCAACCACTGCAGTCCATTGACCTTTTCTTTTTCTGGATTAAAAGAGTGTGCCGGACGCCACTGCAGTGAAGGAGGTCAATGTTCAGAAACAGAGGGCAAGTGTAATCCAGCCACCCAGCAAGTTAAGGGAGCCATGCTTTATTGACAAAAGCTGTGAAAGCACAAAGGAAGCATTAGATTGAGACGAACTGCCGTACCACCGTCACCCATACACGAGCACAAAACCAGAAAGCTTGGAGTTTCAGAGGTACGGCATACTAGTATATTCCTTGTGGATAGGGAGGTACTAGTACGGTTTTATTGGCTGAAGATGCGCAGGTGCGTTGACTTTGAGCTGCAGCTGATAGGGTGGGTACATTTTTCTTGACACGGGTTTCGGTCCATGGCTCAGGGCCGAATTTCAGAGCATGTGTTATTGGGGGTAGTTGTGTGTGGGGATCAGGATCAAAGGCATGCATACGGATACAGCGAAGCCGAACATGTATGCCTAGCCTAGTGTGCGCCCGCCGCACTCTTGCAGGAGAAGAGGAGACCGCCGCCCGGTACGAGGGGAGCGGGGTGGAGGAGGACAGACGAACGAAACAAAGGAATCAGTAAAAGAGGCGAGGCCGCGAGGGCAAGGGAGGAGTGGATGGAGGGAGAGAGAGGAAGAAGCGAACCAGGCCTTTCAGGACCAGCGCCTCGAGCGGAGGAGCGGTTCTTCCTTTCGGCCCCGGCGACCGGCGAGCGACGGGGCGGCCTCGGTCGCGCCGCTAATTGTTGGGATTGGGACTTGGGAGGCGGTTCGCCGAACGCGCGATGCGCGATGCGAGACGAGCAGAGTGCAGGAGCTGAGAAACAGAGTGCCGTTGAAGTGGTGGGGCGCTGTGGGTGGGACCTGCACGCGCCCCTGCTGGCTTCGCCTTGGTGACACGTTTGGTTGCGCTTTGCGTCACGCCTGGGTTCTCATTTCTTCTCGTCATAAATCTTATTATTATTATTATTATTATTATTATTATTATTATTATTATCCAGGAACAGGAACTGCATGATAATTAATGCTCAGTTTCCACCACATGCTTCACCTGACGAGGACCTGAGGAGGGAAGTCTTACAGAATAATCCAATTACAAACATAAAATACTCATTGTTATATAGACTTATATCTTTGTCGTATAATCAAACTCCTCTTTACAAGTCGTGTCGTGTACATGTCCGCTAAACGTGTCGTGCTGTCTGTTCGCAAATATGATGATGATGTCACTGCTGAATCGTGCACCCATCCGTATGCCTTTAAAGTCAGATCTCTCTACAGCTACAGCCTACAGGGAAGATAACGCAGAGTCGCAGACAGCTCCCGCGACCGCGTGGCACGGCACCAACTCAACACAACAGGACTGCCCGCTTTTCTATCTGATTGGCAGCTCCGGAGCGTGCCGACTGCGACGAGCCGGCAAAACAACCCCAACGTCTCTACCGGTGGCTGCTGCGATTCCGGCCCCCTTCAGCCCAACAGATGTCGTTGGATGCAGCTACGAAGAGGTCGTTTAACTCCTGTATTCTTCGTGCAAGTCCACCGCGCTCACTGACCGTCGCCCAGGCGCCGACCACCGTGTGTGGTCAGGCGAACAGGAGAAGGGCTCGTCGCTGGCAGGGTCCAAGACAAGCGCAGGCGCAGCTGGCCGCTGCGAAGCCATGTCTTCATCCTCGGACGTCGGCTGTTTCTCGCTCTGCTCTGCGTCGCATAAAAGAAGAGTGAAAACGCATGTTGCAGGCATATTTTCAAGTGTTTTAGATGTTTCACACGTATGTTGTAAACATTTCATATGTATGTTGCAAAAGTAGATCGAGATATTACATATATTGCAATGGTTGTACACATATGTTGCAAGCTTCCCTTCCCAATGTATCATCTGCGTTTTTTTCCGACGCATGTTGCAATATGTTGTAAATATTTTATATGGATGTTGCATATGTTCGTAATGGTTTTAATTGTTTTTCATATGTTTTTGCAAGTGTTTCATACGCATGTTTCAATTGTTTCATCTGTCTTCAGACGTATGTTGCAAGTGTTGCATCTCAATGTTTCAAAAGTAGATCAGGTGTTGCACTTGTTGCAATGCGCGTGAGAAGCAGAGGGACGCAAGCGGTCCCCACGCGCGGTCTGGCGGAGCGGGCTGCTTCCGGTGTGGCCCTCACGTGGGCGCGCGAAATGGGGGCGCAGGCGGGGGCGTGCGGGCGTGGAGTGCAGATGCGCGCGAGAAACTGACTGCAATATGGGCGCCCGTCTGGATGTCCGGGCGCTAGCACTACCATATTTTTTATGAGATCTCCTAAATCCACCACTATCTCTCCTAAAGGAAGAAGAGATACCTCCCTCTTCTAAATCAGAATGTGATTTTGGTAATCTACTAGAGCAAATATCTCTCATATCCTAAAGTTATGTTTGAGATCGATCTCCTATAACTGATTATAAGTGACAAGAAATAGGAGATCTGGCAATATGCTAAAGCATGTTTAATTTATTCATGTTTTAAATAAAAAAACTTCTCTTTTGTAGGACGTTACCCACGGATCAGTTGAAGAGTCTCCCTAAAGCTCGGTTGCGGGATCATATGAATTATTGTTTCCCAGCCTTTGGTTTCAACACATGAGTATCATTCTCTGCTGAAAACTGATGAATAGGTGCACATCATTCGCAAATATATTCTTGCTTTGTACGAAGATTGCTCGGGGCAAACTATCAATAAGGAGAAATCATCAGTCATGTTTAGTAGGAATACGAAAAGTTCACAGAAACATCAATTGATGGCAGCTTTGAGTATGACTTCAGAGGCACGAAATTAAAAGTATTTGGGACTTCCAGTTTATATGGGGAGATCAAAAAGAAGAACTTTTGAATATTTGAAGGAAAGAGTTTGGAAAATAATTAAAGGGTGGAAGGAGAAGTTATTATCGAAAGTTGGCAAGGGTGTTCTTATTAAGGCTGTGGCACAAGCCATTCCAAGCTATTCAATGTCATATTTTGATCTGATAAAAACTCTCTGTGATGAGATCAGCAGCATGATAAGTAGATTCTGGTGGGCTCAACAAGACATGAAAAATAAGATGCATTGGTTATACTGGGAGTTACTATGCTGCAGAAAGGAAAAGGGTGGCTTGGGATATAGAGATCTACATCTTTTCAATTTAGCGATGCTCGCAAGACAGGGTTGGCGTCTTCTTCTAAATCCAAACTCTCTATGCGCTCAGGTTCTGAGAGCTAAATATTTTCCTGATGGTGACCTTTTGTCAGTAGTACAGAAGCCTAGAATTTCATATTCATGGGGAAGTATTGTTCGGGGGTACAAACACTAAAAGATGGTCTGATATGGAGGGTCGGAGATGGCACTCAGATTAATATATTGACAGATCCCCGGATCCCACATGGTGTTACTAGAAGACCTTGTACACCTAGGGGGCGAACAATTTTAAACAAGGTCTCTAATCTTATTGATCCGATGTCTGGTGATTGGGATAGAAGCTTGGTAAATGACCTTTTTTGGGGAAAAGATGCAAAATACATTATATCTATTCCATCGAAAAGTGGAATGGAGGATTCTTTGGCCTGGCATTTTGATTCAAAAGGAGAATTTTCAGTCAAATCTGCACCACATTTTGAAAGACAAAAATGATCTCTCATAGAGGAGGCAGGTAGGTGAAACTAGTTTTATCTCATACCACACTTGTGACATTAATTGGAAGAAAATTTGGGAGCTTCAATGCCAGCCGAAGGTGAAACATTTTTTCTGGAGAATTTCACATAACAGTCTTCCTCTACGCATGAATATTCTTCGCCGAGGCATGGACCTTGATACACGGTGCCCTGTATGTTGGCGGCTAGATGAAGATGGTGGGCATTGTTTTGTGAAATGTAAATTTGTCAAGAAATGTTGGAGAGCTTTGAACTTGGAGCAGCTTCGCCTGTCTCTAATTGAACTTAACTCTGCAAAATAGGTTGCCATCAAAATTCTTTCTCTAGAAAAGGATTAAAAAATTATTAGTGATTGATTTTCTTTAGGTTGGGTGGGATGCAAAAAAAAACAAGATAAATGTTGGGGACAAAATTATGTCCGTTGAGGAGATAATGTACAAGGTACAGGCTATAAAATCTTTCAATAATCTTCATACACATGAGAAGGCAAATAAGAAACAAAGTGAAAATTCTCATTGGTCTCCACCTGCTGCAGACATATTGAAGATTAATTTTAATGGAGCTTACTCTCAAAGAGAAAAGAAAGGTGCATGGGGCTTTATTGTGAGAGATCACAGAGGGGCTGTTGTGATGGCCGGTGCAGGAAGAATCATTGTGCTGCATGATGCGCTCAGTGTAGAGGCCCAAGCGTGCATTGCAGCTCTTTATGCAACAATAGACCAAGGTATATCTCATATCCTTTTGGAGACCGATTTATCAATTCTAGTAGAGGCTCTCCAGTCATGTTCTTATGATTTTTAGCTAATAGTGTCTTGTTTAGAGAAGCTAAGTTCCTTATGTCTCTGAATTTTAGTCGGGCTGACATTGTCCATATTCCACGATCTTGTAATAGAGGTGCACATGATCTTGCTCATATTGGTTTGAATTGGGACCCGGATCGATCTCATATTTGGATTGATCTCCTCCCAGAGTTTGTAACAACTTTGGGAGTTCGTGGTTGTAGGGTCAAGATAGCGGACTAGAGGGAGTGAATAGTCCTTTCTAAAACTTAATCGCGCCGGCTAACCGATACAAGTGTGGAATTAAAACTATCGGTCTAGCCAAGACTACACCCCTTGATCTATGTTCTCTAGCACCTTACAAAGATCCTAATTATGCAACTAAGGTGCCAAGCTAGCTAGAGCTCACCTAACTAATTCTAGGAGCAAGGTCACACAAACCTATGCAACTAGTACTTTACCAATCAGGGGAGCTCCTATACAATCTAGTAAGCAAAAGCACAAAGCCACCTAAACTCACTAGCAATGCTCAATAACAAGGCTACACAAGCCAAATTATAGAGCGCAAATTACTTAGCTACACAAACTAAGCAATATGACTAACAAGGTTACTAAAACCAAATTAGCCACGCAAGAGAGCTACTTCTATGCTACACAAGCAAGAAGGTAACTAGCAAGCTACTAAAGCTGAACTAGTCACAAGAGCAACTACACAAGCACAATATATATGAAAGTACTACAAGCTTGTGTTTCGCAGAATGCAAATGTCACAGAACCTCCTAAATTATATGGCCCACATGCACCTGTCATTGTCCCTAAGACCTCTGACAGCGATGCATGTACACCAGATAACCTAAGAAGATCTGTCGGGTGCCCTCGCAGGACCCCGATTCAACTAACTCATACCAGGATCAACAAAGGAGTAACTACAACATTACAACATTTGTACAAAACTTTACATCAGAGTGCGGAAGAATAACAACAATAAATTTATAAATCATGATTAAGTTAACTTTTTACAAACTTAACTTGTATTGCGGAAGTCGAGTAGAACTACAGAAGACAACTTAGGTAGAGCACCTAAGTCAGGAGAGGACAACCAGATCATATCGAGCCCACCGACATGACCTCGGTTAACGGTACCCGTCAGTACCTGCAACAGGGGTTAACAAACCCTGAGTACTCAATTGTACTCCGCAAGACTTACCCGACGAAAAGGAAAGACTCCAAGGATATGCTGGCTTAAGGGAAGTAGTGAAGCTAGAAAAGAGAAGTTTTGCAGAAAAGCTTACTACCAGTGCATCCTTGCTTTCAAACTTTTAATTAAGTTTTTGCTCAAGTTTTAGTATAGCCTAATTATAGCTAACTTTTGCACCTGTATCTATCTCAATCATAAATATAATCATCACACTTGTTATTCATCTCTTTTTCATCTCAAGTCCAACAGTAACCATGTTCCAGTTGTTGCTACGATGTTGGTGCAAGGTCAAGACTCCTTTCTCGTGGAGCAACGACGATTCGAACCGCTTCATCTACCCAGCTGGGGCTTCCTAACCACACGACATATGCAAGTCCTTGACCTGCATATATCAACTCTTACTTGGGTCGTCCAAAACCAGAACGTGTCCATCGCTACCCGAGAGCACAGTACTCCTCGAACCCGGCCCGATTCTAGCCCCGAGGGTACATGCTACTCTCGCCATCTCTCCACTCCCAGTGCGAGGTTAGACGTTCTCGTGATGGAATAACCGAAGTAAGGCTTACCCGACATGGGTACATGGTTAGTACTAATAAAAACTCCTTGACTCGAGGGCCAACAACGAACGGTCCTTAACCGACACAGACGGGACCAACCACCAAAGACGAGTCCCATGCCTCGTCCGGTCTTAAGTTCATTCTCATATTCATTTCACATGCTCTCATGACCTGTCATTAGGTCAGGAGAAGCAAGTAATAAACTTGTTCTGGTGATCAAAGAAATATTATTCGACTCCTACCGAAGTCTAAGCATTACTAAGCATAAGAGATCGACCTACATATACTTGTGGGATATCATCTGGATATAAATGTAGATCAAGGTAATCATGCAGCAACAGTTTCAACCAACTCCTACTAACATAATGCACATTACACTAGACTCTAAGTGTAATAAAGCATTTATAAAATAGAAGAGTGGTTATATGTCCGGGGCTTGCCTGCGTTGCAGCGGTGGTTAGTTCTCGTAGAAGTCAAGTTTGGTGCCAACATCACGGGTGGATGACACCTTTCCGAAGATTGACCAACACCAACCTCGTCATCACTTGTTCACCACGAACCTTCTCACTCTCGTAAGCACTACACGTAGATAAATGATGCGATGCTTAATATGATGGAATGCATGCCATGATGCGTGATGATGAACAAGGCATAGTATAAAAGGGACATTTAGAAAGGATAAACATTAGTTATCTACTTGAGTACAACCTTCCTTCGCGATACAGTTGCAAGCTAACAAGGTTAATTTAAAAGTTAACTAACCATAACTTTGTTTTTACCCAAGAGGTTGCATCTAATAACAAGTAATTCTACCACAAGACCACTAATTACTTACACAAGAAATCATTAACCAATAATGATCTATGTCAAACACATTAATTATCATTAACAAATCATGGTTAACAAGTTAATCATGAGCTCAAGCAACTCAATAAGATGCCATGGATCATCACATGTTAACGACCCAAGGTCAACAATCAATCCAAAAGTCACACAAAACTTTAAATGATTAAACACTAATCATTTGATCAACTAATTAATTAATAAAGCATAAATTAAGCATAAAATCAGAGTTATCCAATTAATCTCAAATTTTTATTTAAAGAAGCTTACATCATAACTAAGTGGCAAAACAATCTTCATCATTTTTGGATAATTATATACGCCTAGAAAAATTAGGAAAAGCCATTTATTAAATAATAAAGAAAAGGCATATAATAAAGTATTTAATTAAAAGTTATCAAAACGATACCAAACTTTTTGTGTGGATTCACAACATCAAATTCAGCATACTCATGAATTTTCATGATTTTTGGACTTATACATTAATCTATAAAAATCATGGAAGATATATTTCTTAATTAATTGAGCTATTTTTGTACCACAGCAAAAGTACTGAAAAATGACTATTTCACATTTTTCCTACATAGAGCACATCAAGACAAAGCTAACAAAGGTGGTTTTATTCAAATTGGAGTTCTCTAGCTTAAGATATAAATTACATAAGATATTGCACATGTGAATAAAAAAAAACAACTAAAAGGAAGGAAGGCTCCGGGCTCAAAGCGGCCCGTCCTGGCCCAGTTCGGCGCGACACAGCGTGCGCGCACACGCGGCCCAGGCACGCGAGCAGGCGCACGCGGGCGCGGCCCAGTCGGCCCAGCACCAGGCCAAGGCCCAAGGCCGAACAGGCGGCCCAGGTCTGCCCTTCTCCCCTCCTCTTCCCTGTTCAGACCGCACACGACGGCGACGGCGGCGGCTGACCGGTGAAATCCCGGCGACGGCGAGGTCGCCGGCCATGGCACCGACCTCAACACGACCACAGTGAGAGGGCGAACTATCCTCGAACATCAGCGGAACCTCTACTGCACGGTAGGGATGTCGGCATCGTCTCCGGCGGCTTGGTGATGCTCCGGCGTGATGGCGATGGCCTTCGGAGGCAAATCTCGCGATGTTAGCTATCTCTACACGTTCCTCAAGACCTCGCTACTCTAGTCCAAGACTCAATTGAACGATAGACGGACCGCAGCGAGCTTCGCCCCGGTAATGGCGGCTCAGCTCCGAGAGCACCGTGGCACGACCGCGTTCCGGTGAACAGGATGCAGTAGCGGTTAAATTGGAGATGGTACTAGGTCCAGGGGCTCACCGTGTAGATGATGCGCACGCTATAAGAGCCGGGGAGGCGACGGAGCAGGTTCGTCGACGTGGCGGGCGAACACGGCGGCCTGAACTGGAGATGACGACGGCGTTCC
This sequence comes from Saccharum spontaneum, assembly GCA_022457205.1. Classification (NCBI taxonomy): domain Eukaryota; kingdom Viridiplantae; phylum Streptophyta; class Magnoliopsida; order Poales; family Poaceae; genus Saccharum; species Saccharum spontaneum. The sequence goes on from CM039579.1 coordinate 22,514,881, forward strand.
GACTCAGTCACTGCAGTAGAGACCGAAAATGAAAACGCATGAGCACCACGGAGTCAAGGAAGAGCTGGAACGGAAGATGGAGTGGTGAGAGAAGCTCCGAGGCATCTTGGCCACGGTGAGGTCATGGTTCGCGGCCATGGTGAGCCGTCGTGATGGAATGGCGGTGCACGAGCGGTTCTGGCCGAGAGAGATGACGTGATCGAGTCAAGATGATGCGCTAGGAGCATGCGAAGCTGTGGGCGAGAGGAGTTGTGCTGAGCTGCTGCGGTGGTGGCCAATTTGGCCGACAAGGAGGGCTCTGCGACGGGGAAGAAAACAGAGGAGGAGGAGAGGAACGTCGGCCTGCTGCTCCTTGCCCTGCTCTGTTCAACAGAGAGGAAACATAAAGAGATAAAGAGAGGTGGAGCAAGAGAGAAGAGAAATTCAATTTGCTCAACTTTACCACTTAAGACATGACACATGGAGGGAAGTACTATGGAGAAACATCAGGAAGAACAAGAGGTGGCATTGAGAAGGACCAAGAAGGATGATATATATTTTTTTTAAGTAAGACACATCACTGCTCATTATTGAAACACATGCAACAAAGTCTAGGGTTTTGAAATGTCAGTAGCTTAATTACTATTGTTGATTAATTTGTGATAATAATTAAACTAAACAATAATTAATGACCTTAATTTACTATTGAAACATTTGAAACATATAGGTAACATGGCATATTAGTATGAAACATACCTAGAACATGTGAAACATAGTTTGATCTTATGAAACATTGTTAATGGCATTTAAAGCATCATTTATGAAACATACGAAACATTACAAGATAACATATAAAACATTGCTTATGCAACATATGAAATACCCCAATACTTTACTTGAAATATAGGCAATATTATAAACATCACTATGCAATGTATGCAACATTGACACGTAATAATGTGACATGAAATGCTTGTTTGATATGATAACTGATGCTTATGCTCTAATTATGCACATGATTAAATTTTTAATTGTTTTTAACATCCGGGATGTTACAGCAAACCACCGAGAAGATGATTAAGACAATGTTGACACGGTGATTTTTCTTCGAGGTTCACGAGGTTGCCACCAAGCTACGTCCCCGTTGTGTCGACCGCTCATCCGGTGGTTCGACAGCTAATTGGCATCACCCGCCAAGCCCGCACATCGGGCACCGTAAGAACCTACTCATAAGTGAGGGTAGCTCAATGACACATTTTACTAGAATTGCTCTTCGCGGCTCCCGCGGGGCGAGCATAATGCCCCTCACAAATTCTTCTTCAGAGTTCCGCACAATCTTCTCGCGGGTTTCAACGGAGTCACAAACCACCAAGCCATCTAGAAGGTGACAACCTCTAAGAGTAACAAGCACCACCAGTTTGCAAGACGACCACCTAGTGCCACTCGATGCAATCGCACTAGAATCGCTCACTCACTCAATCGGATGAACACTATCAATCACAAGTGAGTTGGAGGGCTCCCAAGCACTACCACACAAGCCACCAAGGCTCTAGTGTGCTCAGCAACCAGTCCAAGGCCGGCCAAGGGCTCTATTTATACCCCCACGGTCAAATAGAGTCATTACCCCTTCACTGACCTTTTCCCGAAGCGAAGGTCGTTATGACCGGACTCACCACCCCTAAATCCGGTCGCAGGATGCATGCCACGTGTCCCTCTGCGTTCAACGGTGACCGCGCGGTCTCCAACGGCAACCTACCGCCCGCGCCCGCCAACGGTCAAAAGTGAGGTCGGACGCACCTGCTGACCCGACCTGACGCTGCCGCGTGCGTCCGCTCCCGCGCCCCTGCGCGCCACCGAGCCAACGACCGGACGCACCGGTGCTGTGACCTGATGCAGCGCCATGTGGAGTCAGGTCAACTCTAGAAACTACCCCGAGAGGGTTTTGCGTGACGTGTCGTGTCCGATCATAGGTGACCGGACGCAGGCCAGCGTCCACTCGCCTCCGACCGCACCAGAGCCGCCATGTCACAAGGACCGGACACTGAACAGTGAATCGCCCGCGTCAGGTCACTTGCTAAGGCAGAGTCTAGTCACCCCCGGCACCTCTGCTCGCGCCTGGTACACTAACCGAATGCGTAGGTTCAGAGTCCGGTCCTACGTCTGGTCAGCACTAGTGACCTCTTTTGCCTCCGTTTCTTCAACGAGTTGATCACCATCAACTCCAAACACTTCTCCTTTGTAAATGTGCCAACACCACCAAGTGTACACCACTGTGTGTATGTGTGTTAGCATTTTCACAATCATTGTTAAGGAGTTAGCCACTCAACTTGCCACGCCACTCGATCCTGCAACAATGCAAAGTTAGATCACTCGAATGACACTAGATAACAAGTTTGCCTCTCTTGATAGTATGGCCATCTATCATAAACCCGGTCATCAACTTCTCTACATACCTATGACCAGTGAAATGAAATGCCCTAGGTTATACCTTTGCCTTGCGCATTCCATTCCATCTCCTCCAATGTTGATGCAACACATGTACCAACATGATCAACAATGATATGATCCACTCTATATCACCACGTGACCATATTGGTTCATCGATCTTGGCTTCACTTGCTCTTCACCGTTGCTTCGGTCCATTGGTGCCAAGTCATCACTCAACTTACCCTTCACACTTGCAACCAGTCCGTCGAGCTGAGTCATGTCTTGATTTTCTCCACCTTGATCACATGACTCAATGTCATGTGTCATGTGCAATGAGCTCCTACATCATCACATGTGTAAGCCTTGCAACATCTCCGAGCCATCTTCACCGTCATGGCATATATTGCTCACACACATGAATCTGTGGACTAATCACATGTGTATCTCACATAAACACAATTAGTCCACCTAAGTTGTCACTCAATTACCAAAACCAAACAAGGACCTTTCAGTGGTGTAAACGAGCCTCCCCAGAATTAATAAAGTACAAACCTTGCTTAAAAAAAGAACCTATTTATGCGCTAAGATGAGGTGTACGTAGGCCCGATCCATTTTTTGGCCTGTTACATTTTTAGTTTTAGTTCTGAAAGTTTTGGGCCTACCGGCCTGTTTATGGGCCAAGCCAATCTTCAGACCAATTTTATGAAATCCATTTTAACTCTTAGAGTATTATTGTATTTGGATTTTTCTACTTGGGCCGCGTTTAGATGGTCAAAAGACCCAAAATTTTTTGCGCAGTACCCGTCACATCGAATCTTTGGACGTATGCATGGAGCATTAAATGTAGGTAAAAAAATAACTAATTGCACAGTTTGTTTGTAAATGTCGAGACGAATCTTTTGAACCTAGATAGTTTATGATTGGACAAATTTTACCAAATAACAACGAAAAGTGCTACAGGAATTTTTTCCCAAAAATTTTTGGATCTAAACACACCCTTGAACATCAAAACCAGGCTAAGGTCTTCGCTTGTCTCGATCTGGATCTGGATGAGACTAATGATTGAAATAACAGAGAATGACAAGCAGGTCTCGTATGTTAGTGTCTATATCCAGAAGGGTTTAAGGGCTCTGAAGCAAATGCGAAAAAAAGAAAGCAGGCCCTAAAAATTCAGAGAGTCCTCAATCTGTATCAACGAGAGTGCGGGAATAGAGATCCGGCCTGGCCCATGTATCGGATGACAGCCCAGGTCCCTTTGCAAACTTCCCCCCTCTATATCGCCGATTAGTTATTTCGTTGCGATATGATATACCAAAATAAAACGTGAAGCTTATAGATGAAACAAAAAAAGGCTGCAAAATCGAACGCTGCCGAATGAAAACGAAATATAATCTGTCGCATATATATCCCTGAATCTCAATGGCCTTTCCTTCACGCCGATCCATCCACCCAGCAGCAGGCGGATGAACATAATCTACGGTTGCTTTCACTGATCCATGGCCGGCGCAGCGGGGGATCTGTCGCCGGACCAGACGTGCTGGACTGCGCAACGGCGACGGCTCATCGGCCCCGGCGGATGCAGACGTAGACAGACAGCTACCAAATGATCCGGTCCACCGCCCGAGCAGGTTAATTAATAATAGAATTATTAATAATCGTTTGTAGTAAAAGAACAATCTGTGGCCACGAATAAAGCGCGCCTGCAGGAACAAGCAACACAATGCTAGCCTCTCATGCAGAGGTACGCAGTCTGTTCGCTTGAGATTATTAGTCAGATTAGCCAATTATTTAGCAATGTTTTTTTTAAAAATCAGTCAGATCAGTTAGATTTCAATCAAGCGAACAGGCTGATTCTCAAGTAAACTTGCACTCGTCATGCATGCACGTACGGTGGTGCATTTATTTTGAGGTCCTACTCTGATGAAATCGAAGCCAGATTATCACTGCCTCACTGGAGAAGAAGAAATTCTCTCCTTTTTTGAGCTGGCACGTGCGAGCGCGAGAATTTGTACAGCCCAGCCAGTCAGCCACAGGGAGGGAGATGGAGATGGAGAGGCAGCGCACACAGCTGCACCGACAAAACAGTGCGCGTATGCCTGACACGTGGGGCCAGGTGTGTGGGTGCGGGTGATTAGGAGCGCGCCCTCCCCGTTCGGGTGATTAGCAGACACGCGTGCATCACCTTCAGGCCATGTTTAGTTCCCCAATTCTCTCCCAAATTCCACTATGCAAAAAGAAGATTCTCCATCACATCAAAATGTTGACAAATGCATGGAATACTAAATATTGATGAAATCAAAAACTAATTACACAGTTTTGTTGTACTTTGCGAGACGAACATTTTAAGCCTAGTTAGTCAAAATTTGGATAATTTTTACCAAATACAAACGAAATACTACAGGAATTCTGATATAGTGTTTTTCTTCCCAATTCCGTCAACTAAACGAAGCCTCAGTCCTTCACCCACCGGCCACCGTCCACCGAGCTGAGACTGACCGCACCGCGCAACTCTACCCAGCGCGAAACGCCAAACGTGGAGGCTGCCGTGCCGCACCGCAGAACGCTATACACGACGGTATTGTTCAGATCACTACAGGGACACGCTAAATCTAGTGTTCCTCTCTCCTCTCGCTATCGTCCGCATGTAAAGGGAATGAGGAGAGAGAAAGAGATAGAAGAGAGGAGGGAGGAGAGAGAAAGAGAGAGGAGAGATGATATAGAGTATGATATAGAGTAAATATGAGTGCGAGAGAAGTTGGTATAGAGGTGAGAATCCTGGATGACTAGAACGGAATATTCCTTTAGAGGTGTGTTTAGAGAGTGGTGCGGTGCGGATAGCCTGAGATTGCTCACCTGTATCAGTTCACTACATAGTCGTCGTAGTGCTACTGGCTACTGCTGCGACCGCGATGTGGATCCGCGACGACCAACAACGCCAGCAAATAAATGAGACCGATTGCGACACTAGTCCAGTATATATATACACTCACAGGTGTACGCCAATTAATCCAGTACGTATGTATCACTCGATCAGGCAGGTACGCTGTATTCAATTCCCACATGCACTGGTCGATCCAGCGTGCTGCGTACCACCAACAGGATATATACTGGATACGTGCGTACTCCTGCTCCTACAACTACCTACAACAGACGACACGACGATGCTTAACCGCCGCGGAAATAGGAATGTGGATGAGACGCCTACATCACGTACGTAGTACAAATACAAAATTAACAAATAACTGCCCTCACTGTTCGTCCTATGGTTTTTATTTGGCATGCATCGGCTTTGTAGTACTCTCTCAATCTAAAATAGAAGTTGTTACGAGATACGTGCAAGTCAAACTTTCTCAACTTTAACTAGTTTTGTAAAAAAAAATATGTGCAACATTTATATCTCTAAATAAATTTATTAAGAAAGTATATTCAACGATCTATCTAATGATACTAATTATTTATTATAAATATTAATATTTTTTAATATATAATTGGTCAAAGTTAAAGAAAGTTGACTTATTGGGAGGTGAGAATGATATCTATTTTGGAACGAGGGTATTTGGAAGTCACCACTACACAAATATTTTTTAAAAGATAGGTCCTCTAATCTAATTAACGGAGACAGATACTTTGTAGAACGGCCTCTATAAATGGTTATGTGACCTCCATTCAAATGCCTGCATCTCTTAATCGTTTTCAGAAACATTCGACTATTAATAGAGAGGAGCGTTCCCAATAAAATCACCTCTGTTAATCAATTTACATAGGTCGACTTGCTTGTTGCCTCATCTGTAAATAAAAATAGTACACGCCTCCAAACAGTAGTCTATATGCACACGTGTATATGTGAGCATCTATGTGCACATGTCCAGTGGCGGAGTGTGACTAAAAATTAAGGGGGGCCAAATTACCATTACAGATTTATCATTAACAGGAAGTATTAAATTAGTGAGAAAGTAGCAGACTTGTCATATAATATAGAATGATAAAACCATTACGAATTTAGTCTTAACTAAAATTCGATGCTAGCGCCATGTTTGAGTATCTCAGGTCCGCGACTAAAAAACGAGAGAGGGTTAGAAAATTCATCAATCACACCAACTGAACATATCATGCAACCATGCCATTTCTGAGTAATAAGCTATAGCATTTGAGCATTGAATAGTGTGCGGTCACTCCTCCAATGCTCCTTCAGTCTTGTCTCATGCAGTCTTCCTTGTGTATAGATGCAATAATATCTTTTCACTCAATCTTGCATACTAGTGTTGCAAGGTTATCTTGGACACGCATGGGGGAGCCTAGTTTCATGTCCACTGGACTCTCAGTTTCACCTTCACTGGACTCCGCCCTGCACAAATCCGCATACTCATCGCGCGCCTGCAAACACACATGCACACATGGTATATACCCCTATGAACACAACCCCGAGGCTAGATCGACATATCTTAAGATCGGGAAAGACCATAAATATGGTTGTTCACATGTATGCTTTAGTCTGCCACCAAAAGAGTATTAAGCATACATAAGGGGACCTATAGTGAGCCAATGACCTGTAACTCGTTAGGCAAGTTCCATCACAATAATCTTAACCATCTAATTTGTAGAGGCGGCTGGTAATATCAGCCGCCCCTACAAACCATCTGAGCTGCCCCTACGGTGTCTGACTGTAGTAGTTTATGTTTCGCTCGCCAAAATCATCTACTTTAAGCATGAATGAAGGACATATAATTCTTATAATACTTAAACAAATACTGTCTAGAGATTCTGTTGTACGAGCCAGTTGTCCGGAGCAAAACTATTCCACAAATGCCCGCGTTAATTGATGGAGAAACGAGAGAAACTTACATCACCTTGAGGAGGTTTTCCACGTAAATTGCTGTGTGTTATTGTGAATGTGATTGTTAATTTCCGCTGCTGATCTGATGATAGATGTTCTCCTCGTGATTCATCACAAGATGAGGGATTAATTATGCACTGTTTTTGCCCTTTATCCCAACAGGTGTTACTATGCACTGATAGCATATGGCAGCACTGGATGCATCCTCACACTATACTTTTTAGGCTGTATGTATAATTAAAGGACCGAAAATGGCGACAAGAGAATGGGGTGAATGGGAGCCATAAAATTTCTCGTGAAACTTTTCGACCATTGTCCCAAAATTACCACCAAACACGCAAAACAAACACAGTGATGTCCATGACCCAAATGAGTGGGTGGATATTCCTTAGGAATATAGCGGGACATCACAAAACTAACACAAAAGATGGAACTCAAATTGAATCACAAACGAGCAAACCACGAACGAAACAAATTGTCGGGCCGAAAAATCTTGGTCACTGGACAACAGCCCCACAAGCAGAAAGCGCTGGACTCCTTCAGATGTTTGGAGGCAAGCGCAAGGCTCCCTGGACCTCCAGACCTGAGCACTGATCGGCATATCACCAACCGATCTTATGCTCAGCAGAACAGATGGAGAAAAGGGACTGAAACAGCACACTAAGCAAACAAATGATAAAAGATCACTGCATACATGACCAAAATAAATTAAGGCCATGTTTATATCCAAAAAGACCTAAAAATTTTTGCACAGTACCCGTCACATCGAATCTTTAGACGTATGTATGGAGCATTAAATATAGGTAAAAAAATAACTAATTGCATAGTTTATCTGTAAATGTCGAGACGAATCTTTTGAGCCTAGTTAGTCTATGGTTGAATAAATTTTGCCAAATAACAATGAAAGTGCTACAGGATTTTTTTTAAAAAAAATTGGGATCTAAACAAGGCCTAAAGAACCTAGCCAGGATTGGCTCCTGTAGATTTGAAAGAGACTGATCACAAATTAATTGCCCAGGTTATGTACGAGCTGCTGCACTTACTGCAGGTCACCAGCTCAAGCTCGTTCAGCGAACACAGAGTAATAACGCACGGAGAGAAGAGAAAATTTGTTCAATGCCATTGGAATTTATAACGTTTTCGTATGTGCCACTGAAACTTACCACTTTTCTTCGTTGCCATTGAACTATATTTTATTTCCCTTATATGCCATCACCATCATTTTGAACCCACAAAGAACAGTAACGCCGTTAAAATATACACGTACTCCCTTCTCTCCTCTCGATCCGGGGCGTTTTCTCGGTGTCGTCGGTCGTATAGAAAAAAACGGAGACCTAGGTACTCGTTCCCATCGGCGTCGGCGCATCCCTCGGTCCAGCGGTGGGCGCGGCCCCGGCCTTCGCGGCACCTCCATGCAGGCGGGTGCGGCCCCTCCAGACATTGCTCCGGCCGTCGCAGCTCCTCCGTGACTGACTCCCCCCTAATATCGCAGCCCCTCCCTGCCGGCGGGCGCGATGCGGCTACTTCGGTGAGCGGCTGTAACACCCCGGGTGTTATAGTGCTAATTAATCTGCCATGTCATCATAATGCATTGCTAATCATCCCTGTTAGGTTAACCTTGTTATGCATCAACTAAAACAAGTTTACTTATCTAGGTTGAATGTGTTTCTCAGTGGTGTGCTCCAAAACCGAAAACCCTAATTTCGAATACCACCGCAAATACTTAGTCCATGCCCTGCGTAATTTGAGGTGCGCGACTGTGTTGCACACTAGTGTCAAGTGTAGGGTATGAGCTCAAGTACAACATCTAAAATGAAACTCTAAATTTGAGTTTGAATTGGAGTCCCAAAACTTGTCACGAGTTTTCCGATTCAAATTTAAATTCAAATCTGGGAGAAATGTAAAGGAATTTCAGAAGCTAATTGGTCAACCAAGAGTGGCATTTGGTCAACCATGTCATGTTGGTCCAAATGATGCCTTTGGGTGAGGTTTTGCTCACTAAGTAATCACAAATTAAAGTAGCAACAAATTCCAATTTAAAATCCCTCCGAAAACCCTAAATTTCAAAACCATGTTTTACCCCTTTTGAAATAATTCAAAATATAAGCAAAATTTGGGAAAAGTTTCAAAACCAAGTTTGTAGAACTTTTCAAGGGCTACAACTTTGGTGTTTTGAGTTTTCAAAGTTTTAGTGTAAAATGTGGAGCAATTTTGAAAATAAACAAATTTCAGATTTAATTCATTTTTGTCCCCAAACTAAGATTTCAAGATGGAGGCTGAATTTGAAAAAGTTTTGAACAGCAAAGTTGTAGGTCTGGTCAAGATATACAACTTTGATGTTTGGAGATTTTGAAGTTTCAATATAAAATCAAAAGTAATTTCTAAATTACCAAATCTGAAAAATGTGTCCCTTTTTGAATTTAAACTCAAATTTCAAAATCCAGTGAGAATTTGAAAAAGTGTTCAATATCAAACTTGTAGATCTTGAAAATCTAAAGATTTCATACATTGGAAGATTTTCAAGTTGTTATACAAATTTGAGAGTAATTTGAAAAATCAGTTTGAATTTCAAAAGTTGGGGGAGGAAGCTACAGTGCAGAGCCAATGACCGACGGCCACCGCGCGGCATGGGCGCCGGCCGACCGCCGCCGTGGCTGTTTCCACGGCCTTCTCGCGCGCGCCAGGATCGCCAGCGCGACGACGCAGCAGTGCTGCTCTGTTCCCGCGCTCGCCTTCTATAAATACTGAAGTTCACAGTGACGTTCACCGTTTTCGCCACCGCCGGCACCGCAGCTCCGCCGCTCGCCGCTGCCGCCACCCAGCCGTCTCCGGCCACGCTAACCGCACCACTAGCTCCGCCTCGGCCTCGCGCATCTTGTGGACCACTTGCGTTCACCGTTTTCGCACCCGAGCTCCCGCACCGCCTGTTCCCGTGCTCGCCTCCGGCGACTGCCCGCCAACCTCGCCTTCCCGTGGCCAGGCCACTCCAGCCGCTCCCCGTCGCCACCGAGAGCTTCACTGCAACCGCGGTGAGCCACTGATGCTTCCCGACCCTTCAATTTAGTCTCTACCGCTTTGTAGTCGCCGGCGTGCTGCTCCCGTGGCCACCGTGCCGCCATCGCTGTCGCTCGCGGGTCACTAGGGCCTGAACCGTGGCGCTACTGAGCAAAATAGAATCGCGTGGAGATGTAGATGGTGCTGGTAGGGTTCAATTGTCGACCGAAGCGCCGGTCACCGGCCGGCCACCGCGGGGAAGCGAGCGAGAGCGCGGGAGAGCGAGAGGGAGACGGAGGTGAGGGATGACAGGTGGGGTCACGCTGTCAGCGAGAGAGAGAGGGAGACAGACGCGCGCGGGCGAGGCAGGCCGATGCTGGGCTGGGCCGCTTGCTGGGCCGAGCGCGCGTGCGGGCGCGGGCGCGCGTACGCGGGCCGTTCGCTGGGCCGGACCGCGGGAGAAAGGAAGAATCGGCCCGTTTTCGTTTTTGTTTTTCTTTTTCAAATAAATGAATACTGCTATTATTTGTTTATTTCATTAAAAATTGTGTAGAGTTCCAAAATTCATGAAAATTTTTGTGTAAGCTTCTCAATGTATAAACTATCTAGGAAAAATGTTAAATTATGAATTTGAATACTTTGTGCAGTAGAATTAATTGGTTCCAATAAAGATTAAATGCAACTTCCAGGAATTTTAATATTTAATTTAATTATCCAAAAATTATGAAATTTATTATGGCACTGTTATAAATCATTCTTAACCCATAGAAAAAGTTTGAATTTGTTTAGATAAAGTTTGATCAACTTCTAATTATGCCCTAATTATTTAAATAGTAAATAAATGTTAATTTGAGAACTTTAAGTGTTGTGTGCCCTTTTGATTGAGTGATGTCCTTAGGTCACTACCCTTTGGTGATCTTTGGCACCTTAATTTCATGATTGAGCTCGTTAGTACTTGTTAGGTTAAGAGCTGGTATCGCGGGAAATCGTCGTTACTAGTTATTAGGTTTTCTGTTTACGATTGTACCGTGAAGGGAAGTTGTACTCAAATCGTAAACTGTGGCATGTTATCATCAAGCATCATGTTTATCATTGAGCATCATGTTAAAGCATGTTATGTATTTGTGTAGTCACCGCTTTCGAGGAAGCCGAAGTCGTCGAGCAAGCTTTCGGAGAAAAGCGATCGTTGGTGGGTTTCGGACCAGACGGAGGAGTTCTCGAGTCTGAGTCAGTCGTCGTGTCAGAGCAAGGCAAGCCCCGGTGCATTTAAACCCTACCTTGAATTTTACAAATGTTTTATTATTTATATTATGGTTTATTGCATTAAGTAATTAGGAGTTGGGTGATAACCTAATTGCTGCATTATCATCCTTGATTATTGTGATATCAACCTTGATACATGTTTTACTGAAAATGCGTAGTATGCTTCGCTATGCTTAGAAGTTAAGCTTTTAAATGACTGTTTACTCGTCCATGACGGCATCCTTAATGAATATTAAAATATGTGAATGAACTTGTAAGATCGGGCGGGTGGTTTGGCCACTGCTAACGTGCATTGGGAGAGGAGTCCCAATGTATTGTTTCCGCCTTATCAGTTAAGGACCGTACGTTGTTGGCCCTCGCGTCATGGAGTTTTTATTAGTACTAGCCATGTGCCCATGTCGGGTAAGCCTTACTTTGGTTAGTCCATTACGAGAACGTCTAACCTCGCACTGGGAGTGGAGAGATGGCGAGAGTAACGTGTACCCTCGGGGCTAGAATTGGGCCGGGTTCGAGGAGTACTGTGCTCTCGGGTGGCGATGGACACGTTCTGGTTTTGGGTTATTCGGGTAAGAGTTGATATATGCTAGATTCGGTTCTACATATGTCGTGTGGTTAGGAATCCCCAGCTGGGTAAATGAAGCGGTTCGAATCGTCGTTGCTCTACGAGAAAGGAGTCTTGGCCTTGCACCAACATCGTAGTTAAGAACTGGAATTGAAAGAAAGAATGAGAAAGGTTTTGATGATAATTTCTTTGATCTAGATTAGAATCACCTAGATTTGGTTAATGAACCATCAATGGTAAAAGTAAAATGTTGAAGATAAGGACTTACCTTAGTAAGCTTTCTGCAAAAGAAAATTTGATTCTTGATTACCCGTACCTTGATTCCCTAAAGCTAGCATGCCCTTGGAGTCTTTGTCTTAGTCGGGTAAGTCTTGTTGAGTACTCTCGTACTCAGGGTTTGTTGAACCCCTTGTTGCAGGTGCGGTTCATGAATAAGTCTGCTTCGAGCCTTGTTGCATGATCGTCGTGGTTGAAGAAAGTGACGACGAGTAGACTGTGTGGCCTTTGGGCAAGGCATCTCGCTTGTGTGATGTAATAAAGTTACTACGATACTTCTCTACTAATGGTTTGTAATAATGTTACATAAGGTTTTGAAGTTTGAAAACTGGTTTGTAACCTTAAGTTATTGTAAGACTTCCGCTACTTTACTCTGTTGAATATTTTGAATAAACTGTTGTAATATTGCAATACTCCTGTGATTGGATCTTGTTCGGAGGAAAGCAGGCCTTTTAAGTTATGGTGAACATAAGTACGACTGTCAGAGGTCATTATGGCAATGACATGTACTTGTGGGCCATCATAATTAGGAGGTTCTGTGATAGCTGGTATCAGAGCATAATCACTCGAGTTATTGTAGTATTACTTTGCAAAACTTCAAAATGATTTGGGTCAAACAAACTTAATATTGATACTTTGGGTCCAAATTGCTTTTGCTTATCTTAATCTATTCTATAGTTTCCTTAGCTCATATTTGAAAGCTTCGTAGTGAAGTATCACGTATAGTGCCCTATGTTATAAAGTTTGCATGTGTTACTTAAATCTTTCTGTTAGATCGTAAGAACGATGCATGCATCATGTTTATTTAACCTGCTTAAGTTACCTTCCCTTTTAAAGTGGTTTGGGTTAAGTAAGGTTCAATCCTATTCATGCTAACCTTCAGATTCCCCTATCTGTTCTCATCGTCCTAATTCTATCTTGCTTTAGGATGGCACGTGTGAAGACAACTCCTCGCAAGAAAACGGGTCCGCAAGGAGTGCCACGTCATCAGTTGGCCGCCAGAGTTGATGGAGCAAGCAGTAGCCGTAATCTGAACCCAGATTCGGAATCAGAGGTTGCAAGGCTTACATCAGAAGTGGAGCGACTGAAGCGCAATATGCGTTTTTGGAAACAGTTCCAGAATGAGTCTCTGGAAAAGGAGACAGAAGCCAGGGCTCGTGTTCGGGAGTTGGAGCTTTATGTGACACACCTGGAGCAGTACAACACAGTTCTGCATGAGGAAGTCCATAGGCTAAATGATCTGATGAACCCCAATCATCAGCCCCAGGCAGTAGAAGATGATGTCGGTGCCGTGATTGTTCCTGGTGGAGAGGACAATGAAGAAGATCCGAATGAAGATGAACCCATGATGGAAAGTGGGGATGATGCAAGTCATGTCACTAGTGCGAGTGCTCCAGAGGTTGAGGATGGAGTGATCGTGATCAGCGATGATGATGAGGAGTGAAGTGTTGACATGGATGGCTATGTAATATAGTAGTCTTTCCTGCTTTCTAAGAACCTTAGTGGGTAGTTTCTTGCTTGAGAGCAAGTTTGTAATGAAATAATGTAAGATAAGTTTGTATGTGTATACAAGTACTGTACTAACTACTTTTTAATTCAATAAAGCGATGTAAATAAATATGGTTTGTGTACAACAGATGGACGGTACTGGAACTTCCCAGGAAGGGGACAATACTCCGAATCCCCCACCGTTTCCACCCACCTTGGCAGAAGCTATTGCCGCACTGGTTAATGCCACTACCCTGTTGGCTCAGAATCAGAATCAGAATCAGAATGGGAATCAGGGTCGTCGAGGCCGTAACAATGGAGGGGAAACCACTTATGTGGATTTCACCGATACCCGTTCACCAGTATTCTCAAAGGCAGATGAGCCGCTAGAGGCGGATGACTGGCTCCGTACCATGGAGCAGAAGTTTGAACTATTACAGTGCACGGAGCACCAGAAGCCTGTGTTTGCAGCGCAGCAGCTTAGAGGTGCCGCAGGGGCGTGGTGGGCAAATCTGGTCGCCGCACGGCCTGCTGGCCACCGTGTCACTTGGCAGGAGTTTCGTGAAGCCTTTAGAGCACATTATATCCCAGATGGTGTCATGGCCATGAAGCTAGAGGAGTTTCTCTCGCTGAAGCAAGGGAACCAGACAGTTCTGCAGTATGTGGGCAAATTCAATCATCTGTCCCAGTATGCAGCGGAATATGTGAACACCGATGCGAAGAAGAAAAGCTGTTTCATGAGAGGTTTGAGTACCAGAATCCAGGAAGCATTAGTCACCTGCTATAATGCCACTTACCATGAGATAGTCAATGTGGCTATTGCGTCAGAAGAGAAGTCCCGACTGCACAAAGAGTCGAAGAAAAAGAAGCCAGTGTTTTCAAGCCCGTCTGGCGGCATTAAGAAGCGCCAGAAGTTTATTTACCACCCTCAGAACCATTTCCGCCCAACTTATCGTCCACCGCAATACCAAGCTCAGCCGCAGACGTTTTTCCGTCCTGCCGCAACCCCGCAGTTTATACAACAGCCGAATGCCCCTGGTATTCGAAACCATACTCCAGCCACCCATAACTTTCCCTGCTACAATTGTGGAAAGCCAGGCCACTTTTCCAAGGACTGCCCGTATCCAAGGCAGTACAATCCCAATTATCCCAGAGCTCCTGTACCACAACAGCAACAACCTCAGAGCAAGAACAATAATCTGAATGTTCAGAAGGGTAAGGGTGAGAAGAAGAAGACCGGACGTGTATTCTATACTCAAGCAAGTGCAATCCCAGAGGGAGAACCTGTTATGATGGGTATGTTCCCTATTGCTAAGCATCCAGTAGTACTGTTATTTGATTCAGGTGCATCGCATACATTCATAAATCGCACCTTTGTTGTTAAGCATGACATTCCAATTATGGGAACGCAAGAAGATTTCTTTATCCAGTCGCCCGGGGGATGACTGTGTACTAAGGAGATGGTACGTGACATACCTATAGAGTTAGGTGGGCATATATTTCCTACCTCAATGATAATATTACAGAAACAGGATATAGATGTAATCCTGGGTATGAATTGGATGTACCAAAGAGGAGCCCTTATAGATGCACTGCACAGAACTATAAGGTTGAACCTACCAGATAATAAATCTCATCTTCTTATCCAACTTTCTATCCCAAAGAGAACCGTTGAAAGGTTATGTGCAACTTCAGTACAAGAGATTTGTGATATACCGGTAGTCTGTGAATTTCCAGATGTGTTTCCAGATGATCTACCAGGTCTGCCACCAGACAGAGATGTAGAGTTTGTGATTGAGTTAAAACCGGGTACTGTCCCAATATCCCAGAGAGCTTACAGAATGCCACCCAATGAATTGGCAGAACTTAAGGATCAATTGCAAGAGTTACGTGACAAAGGTTTTATCAGACCCAGTTCCTCACCATGGGGATGTCCAGCTCTGTTTGTTAAGAAGAAAGATCAAACTTTAAGGATGTGTGTTGATTACCGATCGCTGAATGAAGTAACCATTAAGAATAAATATCCGTTGCCGCGCATTGATCTGCTCTTTGATCAGCTTGCGGGGGCCAAGGTATTTTCAAAGATCAATCTTCGATCAGGGTACCATCAAATTAAGATTCGACCTGAAGATATCCCAAAGACTGCATTCACCACCAGATATGGACTGTATGAGTACCTAGTTATGTCTTTTGGTCTCACCAATGCACCGGCACATTTCATGTATCTGATGAACTCAGTTTTCATGCCGGAGCTTGACAAGTTTGTGGTTGTTTTTATTGATGATATTCTGGTATACTCCAAAAGTAAAGAAGAGCATGTTGAGCATCTCAGAGTTGTTCTGACTCGTCTGAGAGATCACCAACTGTATGCCAAGTTCAGTAAATGTGAGTTTTGGTTAAGAGAAGTGCAATTCTTAGGCCATGTGTTGTCAGCCGAAGGAGTAGCAGTGGATCCTGGCAAGGTGAAAGATATTCTGAATTGGAAACCACCAATCTCAGTTCATGAAGTCCGAAGTTTTCTAGGAATGGCGAGTTATTACCGTCGATTCATACCTGACTTTTCAAAGGTAGCCAAGCCAATCACAGAATTATTGAAGAATCAAACTAAGTTCATATGGTCTCCAGAATGTGAGAAAGCTTTTAGAATTCTAAAGAAGTCATTGACAACTGCTCCAGTTTTGGCACAACCAGATATAGAAAAGCCATTTGATATTTACTGTGATACCTCGGGTATTGGCCTTGGTTGCGTATTGATGCAAGAAGGCAGAGTCATTGCTTATGCCTCGAGACAGTTGAAGCGCCATGAAGAACATTATCCGACACATGATCTTGAACTAGCAGCTGTGGTTCATGCATTGAAAATCTGGCGTCATTACTTGCTAGGCAATACTTGCCACATGTATACAGATCACAAGAGTTTAAAGTATATCTTTACTCAGTCAGAATTGAATATGAGGCAAAGAAGGTGGCTTGAATTGATAAAAGATTATGATTTGGAAGTACACTATCACCTTGGAAAAGCAAATGTTGTTGCTGATGCACTCAGTAGAAAGAATCATTGCAATTGTATGACTGTGAAGCCAATGGATTACAGTTTGTGTTACGAATTGGAAAAGTTGAATATTAAAATAATTCAACAAGGTCAGTTAACTAATGTCACAGTGGAATCAACAATCAAAGATCAGATTGTATCTGCTCAGAGAACAAATTCTGGAATAGCTCATATCAAAGAAAAGGTTAGAACTGGTCAACAGACATATTTTAGTATTGATGATGCAGGTGTGCTGTGGTTTAAGAACCGGCTAGTGGTCCCAAAGATTTCAGAGTTACGTCAGCTCATCCTTAATGAAGCACATAGTACAAGGTTTTCTATTCATCCAGGGAGTAATAAGATGTATCAAGATTTGAAACAGAGATTCTGGTGGACCAAAATGAAAATTGAGATTGCTAAGTATGTTGCCAGATGTGATACTTGTCGCAAAGTGAAAGTTGAACATTTGAAGCCGGCAGGAATGTTACAACCCTTGCCCATTCCATCCTGGAAATGGGAAGATATTAGTATGGATTTCATTACTGGGTTACCCAAGACCTCAAGAGGCTTTGATTCAATTTGGGTCATTGTGGACCGTTTGACTAAGTCAGCTCACTTTGTACCTGTGAAGGTTGACTATAGAGCATCTAGATATGCATAAATATATGTTGCTTGGATTATGAGTTTACATGGAATACCCAAAACAATTGTTACCGACAGGGGTACTCAGTTTGTTTCGCAATTTTGGAGACAGTTCCAAAAGTCATTAGGTACTAAACTTCTTTATAGCACAGCCTATCATCCACAAACTGGGGGACAGACTGAAAGAGTAAATCAAATTTTGGAAGATATGTTAAGATCTTGTGCTCTCACTTATCAAGATCAGTGGGATGAATGTTTACCATTAGCAGAATTCTCATACAACAATAGTTATCAAGAGAGTATTAAAATGGCACCGTTTGAAGCATTGTATGGCCGCAGGTGCAGAACTCCGTTGAACTGGTCAGAACCAAGAGAAAGATGGTTTTATGGAGTTGATCTGGTGAAGAAAACGGAAGAAAAGGTTAGGCAGATACAAAAGAATTTAAAAGTTGCTCAGTCTCGACAGAAGAGTTATGCAGATAAAAGGCGTAGACCCTTGATGTTTAAAGTGGGAGATTATGTTTATCTAAAAGTGTCACCCATGAAAGGAGTTAATAGATTTGGAGTCAAAGGCAAACTCGCACCACGTTATATTGGTCCTTTTCAAATCATTGAAAAATGTGGGAAGGTGGCATATAGATTAAAGCTGCCTGAACAACTATCAGCCGTACACAATCTATTTCATGTATCACAAATGAAGAAGTGTATGCAAGTGCCTGATCAAGTTGTTGATGTGGAGGGGGTTGAACTTGAGCCTGATTTGACATATTCTGAATATCCTGTCCGAGTCTTGGATCGAAAGGATCGTGTTACACGGAGTAGAACAATTAAATGGTACAAGATACAATGGGATCAACATTCAGAAGAGGAAGCCACCTGGGAATCGGAGGATTACCTGTTGGAGAATTTCCCGGAGTTCTTTGCTTCTATCTAGGTTGCAATTTCTTCTTTAAACTGTAACCTATCCTTTTTAAAATCTTTGTAATGCAAAAAACCCCTACCTGTTTTGTAGACAAGTCTTGGACGTGTTTGCTTGACATGTTTCCTTTTCCATTACTTAACTCAAGGCTTTAAATCTCGGGACGAGATTTCTTTAAGGGGGAAGGGCTGTAACACCCCGGGTGTTATAGTGCTAATTAATCTGCCATGTCATCATAATGCATTGTTAATCATCCCTGTTAGGTTAACCTTGTTATGCATCAACTAAAACAAGTTTACTTATCTAGGTTGAATGTGTTTCTCAGTGGTGTGCTCCGAAACCGAAAACCCTAGTTTCGAATACCACCGCAAATACTTAGTCCATGCCCTGCGTAATTTGAGGTGCGCGACTATGTTGCACACTAGTGTCAAGTGTAGGGTATGAGCTCAAGTACAACATCTAAAATGAAACTCTAAATTTGAGTTTGAATTGGAGTCCCAAAACTTGTCACGAGTTTTCCGATTCAAATTTAAATTCAAATCTGGGAGAAATGTAAAGGAATTTCAGAAGCTAATTGGTCAACCAAGAGTGGCATTTGGTCAACCATGTCATGTTGGTCCAAATGATGCCTTTGGGTGAGGTTCTGCTCACTAAGTAATCACAAATTAAAGTAGCAACAAATTCCAATTTAAAATCCCTCCGAAAACCCTAAATTTCAAAACCCTATTTTACCCCTTTTGAAATAATTCAAAATCTAAGCAAAATTTGGGAAAAGTTTCAAAACCAAGTTTGTAGAACTTTTCAAGGGCTACAACTTTGGTGTTTTGAGTTTTCAAAGTTTTAGTGTAAAATGTGGAGCAATTTTGAAAATAAACAAATTTCAGATTTAATTCATTTTTGTCCCCAAACTAAGATTTCAAAATGGAGGCTGAATTTGAAAAAGTTTTGAACAGCAAAGTTGTAGGTCTGGTCAAGATATACAACTTTGATGTTTGGAGATTTTGAAGTTTCAATATAAAATCAAAAGTAATTTCTAAATTACCAAATCTGAAAAATGTGTCCCTTTTTGAATTTAAACTCAAATTTCAAAATCCAGTGAGAATTTGAAAAAGTGTTCAATATCAAACTTGTAGAGCTTGAAAATCTGAAGATTTCATATATTGGAATATTTTCAAGTTGTTATACAAATTTGAGAGTAATTTGAAAAATCAGTTTGAATTTCAAAAGTTGGGGGGAAGCTACAATGCAGAGCCAATGACCGACGGCCACCGCGCGGCATGGGCGCCGGCCGACTGCCGCCGTGCCTGTTTCCACGGCCTTCTCGCGCGCACCAGGATCGCCAGCGCGACGACTGTTGACGGTTCTTAAGTATCAATTTTAATTATCCAATAAATAAGGAAAAGGACCTATATGCAAGCAACACCTAGAATTAGGGTTTGATCTGACAGAATTCCACGAGTTTTGTTGTTTATCTGTTTCTGCAGGGGGTTATCAGGAAATACAAAGGAAAGGCCCACACGTCGGAATTACATAGAGATATTAACGTGTTCACCGATTTTCTATCATCTAGAAGACTCCAGAAGCCACGGGATCGAACGGGAGGCCGAATGGGCCCGGGACCAGGGCGCCCACCCTGGACCCTGGGGCGCCCGCCCTAGGTCTGCAACCAATCAGGATGAGTCTCGCAGATTATGCCCCACCGACCTAAAGGATCAAGAAAAACCGTACGATTAATGTCGGTTTGATCCGACGGCCCAGGTTCACTTGAAGGGACTATATAAGCAGGACCCCTGGCCCCTGGAGAGGAGAATCCAAGTCCATTATTTTCATATTTTCCAGAGAGGATTCAGAGAGAGAGGTTCCCTTAGGGTTCCCACCTCATTAGGGCTTAGCATCCAATGTGAGATTAGACTTAGTTCTTCTAGATTGAGAGAGATAGAGTGGAGGTATAGATCGAAGGAAGCCCGGCCTGTCGGTGACTACTTCGAGGTTGTACCTGCAGGATCAAGTTCTCCTAACCCGAGGCTTGCTCTTAGGATTCTTCAGTATTTCGACTTCTAAATTCTAGTAAGTTCTTTGTTTTATTGTTCTTTGGTTTATGAGTTTACTTTAATCTCTTCGCGTAGAGTTTAGAGTAATCATCTCTAGCGTAAACGAGGTGTTTGGGCTAGGATACTCATAGATATCCCCTGTCTAGCCGGACCGTGGTAGTAGCGAGGAACGTGACATTTCTGTAGCTACCTTTGTATTCCATATCCCGTTAGCAGGATCGATAGGGTTTATAGGTGTGGGTCGAACATCCTTTGAGGTGTCTAGATTCCGTGAGCCTCCCCAATAGAGCAGTAGATCATCCTTATCAAGGTTAGAACGAGAGTGCAGCTGCAGTCTTCTCTATACATCGCTCACATCAAATCACAGTGGTTGTAGCCTAAAGGTTAGTAGTAATAGACTTGGTTAGTCAGATGCACGCTTTCTCCTAGTGGTAAAAAAATAAATACGATACTCTGGATAACATCCCGGGTGAAGTGCTCACCGATATCCGTGCGCTTGCGGATCATTTCCTAATTGCGTTACCAAATATCAACAAGCATTTCTGGCGCCGTTGCCGGGGAGAAAGACGGTTTGCTGAGATAACCTTGAATCTTACTACTAGCTTGTACCTATACTTTTATCTTTCTTTATCTTTTTATTCCTTATCTTTTTATATTCTTTATTCTTACCTTATGGAGAACCAAGATTCTAAATCAATCTATCAATTTGCAACACCTTCGGAAACTGACCTTTTACCATGGGAGTCATCACAGCCTATCCAAACATCCCAGTATAGGTTAAGTTCAAGGTTAATTGCCATGATTGAGAACCTATCCTTTTCGGGAAAGGAAGACGAAAATCCTTACCTTCATATTAGAGATTTTGAGCAAACATGCGATTGTCTTCGCATTGAAGGCATTTCTGATAAGTCTTTACGTTGGAAGCTTTTTCCTTTTTCCTTAAGAGGAGAAGCTAGACGATGGTATAGTCAGAAGGTAAGTCAACAACGAGGTGAATGGGGAGTCTTATGAGCCAACTTCTGTTTAGATTTTTATTCCCTCGATCGTATCGCCGACCTTAGACTCGAAGTTCTATCTTTTAAACAAAAAGAAAATGAAACTTTGGGAAAATCCTGGAAACGTTTTTATGATCTTTTAGAATCTGGTCCAAAACTCAATATTGAAGACCCTATTCTCCTTTTTCATTTCTTTCGAGGTCTTCAGAAAGATCATAAACAAATGCTACATACAATGTCTAGAGGTTCTTTCTTTCGTATCCCTACTGATGAAGCTAGAGCGATCCTAGATAGAATCCTAGAAGCTGAGATGGATAATACCCTCCATGATGAAACCTACGAAGCCGAAGTAGACACTCTGCCGAATTCTTCACCTACTTCAGCTATCCCAAGTTTTGAGCCACAAAAGGAAGAAATTCCACCACCTGATTTCATGCTGGATATAGAATCCGATCTTTTTGCCGATTTTGGAAACATTTCAAACTACCATTCTATAGACAAACCCTAAAGCGGCCATTATAGCATTTGTTTACCAAGTGAATATCAATTGAGAGAGCTTATCTCAGTCATGAGTAGCGAATGGTTGGAGGAGTCAGAGCTTTCCTCTGAAGTGATCCGTTTGGATACACCTCCTATCACTATACGCTGTGCTTATGATTCTGATCAATTTGATGCTCTCTATAATCCTGTTGTGGGGATCAATATCATGTCTGAAGCTTTTGCACTTAAATTATTTGGAAAATTAATTTTAACCCCCACAACAAAGTTCATGAAGGAATCTTCGGGACGATTGGTCCCCAGTCTTGGAATTGTGAATGTCCTACCCTTTATGGTAGAAGGCTCCATGATTCATTTGAACTTTTATATCTTTGATACATGGGACTTCGACCTGTTGATAGGACAACCATTTAGAAGACTCCTTTATGAAGGTCAAACTGGAAAGCTACACATTTCTTTTGGAAAGGATTTTAAATTCCCTATGACAATTTCTCACTCCTTGAATAATAAGATCGAGTCATCTCTTTTGCCTGATCCTATGGAAGAGGTAAAAGCTGCGTCTCTAGAGCTTTTAAATGAATCAGACTTAGAAGAAAGAAGCCCCTTTCTTCATAGAAGAGGAAGCTGAACCTTCTGAACCTGAACCTTTAGATGAGTTTGCAGAAACACCCAGACCTCCTATAGAGCTTAAAACTTTACCACCCGATCTTATCTATGCTTTCCTAAATAAAACTTTACCACCCGGTCTTATCTATGCTTTCCTAAACAATAATCCAGAGTTTCCTGTGATCATTAGTAATAAACTCACTCAGAAACAAACTCTGCGATTAATGACCGTTTTAGAAAAACATCACTCAGTCTTTGGCTACTCACTCCAAGATCTTACAGGAATCAGTCCTATGATTTGCACCCATCGCATTCCGACAGATCCTTCTGTTTCACCTTCTCGGGAACCCCAACGTAGACTCAACAACGCGATGAGAGAAGTAGTTAAAAAGGAAGTTATAAAGTTGCTGCATGCAGGGATTATATATCCTGTGCCGCATAGTGAGTGGGTGAGCCCTGTTCAAGTTGTGCCTAAAAAGGGAGGCATGACTGTTGTTACAAATGAGAAGAACGAGCTAATTCCGCAACGCACCGTCACAGGGTGGCGGATGTGCATTGACTATAGAAAACTGAATAAAGCCACGAAAAAGGATCACTTTCCTTTACCTTTTATAGATGAGATGTTAGAGCGGTTAGCGAACCATTCGTTCTTCTGTTTCTTAGATGGATATTCAGGGTACCACCTGATCCCGATCTATCCTGATGATCAAAGCAAAACCACTTTTACCTGTCCATACGGAACTTATGCTTATCGTAGAATGTCTTTTGGGCTATGTAATGCACCAGCTTCTTTTCAAAGATGCATGATGTCTATATTTTCTGATATGATTGAAGAGATTATGGAAGTTTTCATGGATGATTTTTCTGTTTATGGAAAAACTTTTGATAATTGTCTTGAAAACTTAGACAAGATTTTGCAAGGATGCAAAGAAAAGCACTTAGTCCTTAACTGGGAAAAATGTCATTTTATGGTTAGGGAAGGAATAGTGCTAGGACACCTAGTGTCTGAAAGAGGTATTGAGGTAGATAAAGCTAAAATTGAAGTAATAGAACAACTACCTCCACCTGTGAATATAAAAGGAATTTGAAGCTTTCTTGGCCATGCTGGTTTTTATCGCAGATTCATAAAATATTTTTTATTTATTGCTAGACCACTCACTCTTTTGCTAGCCAAGGATGCTCATTTCGAATTTGATGATGCATGTTTAAAAGCTTTTGAATTATTAAAGAATGCACTCATCTCTGCACCAATCATTCAACCCCCTGATTGGTTGTTGCCTTTTGAAATTATGTGTGATGCTAGTGATTATGCTGTGGGGGCAGTTTTGGGGCAAACAAAAGACAAGAAGCATCATGCAATTGTTTACGCCAGTAAAACTTTGACAGGAGCTCAACTTAATTATGCAACCACTGAAAAAGAGCTTCTGGCTGTTGTCTTTGCCATTGATAAATTTAGATCTTACTTAGTAGGAGCTAAAATAATTGTTTACACTGATCATGCTGCACTAAAATATTTGCTCACTAAAAAAGATGCTAAACCTCGCCTAATTAGATGGATCTTGTTACTCCAAGAATTTGACTTAGAAATAAAAGATAAAAAGGGAGTAGAAAATTCTGTTGCTGATCACTTGTCTAGAATGCACTTTAAGGATCCACAGGAAACACCCATTAATGATTCACTCCGGGACGACATGCTCTATGGAATCAACAGGTCTGACCCCTGGTATGCAGATATTGTTAATTTTATGGTTTCAGGGTATGTACCACCAGGAGCGAACAAGAAGAATGCAACTATCAGAATTGGAAAAATGGCGAGAGAAAGCATATCACAATTCGAAGATCTACAAAGAAAGAGTCAAAAGATGGCATGACAAGAGGATCAAGAAGAAGGAGTTCTCACCCGGAGATAAGGTATTACTTTTTAATTCCAGGGTGAAGCTTTTCGGGCATGGAAAACTCCGGAGTAAATGGGAAGGACCATACAAGGTAGTCAATTCATCATCCCATGGAGCTATTACACTTCAAAACGACGAAGGTACGTTATTCAAGGTAAATGGTCAACGTCTTAAATTATTTTTAGAACCCAATAAAGAATTAGAAGAAATAGACGTGATCCATTTTTACCTTCCGATGGAGAATTAAAGCCCGACCTTTTTAATCTGACGTTTTTGGGCCACGTATATATTTTTCGGGATAAAAATACTTCTAGAAACACGCTCGAGCAAGCGGGCTCGCAGAGGAGGCAGGCCCAGGGCGGGCGCCCTGAGGATGAGGGCGGGCACCCTGCCCTGGTGTCCCCTCGGCCCCGGCCTCTTCCGACGTGCTTTCCTCATCTAAGGTTATCCAGAAAATTCCGCGAATGGGTTGTTACGCACGCCCGGCAGCGGGATGGATCTATGGAAACCCTAGAGGCACTTTTTGACCCCTATATAAACAGACCCCTGACGTCAGCTTTCAACACCAATTCATTCAATCCTTCTCTCCTCCTCAATTAGAGCTTGTCTAGTTCCTTGCTTCTCCAATGGCCGACAAGACCCACCGCAACTGGGAGATCGTCCCTTACGACCTCAACCGCAAGCCCAAGGATGACCCTGACGCCTACGTCCTGGCCAACACAGAGCGACAGCTAGCAGCCCCACCATCAAACCAGCGTAGCTCAATCTCATCCTACTACGCCCAACCAGTTCTTACTGCACCACCGCAGCCCCTTCTTCTCAAGGGACCGTCGTCCAAGCAAGAAGCCATCGTCAAGGTACCAGCCGGCACGAAAATCCTGCCACCTAAACCCAACTACGGAGAAGGAGAGGCCCCGCTTCGAAGGAGTTAGGACAGCAAAAGTTCGCTTCATCCCACCAAAGGAAGCTCCTAAGCACGCTCTCAATTCGTTTGAGACACCACCGAAGCGCCGTAGGACCATAGCAGATGTGGATGAGGACATCAGGACAGCAAATAGACATATTACGGAACTTTAGTCCACAGTTAGCTCCCTTAGTAGGCAGGTCTCCAACCTGAACACTACTGTGCTCGCGCTTAAACGTGACCTTTCTTATGCCCTTGCTAGGATCAGGGATTTAGAGCAACACTGAGCTATCTAGATTAGACCTTGAGGCAGTGTGTCTTAGTCTTCATCATTAGATTCAATTAGATTCAATTCAGTTTAGATTAGTTCGCTTCATTAGTCAGTGTAATAAATGCCTCAAGACAAATAAAGATTATTATTATTATGCCTCGTGTATCTCCACTTTATTTTTATGCAAGAAAGCAGGAAACAAGTATGGGGGAATCCCCCCGACATGGTAAATGCACTTCGATTGCACCACTCCACGATTCAGGTACATACTCTGCACGCTTTATTTACATATATACAAATACATATTGGGCTGTGTAGAATATTGTTCCTAACATGATAATTTAAAAAGACAAAAATATTTTTAATCATGATCAATCTCACTCTGTGATATTTCTGAAAACCTGCATTTATTGAAAATCATTTTAAAAACCATGTGTTACTCAAGTCATTGTGGAATGTGAGATGGTAGAATATGAGTATCTTATTCTTGAAATCTTTGTCGCTTGGAGATTTTCTTTTCAAAAACTTCAAAAATATAGCTACCATCCTCAATATTTTATATGCCTGATAAACCTAAAAATATTAATTTGCTTTGTATTGAGTTTGTGTAAAACGAGTTAGACCCTTGTTGAGAGATTTATCATGCTCCCAAGATCAAGACATTTTTATTCAGAAAGATTCACTCTTCCGAAGTATTATTGCATTAGAGGCATGGACTATGCAAAAATATATTTCGAGGAAATAAAAAGGAGCAAGTGCTCGACAACCTCGCAGAAAAATGGACAAGTGTCCTGAAGTAGAATTAGGGGTACCTCAGTATCCACCTGAAAAAAAATGAGATGATAAAAATATATATGGTAAAAAGAAAATGATAGCCCATGGTCCCTCTAATAAGCAATATGCCTGTAAGAGTTGACAAGTTTTAATTTTCAAAGTCTTTGATCTAAGAGTATGGCATTCCTCTCCTCGGATCTCGTTTTAACCCAGGCAATATATGCAAAGTAAGTATGCTTGAGAATTTCTACAAATTAAAACAGCCTCAGTGAGATATACAAAAGATAAATGAGTGATCTGAGAGCCCCTATGAGGATAAAGGTATGCTAAGTTTTCTATTCAAAAATATATAAAAAACTCCAAGTGACAGGGTTGAGAAGAAGAAAGGATCTCTACTTCAACCATATATTTCCCTGACTACAGTGCACAGTGGACATTCACAACACCCTGCAGGTATAAAAAGAATGCTTTACAATGTTTCAACCCCAGTTGTTATTCTGAACCATCCTTTTCTCGAGGACGAGTAAAAGCCTAAGTATGGGGGTGTTTGTTGACGGTTCTTAAGTATCAATTTTAATTATCTAATAAATAAGGAAAAGGACCTATATGCAAGCAACACCTAGAATTAGGGTTTGATCTGACAGAATTCCACGAGTTTTGTTGTTTATCTGTTTCTATAGGGGGTTATCAGGAAATACAAAGGAAAGGCCCACACGTCGAAATTACATAGAGATATTAACGTGTTCACCGATTTTCTATCATCTAGAAGACTCCAGAAGCCACGGGATCGAACGGGAGGCCGAACGGGCCCGGGACCAGGGCGCCCGCCCTGGACCCTGGGGCGCCCGCCCTAGGTCTGCAACCAATCAGGATGAGTCTCGCGGATTATGCCCCACCGACCTAAAGGATCAAGGAAAACCGTGCGATTAATGTCGGTTTGATCCGACGGCCCAGGTTCACTTGAAGGGACTATATAAGCAGGACCCCTGGCCCCTGGAGAGGAGAATCCAACTCCATTATTTTCATATTTTCCAGAGAGGATTCAGAGAGAGAGGTTCCCTTAGGGTTCCCACCTCATTAGGGCTTAGCATCCAATGTGAGATTAGACTTAGTTCTTCTAGATTGAGAGAGATAGAGTGGAGGTATAGATCGAAGGAAGCCCGGCCTGTCGGTGACTACTTCGAGGTTGTACCTGCAGGATCAAGTTCTCCTAACCCGAGGCTTGCTCTTAGGATTCTTCAGTATTTCGACTTCTAAATTCTAGTAAGTTCTTTGTTTTATTGTTCTTTGGTTTATGAGTTTACTTTGATCTCTTCGCGTAGAGTTTAGAGTAATCATCTCTAGCGTAAACGAGGTGTTTGGGCTAGGATACTCATAGATATCCCCTGTCTAGCCGGACCGTGGTAGTAGCGAGGAACGTGACATTTCTGTAGCTACCTTTGTATTCCATATCCCGTTAGCAGGATCGATAGGGTTTATAGGTGTGGGTCGAACATCCTTTGAGGTGTCTAGATTCCGTGAGCCTCCCCAATAGAGCAGTAGATCATCCTTATCAAGGTTAGAACGAGAGTGCAGTTGCAGTCTTCTCTATACATCGCTCACATCAAATCACAGTGGTTGTAGCCTAAAGGTTAGTAGTAATAGACTTGGTTAGTCAGATGCACGCTTTCTCCTAGTGGTAAAAAAATAAATACGATACTCTGGATAACATCCCGGGTGAAGTGCTCACCGATATCCGTGCGCTTGCGGATCATTTCCTAATTGCGTTACCAAATATCAACAACGACGCAGCAGTGCTGCTCTGTTCCCGCGCTTGCCTTCTATAAATACCGAAGTTCACAGTGACGTTCACCGTTTTCGCCACCGCCGGCACCGCAGCTCCGCCGCTCGCCGCTGCCGCCACCCAACCGTCTCCGGCCACGCTAACCGCACCACTAGCTCCGCCTCGGCCTCGCGCATCTTGTGGACCACTTGCGTTCACCGTTTTTGCACCCGAGCTCCCGCACCGCCTGTTCCCGTGCTCGCCTCCGGCGACTGCCCGCCAACCTCGCCTTCCCATGGCCAGGCCACTCCAGCCGCTCCCCGTCGCCACCGAGAGCTTCACTGCAACCGCGGTGAGCCACTGATGCTTCCCGACCCTTCAATTTAGTCTCTACCGCTTTGTAGTCGCCGGCGTGCTGCTCCCGTGGCCACCGTGCCGCCATCGCTGTCGCTCGCGGGTCACTAGGGCCTGAACCGTGGCGCTACTGAGCAAAATGGAATCGCATGGAGATGTAGATGGTGCTGGTAGGGTTCAATTGTCGACCGAAGCGCCGGTCACCGGCCGGCCACCGCGGGGAAGCGAGCGAGAGCGCGGGAGAGCGAGAGGGAGACGGAGGTGAGGGATGACAGGTGGGGTCACGCTGTCAGCGAGAGAGAGAGGGAGACAGACGCGCACGGGCGAGGCAGGCCGATGCTGGGCTGGGCCGCTTGCTGGGCCGAGCGCGCGTGCGGGCGCGGGCGCGCGTACGCGGGCCGTTCGCTGGGCCGGACCGCGGGAGAAAGGAAGAATCGACCCGTTTTTGTTTTTGTTTTTCTTTTTCAAATAAATGAATAGTGCTATTATTTGTTTATTTCATTAAAAATTGTGTAGAGTTCCAAAATTCATGAAAATTTTTGTGTAAGCTTCTCAATGTATAAACTATCTAGGAAAAATGTTAAATTATGAATTTGAATACTTTGTGCAGTAGAATTAATTAGTTCCAATACTTTGTGCAGTAGAATTTTAATATTTAATTTAATTATCCAAAAATTATGAAATTTATTATGGCACTATTATAAATCATTCTTAACCCATAGAAAAAGTTTGAACTTGTTTAGATAAAGTTTGATCAACTTCTAATTATGCCCTAATTATTTAAATAGTAAATAAATGTTAATTTGAGAACTTTAAGTGTTGTGTGCCCTTTTGATTGAGTGATGTCCTTAGGTCACTACCCTTTGGTGATCTTTGGTACCTTAATTTCATGATTGAGCTCGTTAGTACTTGTTAAGTTAAGAGCTGGTATCGTGGGAAATCGTCGTTACTAGTTAGTAGGTTTTCTGTTTACGATTGTACCGTGAAGGGAAGTTGTACTCAAATCGTAAACCGTGGCATGTTATCATCAAGCATCATGTTTATCATTGAGCATCATGTTAAAGCATGTTATGTATTTGTGTAGTCACCGCTTTTGAGGAAGCCGAAGTCGTCGAGCAAGCTTCCGGAGAAGAGCGATCGTCGGTGGGTTCCGGACCAGACGGAGGAGTTCTCGAGTCTGAGTCAGTCGTCGTGTCAGAGCAAGGCAAGCCCCGGTGCATTTAAACCCTACCTTGAATTTTACAAATGTTTTATTATTTATATTATGGTTTATTGCATTAAGTAATTAGGAGTTGGGTGATAACCTAATTGCTGCATTATCATCCTTGATTATTGTGATATCAACCTTGATACCTGTTTTACTGAAAATACGTAGTATGCTTCGCTATGCTTAGAAGTTAAGCTTTTAAATGACTGTTTACTCGGCCATGACGGCATCCTTAATGAATATTGAAATATGTGAATGAACTTGTAAGATCAGGCGGGTGGTTTGGCTACTGCTAACGTGCATTGGGAGAGGAGTCCCAATGTATTGTTTCCGCCTTATCAGTTAAGGACCGTACGTTGTTGGCCCTCGCGTCATGGAGTTTTTATTAGTACTAGCCATGTGCCCAGGTCGGGTAAGCCTTACTTTGGTTAGTCCATTACGAGAATGTCTAACCTCGCACTGGGAGTGGAGAGATGGCGAGAGTAACGTGTACCCTCAGGGCTAGAATTGGGCCGGGTTCGAGGAGTACTGTGCTCTCGGGTGACGATGGACACGTTCTGGTTTTGGGTTATTCGGGTAAGAGTTGATATATGCTAGATTCGGTTCTACATATGTCGTGTGGTTAGGAATCCCCAGCTGGGTAAATGAAGCGGTTCGAATCGTCGTTGCTCTACGAGAAAGGAGTCTTGGCCTTGCACCAACATCGTAGTTAAGAACTGAAATTGAAAGAAAGAATGAGAAAGGTTTTGATGATAATTTCTTTGATCTAGATTAGAATTACCTAGATTTGGTTAATGAACCATCAATGGTAAAAGTAAAATGTTGAAGATAAGGACTTACCTTAGTAAGCTTTCTGCAAAAGAAAATTTGATTCTTGATTACCCGTACCTTGATTCCCTAAAGCTAGCATGCCCTTGGAGTCTTTGTCTTAGTCGGGTAAGTCTTGTTGAGTACTCTCGTACTCAGGGTTTGTTGAACCCCTTGTTGCAGGTGCGGTTCATGAACAAGTCTGCTTCGAGCCTTATTGCATGACCGTCGTGGTTGAAGAAAGTGACGACGAGTAGACTGTGTGGCCTTTGGGCAAGGCATCTCGCTTGTGTGATGTAATAAAGTTACTACGATACTTCTCTACTAATGGTTTGTAATAATGTTACATAAGGTTTTGAAGTTTGAAAACTGGTTTGTAACCTTAAGTTATTGTAAGACTTCCGCTACTTTACTCTGTTGAATATTTTGAATAAACTGTTGTAATATTGCAATACTCCTGTGATTGGATCCTGTTCGGAGGAAAGCAGGCCTTTTAAGTTATGGTGAACATAAGTACGACTGTCAGAGGTCATTATGGCAATGACGTGTACTTGTGGGCCATCATAATTAGGAGGTTCTGTGACAGCGGCCCCCCGCCCCGACGGCACGGCCCCTCCGACCGTCGCATCGGCCCCTCGTGGCTCCTCTAGCGAGTGGCCCCCGCCCCGATGGCACAACCCCTCCGGTCATCGCGTCGGCCGTCGCGGCTCCTCCGGTGAGTGGCCCCCGCCCCGTTGGCATGGCCCCTCCGGTTGTCACGTCAGCCGTTGTGGCTCCTCCTGCGAGTGGCCCCGTCTCGATGGCACGGCCCCTCCTCGATCGCCGGCGGGCTTGGCTGCTCCACTAACAGATGTTGGACACTTACGGCAATGGCATATACGAAGACAAAATTACAAAGCAATGGCAATGAAGGGAAATTTTGGTTTTCAATGCCACGTACAAAATGGTTATCTGTTCGCTTGAGCTTTCAGCTGCTTATTTTCAGTCAGCCAACAGTGTTTTTCTCTTATAACAAACCAGCCAACAATACTTTCAGTCGCTTATCAAACAAAATAAGCGGCTGAAAGTTTGAATGGCATCTAACAAATTTTCTCCAGAGAGAAAACGGACACTGACTGCTGGAGACCGATGAACACTGAGAGAGGGAGCGGACGGTGGTGCTGCTCTGCCTGGGCGCTGGACACCTGCTGTGCGAGATCGAAATAAAAGAGACTGAGCTCGGGACTGCACGAGCACTGCACGCTGATGCAACCAGAAACGATAAGCGGCGCATGGTAAAAAACAGACAGAGGGGGCAGCGGGCAGGAGCAGTGAAGTCTCCACGAACCAAAAGCGAGCGCTGCTCCTGCGAGCACGCACGGCGCGGAGGCGCACGGCGCTTGTAGCGCTACTGCCGGATCAGCTCCGAGTACAGCCTCCCACGAGATGAACAACTACGAACAGAACCACTGAGCAGATGAACACAGAAGAAGGCGGCCACGAAAATCGACAGAATCCAACTCAAATCAAAAGATTCGCTCTCAAACTTTGCACAGATCAAATTTGACTTGATACAAACCTATTCCTAAAAATTCATCGGCTGAGATTGATCCAAACTCTGGAAAAATTAGATCGTAGCAAGAACGAAAAATAGAGAAAAACTCAAGAATACAGTGACGAAAATTACAGACAAAGTAAATGAATCCCGGAGGATAACTGGAGGATTCGGGCCTCCATTCCCACTCTAAAATCACAGGTTTGTTACACAAATTTAGAATTTGTGGAACTCTCTCAAAAAACCTAAGGGAATGAGGAAAAAACCTAGGGTGGAATGAAGAAAATAAAAGAGGTGAGGTATATGGGGCTCTATCATTCTATTTAACAGGGCTATTACACAATCCCAGTTTTACCCTTAGATATTTTGAGTCGAACCACATAACCTGAGGGCGTTATGGTCCAAACCCAAGGTAATCTTCATCCGACAGTCACCGTGCTCTTCATGAGATAGCTTCGCCTCGACGCGAACTCCTCGATGCCGCCACGTGCCGTCCGTTCCTCCTCGAAACCTCCACCCGAGTTTTGAGGCCCAAACTCGTAAAATCGGCCACCGATGGTTTTGAGGCCCAAACCACCAAACCGTCCGCGAGTAGCGTACTCCATACGCGTCCCCCGCACGTATCACCGCCATCCTTGATCGGCCGTCCGCCAAGTCCTCCTGAGCCTCGCTCGACTCCCACATCCGCCGTCTTGACTCAGTCAGCACGGTCGCTCCCATGTACAGTTGCGTTTGTTGATGTCCCAGATGTCAGCCACCGCGGCTGGTCACCTGGCCTCCTAGTCTCTCAGTGCAAGCCTCACGTCCGTCCTTCACCACTCCCGGTTCATCGGCACGGCACGTCCATACTTGATCTTCACCTCGCCATCGACCACCGTCTCCGAGCTCCATGCCTACACACCACAAGCCAAGAGACATGTCGCACAACCAACTCACGCCATGATTAGTCACAAACTCAACCTAGGTCGTGGATCACGTTGACAATCACTCATCACAAAACGAACTGCAAGGGCACATATCATCCTTGTATTCGCAATAATCAAAACTAATATAGCAACTGGAAAGCATTCAAAGATATATAATGTTCCATTGATGTGGCCCTAAATTTGCAAATAAGTTACTAATTTTTGCCATAGCTTAGTGACGTCAAAAATTGATTTTTTTGTTTTTTTCTCGAATACGCACGAGAGTGTGTATCTTTGTATTAAGAAGAAGAAGCAAGTATCATATAAGAAGCTGGAGTCGGCTGCAGACACTGAACGCAAAATGAGAAGCAAGAGGCAAACAAACAACATACGCTACAATGCAAAAATTGCTCCCGAAGGCAGACAAGGGCCGCAACGCTAAGATTGAGCAAGAGCTCGAAGTCCTTTTGCGCCCGCCAAGATCCAGCGATCAGCTTCAGCCTGGATGATCTGCAGTAGATCAGCCATCGATGTAGCTCCATCCCGGAAGTACCTGGCGTTCTGCTCCTTCCAAATCTGCCAAGAAACGAGTGCGAACAAGGAGTCCAGTCCCTTCTGCTCACCGATGAAGAGACCCCAGAGCCGTCGCCACCAATTGATCGTAGTTATTTCAACTAGCGGGCAGGTAACATGGAGGGCCGAGAGGATCAGAAACCAAATCTCTCTCTTCACCGGGCATTCAGCGAGGATGTGATCAATGATTTCCATTGATTGATTGCAGAGGAAGCATTCTTCACTCGCATCCAAGCCGTGCCGCCTTCTCCTGTCCCCGAGTCCAATGGCATCGTTTGAAAGCGAGCCAAAGAAAGATTTTCACCTTGAGAGGAGCCCAGGACCTCCAGATGAGGTTGTGACCTCCAGATGATTTTTTTTGTAAAAAAAAAACTTTGAATCATCGAGCCACATGTGTGTTATGCTCAGTGTGTGCGTTCATGCATGATTCCACATTTCCATATCATTGGCAACATCATCAATTTAGCGAATGTTTGTTCTTCCAAGCATTATATTATTGACGTAGGCCTTGTTTAGATGCCAAATTTCTACCTAAATTTTACTATATAAAAAGAAGATTTTTCATCACATCAAAATGCCGGCACATGTATGGAGTACTAAATATAGATGAAATCAAAAACTAATTGCACAGTTTAGTTATACTTTACGAGACGAATCTTTTGAACCTAATTAATCAATGTTTGAACAAAAATTTACAAATACAAATAAAATGCTACAATGCGGACAGATTTTGGACGTCCAAAATCTGCCCAACTAAACACGGCCGTACTCTCCGGCGGGTCCTGAAACCTAGCGATAGCTAGTACTGCTAGCCTAGTAGTAGCCTGCAGTACTATATGTTTGTTTAGATCACATGGAGTTAATTATATGATCCACCGACTTACGGATCTGTGAGGCAAAGTACAAGTACTCGATCTCCTATTGTACCTAACCTACGCACCAGTGAAGAAGTGATATTTGTCAATGAATACAGGTGGCTATCCGGCCTCCTATAGGATCCGTGCAAAAAAGTTCTGTTACACCGGGAAAAAGATTAGCGATCTAAATGAAAACATATGGTATTAGATTATATTTGTCATGGCGAATGACTGCACAAAACAAGATTTGGCTATTTGGGAGCACAACGAGGCATATATACGTTGGAATAATATTGATCATGAGACGTGTCAAGCCTAGATCAGCAGTTGGCAGCATTGCATGACGACGACGAGACGGCGCTCCATCTCAAGCTCGCATGCCAACTGCCTGCCAGAGCGCGTGTGTGTGTGGGGGGGGGGGAGTCGAGAGTGTGCATACACGCAACTAGCCAAAAGGCGCCGTCCACCTCTCTGAATTGGCCGAGAAGCCGGAAAAAAATTGGGAACGGACGGGTCGTACCTGGCGCTGTGCGGTCTCCCAACCAGGACGCGACATATGGATGAGACTCAACCGGCTCGCTTCGCTTCCCAGCACGCAACCCACCCGGCTCGCTTCGCCTCCCAGCTCGGCTCGTCACGGGTGCAAGCTCGGCTCCAAGCGCTCACACAAGCCCAGGTCGTTCCTGAGTTGTGCGCCAACAGCCAACAATAACGCCGTCTTTTTTGGATCACGAACACCACCATCCCTCAACAACTAGCTGGTCACGGCCGCCGCTGTCACACGGCAACGAGTGATCACGATCGGAAGTTTCTCATTCAAAGAGGAAAGAAGCACCATCACGGCAGCGTGCAGGCAGGTTGCAAGCCGCGCGGCCATCAATTGCATAGCAGGCACCATGGAGGTTAACCCTGCCCTCAATGGTGATGCTACTGTTGACGTTCCAAACGCTGATGACCCTACAACCGAAGTGAATTCCTCAGACACCAACTTCAATGATCCACTGCAGGTACGTATACATCTCTATACATGTACAGTCAGATGGCTTTGTGCCGGAATTTTTTTTCAATGGTACAATTGTCAGAACGTCTGGATATGATTTTTTGTTCAGGGAAACTTCAATGAAACTACCATACCCATGTTGCTGTCCACAGTGACTGAATCACAGTCCACACTGCTTGCGACTACATCTGTTCAGGAGTTACTGAAACCTGTGGCTCAAGAAGCACCTGAGGTATGGAATGCGATATTTGATAGTCATGAAAAAAAATCACGTTATGCATTTATTACTGCAACTTTAATTTATTTCGCATTGTACAATAGGAGGTTGATAAAATTGGACAAGCTTTGATCATTCCTGAAGTTGGTATGGCTTTTGATTCAGAGGAGAAAGCTTATGAGATGTATAACATCTATGCTGGTAA
The DNA here is from genome assembly GCA_022457205.1 of Saccharum spontaneum. Taxonomy (NCBI): domain Eukaryota; kingdom Viridiplantae; phylum Streptophyta; class Magnoliopsida; order Poales; family Poaceae; genus Saccharum; species Saccharum spontaneum. The sequence goes on from CM039579.1 coordinate 22,550,711, forward strand.
AATTGGGTTCAGTATTAGAAAGAGTCATTCAAAGCTCCGAGAAGATAAAACTGTATATCAAAAACATATAGTTTGCAGTAATGAAGGATATCGACGAAACAAGTCATCAGACAAAGATATTACAAGGACAGGTTGTGATGCTCGTGTTCAGTTCAGTGTTAGCAAAGAGGGAATTTGGACAGTGCAAAAGGTTGTACTTGATCACAATCATTATCTTGCTAGTCCAAATAAGTTGCACAAGCTGAGGTTCCAACGGCGTGTTACAGAAGCAGACAGGGTGCTAATTGGTCAGATTAGAGAAGCCGGGATGAAGCCAGCCCAGGTGTACGAGTTCATGAAGGAGTTTTACGAAGGAGCTGACAAAGTGCCGTTACCAAGGATGGACTGCAATAATGCAATTGGTCGTGAGCGCAAGAAGTACTTAGAATCCAATGATGCGCAAACATTGTTGGAATACTTGAAGAATAAGCAAATAGATGATCCTACATTTTTTTATGCGCTTGAAATAGATGAAGAAGATGGTAGGATAGCTAATTTCTTTTGGGCGGATGGTCAATCTATCATGGATTATGCATGCTTTAGTGATGCTGTGTCATTTGACACCACATTTCAGATTAATAAGTTTGAAATGCCTTTTGCTCCAATCCTTGGAACCAACCATCACAAGCAAACAGTAATTTTTGGGGCTGCGCTGATATTTAATGAGACTATTGAATCATTTGTTTGGCTCTTTGAAACCTTCCTACAAGCCATGTCAGGCAAGCATCCAAGCACAATTTTCACTGATCAAGATGCAGCAATGGCAGGAGCAATTGCTTATGTATTTCCAAATACCAGCCATCGTCTTTGTTTGTTTCACATATATGTTAATGCTGCTAAACATTTGGGGCATGTAATTCATAAGCATCCTGATAAGTTTCTACCAGATTTTAAGAGATGTGTCTACGAAGAAAGATCCGAAGCTATTTTCATCCAGAAGTGGAATGAATTATTGTCTGAGTATGGGCTTGAGGATAACCAATGGATGAAAAATTTATATGGTTTGAGGAAAAAGTGGGCTGCTGTCTACCGTGACTCTTTTACGGCTGATATGAACTCGACTCAAAGGAGTGAAGGTATGAATAATGTATTTAAGAAAAGATTTCGGAGGAGACTTGGACTTTCAGAACTGCTTGCAGAATGCGATAAGGTTTCTGCTAGTCTTTGTGAAAATGAGTTAGATGCAGATTTTAATTCACGACGAAAAACCCTGGTTACTTACATCCCAAATTTACCCATGTTGAAGACTGCGGCTGAATCATTACAAGGAGGATGTATTCTGAGTTTGAGGAAGAGTTTAAAGAACAATTTTCATTCGCTTGGAAGTTGTTACAAACTGATGGGTCAATCTCAACATATGAGGTTACACATATGCACTCTAATCATGGTGCAACGGTTCAGTTCAGCACTGTTGATATGACCATTACATGTTCATGCAGAAAGTTTGAATGTATAGGTATGTACACACAATTTTCAATTACCGTAAATTTCTAATATAATATGAACTGATATAATTGACTATTTATCTTGCAGGGGTATTGTGCAAGCACGCCTTGAAGGTCTTTTATGCAAATAATGTTTTTGTTTTGCCACCGCAATACATAATGGGAAGATGGACAAAATATGCAAAAAGAGGATTCTATGTTGACAAACAAGAAAGTGTGAGCGAAAGTAACAAAACGTGGGCTGCACGTATCTCACGAATGGCGACATCCATAGCATTGAAGTGTTCACTGTCAAAAGAACTTCTTCATGATTTAGAGAAAGGCATGCAAAAATTAGATTTGGAAGCAGATGCTTCTCTGAGCAAGATGAAAGAGAAATCTGATGAGGTTTCCCCACTTTCGACTGACTGCGCAACAGACTCATTGAAAGGCAAAATATCGTTTAAAATTCCTGAGGTGGTAAAAGGGGTAAAGAAAAAACGGGCCACAAACATACTTGAAAAAAATACAGGGAAGAAGAAGAAAAGTGCTAAGAAGAAAGGTACTACTTCTAACTATTCTTTCTGGCTGATTTTGTTTCCAGTGTTACTACTATACAAATTTTTCTTAAATTAATCTCTTCTTATAGGAGATACAAATATTGTTACAGAAAATAGAGATGAAAGTGCTGATCTGAACCAACCAATCGTAAGTCATCATTTTAATTCATTATTCCCTTTTCCTATTTTTATTTACTTACAGGAAATTGTTCATAACAATTTCATGTGTATGATGTAGGACCTTGATGGTGGTGGCAGTGGTGGTACTAGTGCTGATGGATATGCTTCTGCCACAATGCAAGACATTGCAAATTCTATGTTTGCACAATCTTCTGCCATATCTGCATCTTACATACAAGGAGGCTATACAAATCTTTTACTCGGAGTTCAGCAAGATGCCGCAATGTCCTCGTCAGCTAGAAAGTTAAATTTCGATGAAAACATGTAATTCTGGTGTCTTGATTAAGATGCCACTTTGCAGTAACCTTTTATTATGTGCACTGCTATTTCAGACTTCTTTTGTCAGTACAGTTGACAGTGTGAAGTTTTAGAACTAAGGTCCTAAATTTACCTACTTGTGCTCTCTTGCCAACTGTGATGCCTGGAATGACAGAAATTTGAAAATTGGGATATCTGAACTTCTGAAGGACATATACTTTTTTCAAACAAACAATGGGTCTCATATATTTTTGTAATGCAATTACCATGCCAGTAATGCAATTACCATGCCATATGTATTTCAAATGGCTCAAAATGCCATATGTATTTCAGATCAATGTGCATATTACATCTTGAAGTATATGTACCACTAACTCTTACAAAAGCAAGCTCAAAGAAAAAAAAATGCTGCACAGTTTGTTTTTTCAAAGCAGCTTCATATCCATACATTGCACACTAATCAGACTAGTCACACTTCAAGATTCCTTGCAATCTGGGACTGGACAATGCAAGACACGCTCGTAGACTTCCTTGCATCTGATGGTAGACAGTCCTGTTTCTTCCTTCATTCCCTTCAGAAACCTGCAGTCCCACAGGATACACATATCATGATTCCATACAACCAGGCATAACTCAGTTTATTGCACGGATAGAAGGCATGAAACCATATGCACCAGCAAAGGATAAATGCCATATTTATTTCAGATAAAAGAATCATCTCCGCACTTTACAACATCTGTGCTACTACCTCCAACAAAGCAAGTTCTGAAAAAAAAATTACAAGTTGCACAGATTGTTTCTTCAAAGCAACTGTGCTAATAACTCCTACAAAGCATGTTCTTAAAAAGAAACGACAACTTGCATAGATTGTTTCTTCAAAGCAACTAATCATTCTCAAATACAAGCCATCATCCACTCTACCAACACCACAGGGACATGGTTGAAAGGCATACAAACGCCACAGCGACATCGATCAGTCATCAGAGCTACGACCTTTTCGCCCGATTTATATCAGAGCCTATAGACACTTCTCTTTTCTTCCCCCTGAGTACCTGCATATTTTAGGGACAAATAAAATGTCTGATGAGTGACTTCCTGAATTGACAGTATCCATTTTGATTATCAGATGTTGTAAGCATAGGTGGTAGCAGTAGTACATCGTAGTGATGTCCTTGGGTGGAAATTACCTCTATCATTGAAATAACCTAGGCTGCTACTGTATCAAATTCTCACTTGCTGAGTACGTTCGAACCGTCCCAAATTGTATGCGACTTCATCTCAGACAGGGAGCACTAGCACGAATGAAAATACAAGCTGTAGATTTGAAGAGAGAGAGAGATTACCAGAGCTGCTAGGACTAGGCAGAGATGATAGCGCCGGCGGTGGTGGCGGATCTGAATTCTAGCGAGGCAGATCGGAGCGACGGTGTCGGTGCCGAACACATTAGGCGGCGGCGGCGACGACGACAGTAGTGGAGGCAGCGACGGACGAACGAATCAGGTATACTCTGGTGACTGCTGAGCGCTTGGAGCAGCACCCGCGGTGGTGGAATCACGGATGATGAGCTAGCGGCGGCAGCGGCGGCGGCGGCGGCGGTAACGACGGGAGATGGGGTGGGCTCGTGTGTGCGTTGGAGCCGAGAGCAGCCAAGTCAAATCCTCGGGTTAGAAGCCAGCCGGTGTTGGGAGGCAATTGAGCCGATTCATTATGCGCCTGGAGTCCGGGTGAGCCGTTGAGTAGTCGGCCACGCGTCGCCATCTCATTGGAGTCCGTACAGCGCCAGGTACGACCCGTCCGTTCCCAATTTTTTTCCGAGAAGCCAAGCCAAAGGTTCTACTTACCCTGTTTAGTTTCCCCAATTCTCTCCCAAATTTCACTATGCAAAAAGAAGATTCTCCATCACGTCAAAATATCGGCAAATGCATGGAGTATTAAATATTGATAAAATCAAAAACTAAATGCACAGTTTTGTTGTACTTTGCGAGACGAACATTTTAAGCCTAGTTAGTCAAAATTTGGATAATTTTTACCAAATACAAACGAAATGCTACAGGAATTCTGATACAGTGTTTTTCACCCCAATTCTCTGAACTAAACGAGGCCTTAGCAGTAGTATGGTAGCCAAACAAAGCGTAGCAGCAGTGTGCTCCTCTTGCTTGCATTGCACTGAAACACATGCATGAATTTGCCATACACATACATATAGCCAAGCCTAAGCTAATAAGTAGGCAAACGCAAACGAAGTAGCTTGTTTGTGCTAATCTAAAAACATGACAATATGACATGCATACGCATTAGTAAAAGATAAAACGGTTGACCGGTCAGGAGCATCAAAAGGCTTTGACAGCTCCTCCTCCCCCTCGATATGAGAAGTGAAGAATGGTCATGGTGCTCCAGCTCCCAAGCAAAGCAATCTACGTCGCCAGGTGTGTGGCCTTTTGTTGTGTGGATAAAACAATTCAACACATACTCCTGGGATTCGAGCAAAGCAATCTCCCATGAAGGTGTAAAGTCCTCTCCATCTCTTCCATACAGTCGAGCTATCAACTAGGATTCGAGTACTTTTCAACTCAAATTCAGATTGCAGTCCTTTCGGTTTTTAATATACGATATTTACAGCAGTCAAGCTAATTAGCTAGCTAGCTTTTTATAAATGTTATACTCCCTCCATCCTGAAAAGAATGCAACTATGAGTTACGTGCCACGAAAAGTGGTTCACATTTGACCAAGTTTCTAATGAATGATATTCACATTTATGGCTTTAAATTAATTTATTATAAAATACATTTCGTAATTAATCTAATGATATTAATTTAGTATCATAAACATTGATACTTTTTTATCTATAATTAGTTAAACTTAAGATACTAAAACGTGACACTGTGCTAGAATTGTATTCTTTTTTTAGACGGAGGGAGTATTCAAAGAAGTAGAGAGTAACATTCTTCTTGACACAAACACATCTGTTTTGATTCCTTAATGCAGATTTCATCATGATGTGCCGATTTGGAGAGAACCTGATGCGTGCTTGATCAGAAACGCCCAATTGTCGGCAGCTTCTTTCCTCTCCACTCCAAAAAGCATATTCTCTTTTGTTTCCTTTAGCAACAAAAAGCGACGGCTCTAATCAACTCATCTGTCTTATCTTTCGATGACCCACCATAAGCATCCCATTTGTGCTGCTATATATTTTTTCAACAAAGAGATATTCAGTGCTGTCCGCTGCGTGTGCCTTGTATTACACTTGCCTGCTAGACTGTCGGTGATCGGGATAATTAATTATATATACATAAAGACAGTGGCGTTATTATGAGACAAAGTTGATTAGTATTTAGCCATCTGATTAGGTTAGTGTCTGATGAGTAAGCTGAAAACCAATGATGCAAGTCATGTTCTTTTATGCTTTTTTTTGGGTGATTTTGGAGGAAACACAAGGGTGTTTGTATTTGATGGAAAAGTAACAGTTTTGTGAGTTAAACTGCTACTAGTGGCGTGATTGGTGAATGCCTGAATGGTGATGCCCCAACAACTAATGCTCTCTCAAGAAGAAGACACAAGGCCACCTCCGCCCCTCTCTTACTACTGCAGTGATCAGTGGTGCTACTGCTAGTGTTTATTATCAGCTGACAGGACGGACGGTTCGAGATTATTCACCCGCCAATCAATTAAGGTCATTACCATGTAATTAGTAGCATGTCCTCTCCTATATAAGGCGCCAGCGATTTGGACACGCAACAAACTTTCGTGGTCCAAGACAAGATGCTGTCACGCTGCCGGTCCCCAGCTCTAATACAGTACGCACGGACATGTCTAGTATAGATGACGGATACACAAACCAGAGAGTTTATTGGTTCAAAGAAATAGGAACACATTCGAATAGCTTGCCAGAGAGTTTATTGGTTCAAGGAAATAGGAACACATTCGAATAGCTTGCAAGTCCTTTTTTTTTTTGTCTAGGACTAGTACGTGTTTTTGTTGCCAGGTCGCAGTAATAGAGACGCATGGAGGGAGGGTCCTGGAAAAAGCCTGACGAAAGCCAAAAGGCATCTTTTACATAAACAAACCCACGATGCATTCAGCAAACCAGGGAGGAGATAAATCATAAAAGGGGTCGGCTTCTACTGAGTAAAAAGTTTTGGTTGTTGCTCTGGATTACAGGCAAAGCAACCCAGATAAATACACAATCTTTTTATAGCTCAGTGCTGATCGATCTGCTGGATGGCCGGGCATGGAGCCCTCAGCCCTGCCCTTGAAACAAAAGTCTACAGGTATATGGAGCAGGTAGCTGCATTTGGCTCTTGACAGGACGTGTAAGGAACAATCATCTTATATATGGCGATTAGCACTTCAGGTCGTGTACTCCTAGCGAAAGCACGCGGCGAGTGATTTCCAGCTAGTACGGGCGAATTTGTCATCGGGCGTACGGACCATAGATTGTACAACACAGACAATGTGGCTGATGACAAGTCAACCGTGCAATGACTGTCTAGCTACAGTTGTGCCGTTATTTTGGAAGTATAGCGCCCAATTGGAACCGCAGGACGGGACTTTCAAAACGATTTTGCATGGCTCAAGTTCAAACTCTTCTCCTATAATGAATGTTTTGCTAAAGAGGAATTGAAAGGCCTGATTGGAAAACACACAAACATAGAAAACCAAAAGTCTACAGAAGAATACACAATCCAGTATTCTACAACATCAAATTGCTTCCCTTCACCTCCATGCATAGTGCTTCGCGGTTTGTGATGTGGGTCCACATGTTGACCATGCCGTGTAAATTAATTTACCTCCGACTTTTCATATTGGCGCACAATAGTTTCATATTGCGTTCAATCATTTGCAATAATTTTCAGTCGATTTTGCTAAAATCCTAAGGTGTCAACGCGAGCTTTTAGCTTTACCTCCGACTTTTGCTTAAGGGCCCGCATGTTGATCTCGCAGCATAAATTGGCACATGGTATGTAGTTTCATATCACTTTGAATCATTTTCAAACAAATTTCAGTCAATTTCACTAAAATTTAAAGATGCGAATGCGAGCTTTTAGTTTCAAGGGGCTGGCTTTTGACGTGGAAGTGAAACCCATGTGTTGATCTTTCCACGTTAATAGGCATTTGACCTGAGCGTTTTGTGAGCAATACCGACAAAAAGGTTGAGTTTGGGCCTAATATCTATGCCCAATAAGGTTAGTCTCGGTGAGAGTTTCATAAGAGTTTCATTTGCATTTAATAGCCTGCTACATATGTATTTTTGATGATACGACAATGTTTTAATGAAGAGAGAGAATAAATGAGTTTCATGGAGATAAAACTCTCTCTATATGAGTCTTAGATTTAATTGCTTATGAAACTTTAGAATGAAACTTTACATTGAGAGTGGGTGTTTCAATCAAGTTTCATTTCATTTTACATGACATGCCAGTCTTGGAAGGAGCACAATGAAACTCTCCACTGACATTGCCCTAATGTCCCATGGGCAGGTTTCGGGCTAGCCTCGGGCTTAAGCAAGCCCTTCTGCTATTTTTATAGCAAAATAAATAAAAATAATATTTTTGGGCCAAACTCGAGTCATGATGATTTTTCCTGGGCAAAGACATTTCTGTTCAATAAGGTTCACGAGCCGGCCAAGCCGGACGGGCCAGCTTCACTCGATTCTAATTGGTATAAATTAGTTTTGTTTCACATTGAATTGTACCAGATAAAGTTAGTTGATTTTGCTAAAAAAAAGTTAGTTGATTTCACTAGAATTTTAACGTGTGAACATAAGAGTTTTTAGTTCCATGGTTTGGCTTTAATGTGGGGCCCACATGTTGCTCTAGCGGTGCTAATTGGCACGAGGTAGCTTCGTGTTGTATTGAATCATTTCCAACCAGTTTTATTCAATTTTGATAAAATTTAAAGGTGAGAACTTGATATTTTAAACCCATGGCCCGATTTTTGATTTTAGACTCACGGTCCGACAATTTATGTAAGATTACACTCATCAGTGGATGGTAGAGGTTGAAACTTTGTTTCTTTATTAAAAAATATATAAGATTACACACATACGTTTTATGCAGAGTCATGGGCTCTACTAATTGATGGATTGGATTAGGTTAAATTGGATTGAAATACTAAAATTGTGGAGTGGGATGGGTTAGGAAATAAGAGATATGGAGTGAGTTGGTGAGGTGTGGATTTTAACTCATTAGCAGAGCTAGTCGAAATCACGTGGGATTTGATGGTACCTGCGTTTCAAACGGCTCTTTTTTCCTGCCACATTCCCGTTCCCGTGTTTTCGTTGCTCCATGCTCCACTACAACTGCACGGCCAGTAGGTCGCCTACACTACAGTACTCCTTGGTGCCTGTACCTCTGGCCCGCTGCATCTTTTAGCCTGTTTAGTTCATAAAAAGTGAACCCAAAAAATGCTACCATCAAATCTTACGGTACATGTATGGAGTACTAAATGTAGATGAAAGAAAAAACTAATTACATAGTTTAGTTGTAAATCACGAGACAAATCTTTTGAGCCTAATTAGTCCATGATTGAACACAAATTGCCAAATAAAACGAAAAGTGCTACAGTAGCCGAACCCAAACTTTTTCACTAACTAAACAAACCCTTTGGTACGGTAACATTTGACCTGATTGATCGCAACGCAATAATCAGCGAACAGTGATCTTCATTAACATATACTACTCCCTCATGAATCAGGGCTTAAGAACCGGAGCCGGCCAAAAAGAGCTAATCATTCTCGCGCCTCGCCCGCCCATCATCACTTCATCAGTCGCTCGCTTCCATTCCATTTCCCAGGGCTGGTCCCGCCAGGCAGCGTCAGTACACACGTACTACGCTCACGGGAGAGGGAGAAGGGAGGAAATCATCGCCCGCCGCACGTCGCCGTCGGCCCCCAACCTATACTTGGCCATGCAGCCCGAGGCCCGGTGGCCCGGCCCACGGCCCGGCGTTTTGGCCCGGCCCGAGCACGGCACGGCCCGGTGGCCACCGGGCCCGGACCGGCCCGGCCCGAGGGACCAGGCCGTGCCTGGGCCGCCACCCAGGCACGTGGCACGGCACGGGCACGGCCCGGTCCAAGAGGCAGCCCGTTAAATTAATAACCATGTGAATATTTTGCACAACCCGCTGCAATCAATACATATATATAATATCTTATCACTCCAAACTCTAACTTCCTCCCACTCCCACTCTCCCAGACGGCGCTGCTTTTCCCTTCCCCTCCCCATCCGTCGCGCCGCTCTTCCCTTCTTTGCGCGCTGCTCTCGGGCCGCCCGCGGCACGCAGGGCACGACGTGCTCTCGGGCCGGCCCGACGACCCACGGGCCGTGCCTTGGGCCGGAGGCTAGGCACGAGCACACCACAGGCACGGCCCGTCAGGCACGGCGGCCCGTGGTGGCACGACGCGGGCCGGCACGGTACGGCACGTCGTCGGGCCGGGCCAGCACGGCACGGCCCGTTGGACATCTATACCCCAACCCCCACGCACTGACAAGACGAGCTGCTGGGGCACACACCTGATACCACCGCCGCGGCGCGCCAGCCAAGAGCTCGCCAAAAACAAATCCTTTTCCCTTTTGTGTGTTCCCACCCCGCACCCAAGAACTCTGTCCCGGTATAATACGTGTGCGCGTGCGAACAAGCCGACGAATCAATCGCCGTCGCCACCTCCCGCTCCCCCGGTCTCCAATCCGGTCCGAGACCCGTTGCCGCCGCTGCTGCCGTGGGACTAGCTGCCGCATTTGCTCCGGGGGAGGGCCTCACATGGCGCCGTAGCGGTGGGACGGGGAGCAGCTGGATCTCTCCTGGGTTGCAGCTGCCGCCGCCGCCGCCGCCGCTCTCCCTGCAAACTCTCACCTTGCTCGTGTTCGTGGTATGTGTGTACGAGCCTTTTCCTTGATTTCGTTTACCACACCTTTTCTTCTCTCCGTGCTCATGCTGCTGCAAGATTGCCTTTGTTCATGCTGCTGCAAGATTGCCTTTTTGCAGTCCTTTTTGTTAGTACCTTGTGTCTCGCATCATCAGTTTCAGCACCCGTGTTTTACTTCAAAGATTATGCTTGCTGCATCTATCGATGGCCTCTCTTTGCTCCAAAGGTTCTAGGATCATAGTTCCTTTCTGCATATAGTTCCTGCTTCTTGGCCTCATCACAATCTCCTCTTCTTCATTATCTGAAAAAAAGAATAGACAACACAAGTTGCTCTTCATTATCTGAAGAAAAAATAAAAATCAGAATTGATCGGCGGATGAACAAAGTAACCACCAATCAATGTGGCTTCTTTCTCGAGGTTTGGAATTCCACCTGCATTTCGTGGAGGCATCTGGGAGCTGGGAAGTGGTTGGGGGCATCTTTTATGTGGGTTGTTGGGTTTTCTTGTCGCTGCCCACCCTTTCTGCCCTGTCCATTTCCTTTCCTTTATTATTGCTGCCCGATGCTCCGTTTCCTAGTTCTGCAAGCAACATCCCATTTGTTCATGATTTCCTAGTTCAGCGGCGATTTCCGAGCAATTGGTGAAGGACCTTGAGCGTTTTCTGATTTCCTGGACTTTTGGAGTAGTCAGTAGTCCGCTTACAGTATCGTTTTTTGGTTTGCTTCTCTTGCACTGTTCGAATACATTCCTGCTTTTTTGCATTCCCTTGCCCCCCTCAATCTCTCTTGATTGGTCGATCCATTAGTCATTCTTCAGATGATTGCTCTGAATTTTTGTGCTCCAACTCTGTAATCGAAACAGTCGCAAACTATGGTACACTTTTTGGATGTTGGGATGCTTGGTTTTGCTGCTCACAATCATGTTTGCTGGCTTTTACCATTCCCTTCCCCCTGTTCATAAGGGAGGCAAAAACCAAACTCATGTTTTTCTGTTGGAACCAAACTGGATTTTATGGCTTCAGAAACTGATTCATCGTGTGTAAACTCTGGATGCTACTGCTGTGTATTGTGGTATCTTGGCCGGTTACTGCTTAATAACAAATGCCAATGTGTGCACAAGTGAACCTGAAAATAGGAGAGAGATTGATACTTTGTGTGTACTGTGTATTTTTTTGCTTGTCTCTTCATGCTAACAATGCTAAATTTTCTGCTGGATGCTCATTGTAGGTAACTGACTGCTGTTGGATTGTGATCTCTTCTTGCTGCTTTCGTCCTTCACTGTTGGTGGAATTACAGAAGATCAGATTGTTCCTCGTCAGAAGTTAAGAACATCGCTTCTCTTTGGCTTCTGGTACTGGTACAATGGCAGCAACGTCGCCAAACAATATAAGGCGCAAGTACTCATGGTGGTGGGACAGTCATATTTGCCCAAAGAACTCGAAATGGTTGCAAGAAAATCTTTCAGGTAAATTATTTCAAAAGATTTTGGAATTTTCTTATATGTCAGGTGCGTTTCAGTTCTAGGAACTGAGCAGCCACTCTAGTGTTCACTTAGACTTGCAATAAATTTTGAATCGAGAATGGAACAGGCAAAAGGCTTAAAGTCAAATTCCACAATAATCTCCATGGTTGTTTAGTCTACATAAATGCAGAATTTAAATTTCTAGGATAATTCACAAAATTCTAAGCGATCTTAATTCTCTAGATCGGTGGTTATTCATGATCCAACATTCTCATTTCTAATTTAGATTTTTGAAATCAAGATATTTAGTCTTTTGGTACATATTTTGAAGCATATAAAAAGCAATTTTGCATTCAGAGCATTTAAATCTATGACAATTGTTCACACTTTATGTGGCGCTTGCTAAAAACAGTAGGCAGCCTCAATGACTTTTTGCTTATTGCCAGGCTGGCATCACTTTATGGTTCCAAGTATAAGTTTGGGAAGTAATTTTTCATTTTTTTAATGAAAAATACAGTTTTAGGAGCTCCGACTTAATATGATCTGCAAATGGCTTTGCACTGATGAAGTACCTGTAAAAAAGTCATAAAAATATTGACAAAGCACATGGGCATCTTTAATTATGGCATATGGCCTACAATTTAGGAATTCAGTCTTCTCCTTCAGGTGGGTACTTCAATGAATGACCATATTCTAGTCCGATATCAATCACTTAATTCATATCAGCCTAGCAGCCAAGCACTGTGATAGACAATATCAACTTCAGATGCAGAGCAGTGCACCTAATTCATGTGCAACTGTTACCACTATGTTAGAAAATTCAACGAGATTTAGGCTAGAATAGCTACTTCTCTAGGCTGTAGTACTAGGCATAAAACGGAAGCACAGTTTTAAACAGATTTATCTGTGGAATTGATCAGTCGTAATAGTTTGAGCTTGTCTGCTTTTAGCATGGTTAGCCTCTCATTTATTTTTACCTTTTAAAGAGCTTGTCTTTTCCTGAATGTTGATAAATGCAGATATGGATAGTAAAATTAAGTTGATGATCAAGATCATTGAAGAAGATGCTGAATCATTTGCAAAAAGAGCTGAAATGTACTACCGAAGGCGACCTGAGCTGATGGCCTTACTTGAGGAGCTGTACCGTGCATACCGAGCTTTGGCAGAAAGATATGACCATGCAGCAGGAGAACTCCGACAAGCACATCGAAAGATAGCAGAAGCATTTCCTGATCAGGTTTTAATGGACTTGGATGATGACCTTCCAGCAGAAACTTCTTCCATTGGAACTGACATGGACAATCCAGACATGGCTCCATATTTCCTCTCTTTCATCAATGCTAGTGATTTGAAAAGGCACGCTAAAGGTAAGCCTACAAAGATTTGCTGTCGTGAATGTAATATAAAAAAATACAATCTATGTCATACAAAATGTGCTCTTGCAGATGACCAAGATTACGAAAGGCTGCATAAAGAACTAGCAAGCTTATCACAGGAAAACCAAGACCTCAAGGACAGGATCTCGTCCATGCTAGAGCAGGGCAACAAGGCTGAGTGTGAGATCCTTCGCCTCAAGGAGTCCCTTGCTCAACAAGAAGCAGAGAAGGAGGCTGCAGTTTCACTATGTCAGCAATCAACTGCTAGATTACAAAACCTGAAGTCTGAAATTATGCATACCCAGGAGAAATTCAACAGGCTGAAAGAGGAGATGCAAACTGAACCGCAACCCTTGAGGAAAGCAGATGAACATTTCTTTTTACTTGAAAGAGATAATCAGGACTTGCACTTGGAGCTAGATAATCTGAAACTTCTGTTGAAACAAAAGCATGATGAACTAAATGAAAAGCAAGCCGAGTTGGAAAAGCTTCATATCTCTACAGAAGAAGAGCATCTCAAGCGTATGCAAGCAGAAATGGCGCAGATTTCTTTGGAAAAACAATTATCACTGGCACAAGACAAACTGAGGCATTTGGCTCTTGAGAAGCAGGTTGAAGTACACAAGATAAAGGAGATCGAAACAAGCAAAGTTGTGCTTCAGAAAGAACTGGAGAAGATTCTTGAAGAGAACCAAAATTTGAATGATCAAAGTCACTCTTCTTCAGCAGTGATAATTCGTCTGCAGGATGAGATAATTTCCATGAAAAATGTGCAACGAAGACTGGAGGAAGAGATTTTTCAGCTTGTGGAGGAAAAAAAGACACTTCAACATGAGCTTTCTCATCTTAAAGAGGATAGGAGTGACTTGGATAGGAAACACTCTACTATCAAGGAACAGATAGAATCTATGAACTTGAATGTAGAATCTCTACAAGCACTTGCACAAGAGCTGAGGGATGGCAATGTTGAGCTGAAAGAGATTGTCAAGAACCATGAGAGCATTGAACTTGTGCATATTGATAATCTGAGAAAGTTGGAGAGGATGTCAGAGACGAATGCACATTTAGAAAAGTCTTTGTCAGCTGCAACAGCTGAGCTTGAGGGATTGAGGGAGAACAAGGTGGCATTAGAAGAATCATGCATGCACTTCAGATCCAAGATTAGCACTCATCAGTCTGAGCGAGCTGTGCTTGTTGCGCAGATTGAGGTAGTTTCTCAGACCATGGAGGAGCTACTGGAGAAGAATGTTTTCTTGGAGAATTCACTATCTGACGCTAATGCTGAACTTGAGAGTTTAAGGATGAAGTTGAAAGAACTGAAAGAATCTTCAGAGGCACTCCAAAATCAGAATTCTATGCTTCAATCTGAGAAGAGAACTCTTGTCCACCAGGTATGACTCAAAAATTTTATTTTCCTAACAGCAACAGAGCCTTTTAGTAGGCTAAAAAGATACTATTTTCCTGCTCTCATAACAAAGGTTTGGTACACCTTCACAATAATTACATTCTTATTTTAGGTTGAGGGCATCACTGTAACTCTGCTGAATTTGGAAAGGCAATACAAAGAACTAGGAAGGCGACACTCAGATCTGCAGAAGGAGAAGGACTTGGTGCTTGATGAAGTGATCAAGATACAGGAACAGATAAGGCTTGAGAGGAAGGAGCATGAAGATTGTACACAGTCAAGCAACACTAGATTCGATGCTCTACAGAAAAAGATTAGCCTACTGCTAGAAGAGGGTAGGAACAGAGAGGTGCAGCTTGGAGAGGAGGAGCTCAAGATTGTCAAAGCTCAGATAGAGATATTTGTCTTGCAGCAGTGTTTGAATGACATGGTGGAAGTAAATTCTGAAATTGCAGCAAAACTGCAAAAGAATAAAGAAACATGCAAGGTCCAGGAGGGGAAAATGTACAGCTTATCACAGCATAATCAGAAACTAACTGAAGGGATTGATTCAGTAGTGAGAGTATTGCATCTGGATCAGAAGTATGAATCCTTAGACCAAATGAAGCTTGAAATCATTGTGCAGCTCATCTTAAATGAGATCAACTGCCTGCTGAATAACATATCCGATGCCCAGGATGTGAAGCAGAATGAGATTGTTGAGAAGTCACTTGTTGTTACACTTCTGGAGCATTTCGGGCAAGAGGTGGCTGACTTAAGGTCAGAGCGGAATGTCTTGAGGCAAGATCAACAGATAAAGAATGAGGAACTGCTCCAGCTGCAGAGAGAAAAGGAGGAACTTATGAAGATAAGTGATGAATTCTTGGAACAGGTGGAGGCTCGTAACCACAAAGTGGATGAGCTAAAGGCTGAGGCGAAGTTCTTAGTTGTAAGGCTCTCAGAACTGCAAGAGTCTAGGAGGTCATTGCAAAGCGAGATCACCAAGCTATTACAATCGAACTCTTTTCTATCAAATGAACTAAATGACTCCATTGAGAAACAGAAGATGTTTGAACATGATTTCAGCAATCTTGTTACTGAAGCTGTCAGCAAAGATATCCTTAGTGTGATTTTTAGAAGCCTTCATGAAGAGAGGACATTGCAGCTGGAGTCTTTGCATAATAACTTTGGCTGTCTGCAAACAGCCGGCAGTGAGCTTTATCAGGAGATCAAGATGATGAACAAGAGGCTTGGAGACATAGAAATCGAGAACAAGTACCTTGGCAAAGAACTAAGTAGAACTATGAGTGTTTATGGTGGATCTATTGTGCAAACTGCAACAGGAAAAGGAAATCCAGGGCGAAGAGATGCCAACCTTCTGAATTCTAGCAGGAAAACCCAACAAGATTGTCATGTAAATATGGAAGTGGAACAACAAGAGGAAGTTGGCAATGCTGATTTTCAGGAGTCAAATGAAATGCTACAGGATGAGGTGCGTAAGTTAAGGAGTGAAGTGGAAATGCTCAGGAGCAAGGAGAAGGCTGTTTTCAACATCAAATCTTGTGATGAAGAGATCATGAAATTGCTGGCTAACATGCAAATGGCTATCATGAATGCAGCTCTGTTCAAGGAAAAGGTCCTTGAGCTCATCATAACGTGCGAGAGTTTTGAGATAAGTGCCATGGTACAGAAGGAGGTTCTGAAGGAAGAAATCATACAAAGAAATTCGTATGTAGATGAGCTAAAGGACAAACTAAATGCTGTTGAGATTGAGAACAGAAGACTGAAGGTCGACCTAAATGGTGATTTCACAATGTTAGGGTCATTGCAGTCTGAAGTCAGTGCCCTGGAGGAACAAACCTTGTCCCTTGCCAATGACCGCTTGCAAACAAATAAGCTCAGTATGGAGGTAAAATATTCCCCTTTTCATCTTTGATTCAAGTTTTAAGGGTTATACTGTTCCTGGTATAAATTTATAATGATATCCTGTAACAAGTTTACACTTCTCTACTAGTGACTTGGCACAGTAAACTTTGCTATTTTTTTACAGTAATCGTTGATTACAGGGTTTGACAATGACAGTTCTAACTCCTAAATCTATGCATGAGAACTGAAATTTATACGCCTATTTGTCTTCTAGGAAAATGCATTATCTCCTCACCTTGTGAAGACCACAACACGATCGGGTGGCGAAGAAAATGCATTGAGGATGGTGAAGAGCATGGAGCTGCAGAAATTGCATGGAACAATCAAAGCCCTTCAGAAGGTGGTCACAGATACTGGTGTCCTCCTTGAACAAGAGAGGCTTGATTTCAGTGCCAATTTGCAAGAAGCGAAGAAGCAAATTGAGATGCTAAAGCTCAAGGAGATCTTGGATGATGATATAATTGAAATGAATTACGAGCAAATGTTAAAAGACATACAGCTTGACCTCATTCAAACTTCTTCAGGCCGGAAAACTAGTCCATTTGGTCAGGAAAGGAAAAATGTAGCACAAGTAGATGACAAGATGGTAAACTCACGTGGCACCATTGGGCCGAGCCATGGACATGTGGCTGATGACTTAAGAACACCACAAAGTGAGTCATTTGGGACAGAGAACAATTTAATGGTTGTGAAAGAGCTCAGCATTGACAAGCAAGAGCTACCGGGGTCACTCGCCACGGAGCCACAGGAGTGGAGAAACAAGGTCGTCGAAAGGTTGTCTTCTGATGCCCAAAGGCTTAGCACCCTCCAATCCAGCATCCAAGAACTTAAAACGAACGCTGAAACATCTGAAGAGCTAGAACTCGAGAGTGTCAGGTACCAAATAAGAGAAGCTGAGGGTACCATCATGCAGCTGATCGATACTAACAGTAAGCTGTCCAAGAAGGCTGAGGAGTTCACGTCTCCTGATGGTCTTGATGCGGAAAACAGCGACTTGAGGAGCAGACATCAGCGTAAGATCTTGGAGCGTGCAAGGAAGATGTCTGAGAAGATTGGGAGGCTGGAGGTGGAAATGCAGAAGGTCCAGCAGGCTATCCTGAAATACGAGGAGGAGCAGAGCAGCAGAAAGACCTCAGAAGCCCTGCAGCGGCGGTCCAAAGTGCAGCTCGTAGAGTATCTCTATGGTCGACGGCGGGACAGTCGCAAACAACAGCGGAAATCGCCTTGTGGTTGCATGAGAGCGAAAACCATCGACGACTAACTCACCTTTCATGCCGCTTCTTTTTTTCTAAGGCGTAATGGAAGGCCAATCTTGTCAGCTTCAGAAATGTATCAAGTCTTCTGTTTTATTCATGTTCAGTGTAGATAAATGAATGCGTGTACAAGGGTTGTAAATTGTAGCCACGTACAATAACCCTCTGTTATAAATGACCGCTCGGCTTGTAAAATAATCGCTAACATTTTGCTGCTTGTAGCTTCTGATCATGTTCCATAAGAGGTCTGAATTCTGAAGAGTATTTTTCTTTCCATAAATAGGAGAGGACATAGAACTGATTTGAATCTTGGACGATATCATTTTATGTGAATTTTTGTACAAAGACGACAGAAAAGGGTACTAGTATTTGCTAATTCTGCTGTCGCAAGGTTGTCTTCTGTGATTATATTCTGAACGTGGCGAGCATCTTGTCGGTGAGCTGCAGTTGATCAAATGTCTGAAAAGTCGGGTCTTTTGACATGGTCTTCCCACGAGTAAACCCATCTTCCATTCCATCTCCTTACGATGGACAGGGGCAGCTAGTCTTGCATCTCAATATTCTGAAATCCTCCATCCCTTTTGTGCCTCATAGGTCATAACTTCAGATCGCTAGCGCGTGAGGTCCTCCAGGCATGAATATGTCAAGCCTAATCATGAGTTTAGTAGAATATATGATAGCATCACCTGAAGGTTTAGCGCGTCCATATATGCCCTGTCCATGTCCCCCCTTTTTCAACGGTTCTGTCGTCAGTCCTTCTGTAGCCAACTGTAAGACAGACCTGTGTTAAGTGTAAGCAATATAGTACTTCACACAACCTTGTTTCAGTGATTTTTACTGGATCGTTGACGTGGTGCAATTCTTCATGTTTTACCCTGTCAAGAGGAGAAGCGGAGAAGAGGTCAAAACAGACTCGTGTCTGGTGTTCTGGTCATTGCATATTGGGTTGGCGCACATGACGAGGGACCTCAGATATACTACTAATTAACTAGTCGGTGGAAGCGGTTTTGGTAACCTAACTCACATTATTTGGACAAAACAGGCTGTGGTACGGTCTTGCAGTTGCCGTTTTCCTTGTATACCGTACTAGGCATACCTTCATCGTCTTAACAATCACACAATTCTTCTTTTTTTTTATATACTAGCAAATATGCACGTGCGACACGCACGTGTTTCTGAAAACTATTTCAAATGAAATAGAAATGTTTATTGATTTGTTGATATACAATAAAGGTAGATGACAATTGCTTGTTTGATTTGATCGGGTTGTGTACAACAAGTTCAAATCGTATGTTCGTTAGAATACCTCGGGTGCATATATCGTTGTACCTTCAAAATCTTTTTAAACGGCTTGCATTTGGGCTATATAACTCTATTTCCGGTTGATCCATTCTCGTACGGGCGGAGAATCCCTGTCTCTTTTTTAGGAACGTACTTCCTAGAGCAAGTATCTAGATTTTCTTTTGGTGTATTTTCTTTTCTGTCGGTTAAATTTGTTTTTCCATCGAACAGATTCGGATATTGTTGTGGTGTAGATTTTTTCTGCCTGATTTGCTTTCAATTGATCATACTTGCTAGAGTAGGATCCGGATTTTGTTCCATCGAGCGTACTTCCCAGAGTACGAGTATGATCCGGATTTTGTTTCCTATTTATTTATGTTTGACCTTTTTATTTTTATACGGTTTATATGTAAAAAAATAAGTTTGCATAGGTACGTCACAAAAACTATGGTCAATTTATCCTATACCTTTGGATTGCCAACTTTACGTGTTGTAACTGGACTTTGTATGTACCGTACAAGCTACTGTTGCCATGCACGTTATGAATTATGCCTCTATGCGGACATAGAAACCGAGAAAAAAGAATTGTAGGAAAAAGGACGTATTTTAGATTTGTATACTAAATCTTGGTTCAGGAGGAGTCTTACATCTTATATGTAAGATCTCAGACGATGGATGACTCATATTGCATGCCGTCTGGATCAAACGGTTATTAACGAGGGAGAGTAAGATGTAAGATCTCAGATAACGGATGGCTCATACAGCACGAAGTCCAGATCGAACAGTTATTACGCAGGGAGAGCCCCTAAAAAACTCGCTCTTTTATAGTAGAGAAGAAGAAGAAGAAAAAAAAAAGAAAGAAAAAGAAAACAAAAAGGTAAACACTAGCTGCCTTTAGATATCGATCTGTCTCTCCCCGAGGGCTACGTGTCATCTGCTTGACCAACTGCATGCATGCATGCACATTTAACCCTGGTCAAACTCAAACGCGCCGGGCATGCCTGCGTGCATGCTTCCATGTTGATCAGGTCACTTGCTCTCGACTCCAAGAAACCCTCGTGCAGAAAGGATCAAGTTTCTTGACCCTTCGTTCCAAGACCACAAGTGTGTCAGAGTATATATATGAAACGATCATGCGTTGAGCTTTCATGTCTGACATTGGAAGATGTCACCATGTACCAAACGGATGGATCGAAGAGAGCACAACAGGGGATTCTCTTATACCAGTTTCTTTGCCTACAATTCAAAGAGCAGCGTGCATGAAAGCTCAGTCTCATCAACTTGCTGCGGTTCTTGAGTTGTAAGCTTCACCAGAACCAAATGGAGCAGTTTTTTTTTTCTTCTTGTTGTTTTTAATATAGTTGAAGAAGAGATTACATAGGAGAAAGGAAATTCGTTTGAAAAATGCTGTCGATCGAGGAAAGTTCCAAGAGGATGCCCGGGGTTAGTTAGTAAACAAGCTGTCGGCAACAAGCGTAGAGGTTAGGCCCCGTTTGGTTTCCCTTTTTTTAACACCTATCACATCGAATGTTTGGACACATGTATGAAGTATTAAACATAGGCTAATTATAAAACTAATTGCACAGATTGAAAATAATTTACGAGACTAATCTATTAAGCCTAATTAGTTTATTATTAGTATCCGAACACCCTTTGGTCAACCCTATGATCAACACCTGTTAAAATTTAACAGAGCGAACCAAACAAGCCCTTAATCTACCTTGGGTAATAATGTATATGTAAATATAGTTGGAGAGAGAAAAAAAAGTTAGGAGGGTAAATATAGTTGGAGAGAGAAAAAAAGTTAGGAGGTGGGGGGGGGGGGTGGTGTGTTGTAAACATGGACCTAAATCCGCATTTCCTTTGATTTACAGTGTCAAGATTAGATTCGGAGCTAGTGACGCGATCCCACCAGCTACCATATTTCCCCTCTCACCTACCGGATTGGGGCTCAGAGCTAGAGTTGTGCCTGTCAAACGAGAGAGAGAGAGAGAGAGAGAGAGAGAGAGAGAGAGAGAGAGATGCAAGAACACGTTAGTTTCTTTTAAGCACCAAAGATGTGCCAACAAGAGATAGGTAAAGGATCAGGTCAATTTTCCAGCAAGAAGATGCACTTCATCGATCGTTTCAGCATGTTTTCCTCTGACGTCTCCATGTGCGTTCCAGCCGCCCCTTTTTAAAGCACAGACATCATCCTAGCACACGTTAATCTTTGCGGTTGTGTTGTTTTGGGTGTGCTTGCTTTTTGCCAATGAATCCTCTCCGTCCGGCCGGTGTGTGTGAGATTCAAGCCGGCGGCGGGTCCAGATCAGAGAGCCAGATCATACTGTAATTCTCACGGCGCCGATATTGGGATGAGATGGACGGCGAGGGCGTTGGTGGCGTCAGCGTCGTCGTCGTCCAACATTTCCATCACAATCTCGTCCTACAAGACAGGGATGGCGACGGGAGATGAACGCCGATATGACCTCTCACCCGATTCCCACCATCTGCTGCAACTCTGCCAAAAACCTATTGTCCTAGTGGCAAATGCACTCGCTAAACTATATAGTGTGTCAATTGGCCTAAACAATGTATACACTGTGGCTCATGTAAATAGTATTCCGTCCTTTCACAAAAGTGTGACGCTAATTGGGTTGCAATCAACATATCAAAGTTTAAATGATCAATTGCTTAATCAATGCACAAGTGTCTAGAATCAGTATGGTAATCACGGTTCACAAAAAGTTTGATAATCATATGACTTGCTATAATTTGTAGTATATTGCAAAATCAATTCATTATCCAAGTTGTGTTTTGGTGTAAAGCTAGCAGGCTAAATATAGCAATTTTTAAGTAAAAAACACCTCCAAGAAAACTGCCAAATCGTTTTGTAAAGCCAAATATAGCAATTTTTAAGTAAAAAACACCTCCAATAGATATTGTATCTGGATTTGTAAAATACCCAGCTATCCATTCCATTGTTCTCGCTGGCTAAATAAAGCTAGCGGGCGACGCTGGCTATCGCGCTCGCCCCTGCCAATCACCGCGCGTGGCCCGGCCCTCCCCCTGCGCGACCTCTCGTGCGGCCTTCATCTCCTATGGCTGCGGAAGCAGCAGCCCATGATGCTGCTGAGAGAGCACGCTCAGTTTCTTGATATGGTTGGTGAGATGTTGAAGCCTGAAGCACTCCTACAAGGATAGTCTTACCAGGAAGAACAAATCCACATTTAATGCTCTGCAGTCTGCACGTCTAACAAAATAATCATCTTTTGTTTCTAGTGTCTGGTGCTGAAATTAATCTGTACAAATATAGCTCGAGCGGCCTGGCCAGCTAGCGGACGCAATTTTGATTTTGGAGAAGGCAAAATATACAAAGGCTGTTGGAGGACTCCAGTTTTTTTAGGGACTCCTATTTTACAAAATGGCTAAATCATGAATTTTAGCATTTATATGGACCAACGTGTTCTTGCCCCATTAATTAGCTCTTGTTCTAACCCCATCTATCATAAGTTCGTGAATCCAAATTTTTGGCTTTCCAATTTTGATCTTACATGTTGCAATTTGTAAGAAAAGAGCTTCTTTCTGCATGTTTAGTTAAACCTCTAACGCTTGTGTCATTATGCCATAATTGCAAAAAGGAGACACCATGATCAGTGACATCAAATTGAGCCACGCCTGTAATGACACATCAGAGATCCGTCCTCTCTAAACGTGTCTCTATGAGTTGTCACCACTGGCCACATCATCACATATGCCTGTAAACATGTGTCTCTAGTGACTAAACAATGATCATAGATGTCTTTTGTTAAAACACGTCTATGATATACAAAGTCATCACATACATTTGTTGTTGAAGCCACATCAGTTATGCTGAGGAAGTCATCAAAGACTCATTTTGTTCAAATGTGACTATGATGTGTGAATGATATCACAGAGCATGGCAGTGCAGTGGCTCAAGAGTATAGTGCACGGGCACTCCCCACTATCTCCCACACACCCAGCTCCCAAACATAGCTATAGGTGGACAAACACCACATACGCGGATACGAAAAACAAGACTATGATGCCTCCATCGCTCGACTACTCTGTTGCCGTCACCCTGGCCTGCCCATCTTGGTCCTCCCGGCGCCTTTCCTTGGCATCCTATTCATCTGGTCTATATAGGCTCTTGGGGAAGAGTCGAGGGCGCTTGGCCACCAAGGAGTGTGGCAGGGGTGGAGCTTGCCCACGCTTGGGGGAGGGGCATGGTGGCCAACCTATGGGCAGGTTGGGGTGCATAGCGCGGAAGTGAGGTCACTACACGCGGCCGTGTTCTCTAGAGCAAGGTGGGCCTATCGATCTCTAGCACCCATCTGTTGTGCCACCGGTGCCTTTCCTTGGGTGCAGTGGCTCCGATGATCCCCGCTGCCTTTCCTTCTTGCGCACGCCATCGGCCATGCACATAGAGGTAAACCATTCCCAATGTTTATGCGCTGTTGTTGTGTCTCTGTGTTGTGTTTGTGTGTTCTGTTTCTATGCTTCTGTGTTGTTGTTGTGTCTCTATACTGTGCTTGTGTGTTGTGTTTCTATGCTTGTGATGTAACTTTATACTGTGCTTGTACTGTGATTGAGGTGTAGGGTGAGAGAGGCGCAGAGAGATTAGAGGTGCTAAATTGCATGCTATTGTTTACCTGAATTTTGTTGATGAGCAGGCCGAAGTGGTCAATTAGTGAACAAGTTCTTACCTTTGGGTGGTGATGTTGCAAGATCAACAACTTGCATTGCATGGACCTTGGATATCACACATCCCTAACTGATTCCAAAGAAACTTGTTGAGACAAGTGGACAATGTTCATTCTCAGTATATGACTATGCTTGGTGGGTGCAAATTTGTTAATTGGATTATCATTTACTATAAATTTGCTCATCAATTGATTGAATGTTGACTTATATTTTCTTCTGTTTCAATTTATTCTAGACTATGGAGGATCAGAGTTGTATGTCTCTTAGGAACCATACTTGTGATTAGTACTTAGATGGTCTTAAATCATTCATAAGGGCTACAGAGATGGATATGTTGAATCAACATAAGACATATATATGTTATCAATGCTATGATTGTGAGAATGAAAAGCAATACTCAAGTTTATTTCAAGTCCATGCCCACTTGATCATTTGAGGATTCATGAATGACTAAATGTTTGAACAACATGGAGAAGAAGGTGTTAATGATTGGGACCTGCAAGATGGTTCTATGGACCAAGGATTCTATGGTAGTCGTACCAGTCAAGATGGCGAGGAATGACTCCCTAAAACTTATGCCGGCCAAGATGGCGAGGAAGGACTCTTGGGCAGTCAGGGTCTCAGTGACAATGACCTAGTAGATATTGGTGCCAACTATGTCGATATGGTCAAGAATCTAGAGGAGATGGTGTGTGATGCCTTGGGTTTGATGAGTATACTCTAGGCAGTGTAAAGGGGACATGACACTAACACTCCATTTTTCGATGTAGATATTTAGGCTCAGAATTTGGAATCGGCATTGACTATCTCCAAATACAGTTGTTTGGATGGTTTGAAATTCAGAATTGGTATTCATCCTCAATGCTAACTGGTATTTACTACTCCTCTTCCTCATCCCCAATACTGAGCTCCCCCTATGTACTGGGCCACCCATCCTCATCCTCAAGATCCTGTGCTTGAGCTCAGCCCCGCCATGGACAAGCCCCACCTACCATGGCTATCACCGAGCTTTGCCCGCCGCCGAGATCTGCCCCACATGACTGCGAACGAGCTCTGCCTGCCATGGCTAGGGTCGAGCTTCCCCCTGTTGATATACGCCGCTAATGGCCATGGTTGAGCTCCCCCACTGTGGTCACCGCTGCTAAGCTCCGCCCACCATGGCTAAGGTTGAGCTTCCCCCACCGTTGAGATCTGCCCCCACTTGCCATGGACATTGCCATCGAGCTCCCACCCGAGGTCGAGCTCCACCGGCCATGGATGCTGATGACGAGTCTGTCTTGACAGCACATGTGAGAGTTTCAATTCCATGCTTTTGCATCCCAGGAATAAGATTTGAGCTACTTGCTAGGATTCCAAAAGCCAATTCAATGGCCATCCAAACAATATTATTCGAACTCTGGCCATTGAAATACGTTGGTTGCTTTTGTATTGAACTCTATTCAATTCCAGCCAAAGAAGGGGGTTTATGTAAGGCACTGATGTTTCTTTCTCTAGTCTCATCTGTATCACACATGAAACGTTAGTTTGATGGCACGAGGAAGACATCATCTGCTCTAAGGTATTTCACTAGGGAATATGTCTATGAGCAAGTAAAGGATGTCGATGTTACATTTGGTAAGGAAAGCACTGCATTTGGAAAGCAAAAGCGCGATACAGAAGGTCATGATAAGAATAGGTGGAAGAAAAAGTCAATTCCATGAGCTACCTTACTTGATAGACTTAATAGTCCGTCATAGCATCGATGTTATGCGATGTCTCCTATTCAAGGCCCTCTATTTTGATTTAGTTAGGAACCTACATTCTAAGACAACTATTTTCCCAATGTGAAGTAAAACTCAAGCACATGTTGTACCTCTTATTCCAGGCACTCTCTTTGGATTTTAGTAGAAACATGGATTCTAGATCCTAGACTCCCTTCACGCTGAGAAATATGTGTTTAAGCATGCACCACATTGTCCTACTATACCGGTGAGCTCTAGCAACGGCAAGACGGATGGAAGAACGGACAAGTCTGGAAACGGTGAGGGACGAGCGCCACCCATGTCGCCCCTAGGGACAACGCGAGGGCCTATCGTGTTCCTTACTGGTGTTCGAGGAGTGCTCTATATCAAAATCGAAATCACTAATCAAATGTAGCTTTGGTATCTTTTCTGATTTCAAATGTAGATCGTTTTAGCCCTTTTTTTCCTCTAAATGTAAGCCATCATAGAACTTCTATGCAATTTTTACCTTTTTTATTTCTTCTTTAATCTTTATCCTACCTTACAGATTCTACTATTGCCACAAGTGAATGAGTCATCTTTTGAAAATGAGATATAAACAAAGGATAGCAAGATCATTTTTGATATATTTTCCTGATCCTACTGCATAGATATAAAATTGCCCATATTTGGAATCAAAGGGAAAGTAGCTAGATACATATATAAGGAGTCTTTCTAGTGTTAAGTGGCAACAAGAAGCAGTAACTGCATCAATCTTGACCACATCATCACCTACTCAGAAACCTTAACCGAGTCAACAAAAAAAAGAAGCATGCATGATTATATGTCAACATCCATGACCAAGCATAAACTTCTCTAGCTCGGTAGCTCCCTCCAACTCGCCACCACAATCCAATATATATATATATATGTACAAACACACATGAAAACTCCAAGACACCACAGTACTTCACACATTCTCTTATCTGCCTCTCCAAATCAAACACCAAATTGATTCCTATCAAAATGGCACCTCTGTCAGGGCCAACAAGCAAGACTAAGAAGAGAGCTCTCCGACACGTCCTCCTCCTCTGCCTCCTCCTTCCATGTATCTCCCAACCACTCCCGGCTCCTTCCCCATCTCCAACGGCGGCGCCTCCGGCGGCGACGCTTCACCTCTCGCCGTTCAACGACCGGCTCGACGCGGCGTACATCGCGCTGCAGGCGTGGAAGCACGCCATCATCGAGGACCCCAAGAACCTGACCGCCGACTGGTGCGGGCCCTTCGTGTGCAACTACACCGGCGTCTTCTGCACGGCGGCGCAGGACGACCCGCACATCCTCACCGTCGCCGGCATCGACCTCAACCACGGTCGCATCGCCGGGTTCCTCCCGGACCACATCGGCCTCCTCGCCGACGTCGCGCTCATCCACCTCAACTCCAACCGCTTCCACGGCACGCTGCCGCCGTCCATGCAGCACATGCGCCTCCTCTACGAGCTGGACATCAGCAACAACCTCTTCTCCGGCGGGTTCCCGTCGTTCCTCACCTCGCTGCCGTCGCTCAAGTACCTGGACCTGCGCTTCAACAAATTCGACGGGCAGCTGCCCGACGCCGTGTTCGGGCGGCAGCTCAGCCTGGACGCCCTGTTCGCCAACAGCAACCGCTTCAACGTGACCCTGTCGTCGCGGAGCCTGACCAACTCCACGGCGTCGGTGATCGTGCTCGCCAACACCGAGCTCGCCGGCTGCCTGCCGCCGAGCATCGGCGACATGGCCGACACGCTGGTGGAGCTCATCCTCCTCAACACCAGCATCAGCTCCTGCATCCCGCCGGAGATTGGCAAGCTCAAGAAGCTCAGGGTGCTGGACCTCAGCCGCAACGAGCTCGCCGGGGAGCTGCCGGAGAGCGTCGGGGACATGGAGAGCCTGGAGGTGCTCAACGTGGGGTACAACCAGCTGTCCGGCGTGGTGCCGGAGAGCATCTGCCTGCTGCCGAAGCTCAAGAACCTCACCGTCGCCGGCAACTACTTCTGCGGCGAGCCGGTGTCATGCCTCCACATTCCCGTGCGCGACGACCGGATGAACTGCATCCCCGAGTGGCCCCACCAGCGCACGCACGAGGAGTGCATCGCCTTCGAGCACCGCCCGCCGGTGCACTGCGGCGCCGACGGCTGCATTGTTCATCACCCACTGTGAAGATGAAGCTCTAGCATACGCATACATGCATGATCAGTCGTAGGCTCTCGTAGCTGGTAGAGGCCGCGAAGCTGCACGCATGCATGTGGGTTCTAGAAATGCTGATGGTCTTGCTGCAACTAAAAAAATGGGTACGTTTGGTAAAGGCAAAGTTGTTTTGAATTATAAATTAGCGTGAGTTTGATTTGTGTCGTCGGAAAACGTGTATTTGGTAGCGAGGACTGCGAGTGGGTGTATTAGGCTTTTCGCCTTTGTTCTTTTCCTTTTAGCTTTTGTTACCTGCACATAAAGGCATACATACGGCTAATGTAAACCCAACAAAAATGTGACATGTAACCATTATATGCCTCAAATAAGAATTTGAATAATAACGGGGTCAGAAAGTCTTCATTATTCTCTGCATCATGTTTTTTTTATTATAAGCCTTATATTACCAACAGGCTCGTCTTAGGGGCAGGGGCAGCTAGTGCGACGCCCGGGGGCCATGTTGATTGGGGGCCATGAGTATATGTATCTATAGTATATGTATTTCAGTATTTGGCTCATAGTGCACTCGTTTAGGTTCACTGTAGTGTGCGCGGCGTTCGACAACTAGTCCACGGCTCCGTGCATGCCTATCTGCAAACCTTCATATTCACTCGTCGTTTGTATTAGTGACTTTCCATGACGGCATGAGTGTCATGTGTTGTGGCCATTTGCGTCCGTATATTCTCAGCGACTTATAATATAGTTATTTCACCATTGTTTAGTTTTTTTTTGCTGTAATATGATTGTTTTTTTTGAACTAAGTATATGTTGCAAGTTAATTCTTATTACTACTATATAATTCAACCGTCGTGTTAAAATATTAGGTTGCTAGGCCCTTACTGTCTTACTTGTCCAAGGGCCTTAGAAATTGTTGAGACGGCCCTGATTACCAAATACTCCTCCCATATATATATCCTCTAGTTAGCCACTTGCTGAAATTAACTGTCCATATATACGTACAGTTAGAGATGTCGTTATACATTGTTTTTATTTAGATAAATACGATTATCTGAAAAGCTGTAAATACTACTGAGAAAATGAATTCTATTATTGTTTATAAGTTTTAGTAACGATATATACAAATAACTATACACAGCAACAGCGTGTATTGTGTGCCACGCTAATAATTTCTAGTGCTTATTGTCCTCTAAATCTACATGCTTGCAAAACCTGCCAAAACTTATGAAAAATTAAATGTAACACATACATTACTCTAGTCAAGAACCGTTAGCATGATGCGTACCCTACGTAATATTACAAACCTATAAAAACTTCCATGGAAATTAGCTTCATAACTACTTGAGCTAGTGCACACGCACTTAATAAGCGTTTCTTAATATTATTATTAGCTCGCATATGTGTCACTATCTTAACATTAACACTCCCTCGTTCACTCAGAAGAGGAAAATACATGGGCGGTCCTCGAACTTAGTGTGTGGTGTTATTCAGGTCCCTATACTATCAAAATGATATTTCTAGGTCTATGAACTTAGCTCCGGGTATCATAACCCGCTCTATATGGTTACGTGGCACACTGACTGTGCATCCAACATATAGAGCCCACTTGTCAGGCTTCTCCTTTTATCTCTCTCCTCTATCTCGAGCTCTCTTCGTCCACGGAAGACCGGCTCCAGGAGGATGGTGGATCCCAATGCCGGCAGCTGCCGCCCTTGTGCCGCGACTCCCCAGGCCACGCCACAACCCCCTGCGCGACGCCCCCTTGCCCGACCCCCCTCGGCTCCTTCGCAAGGAACGCCGCGAGCGCCGCGGAGAGGGGTGCCCTCGACGAGCTCTCCTCAGGTCCACCTCGGCAAGCCGCCGAGCCCACCTCTGTCTCGCGCGTCGTCGATGGGCTCCTGCGCATGTTGCTGTCGCACCGCCGTGCCTTGTCGACATTCTTGGACGACGGGTGCGCGGACGCGGCCGGAGCTCGCGTGGCTAGCGCGAGGAGCTCTTGCGTGCCGGTGGTGGGCGCGGGGCTGGCTGGGGGCGGTGCTCGGCCGACCGGCGCGAGCGTGGTGGGGTGCGGTGGCACTAGCTCGTGGTGTGGCGCGGCGGCCCGAGCTCCCATGCGGCCACGGCAGGACGGAGCGTGAGGCCGGCAGGGAGGGAGAGCGCGACCTCGGGGATGGCAGCGCACGACCGTCGCGAGCTCGGCGCGGCGGGCTGGGGCAAGCGCGTCGGGGGCCGTCGTGGCTATGGCTGGGGAGAGCTCGTCGAGGGCCGTCGCGGCCATGGCCGGTGCGAGCTCGGCGAGGGCGGGGAGTGGCGCAACCATGGCCGGACGTGGGGAAGTCGAGGCGAGTGCGTCGGGGGCCATCGCGGCCATGTTTGGGGCAAACTCGGCGAGGGTGCTACCTTGGCCGAGGTGAGCTGTCGCCGGTGTCCCGCTCGTCTCGTCCTCCACGCCGGCCGCGTGCTGGCTCGCTGCCGCCGCAAGCTCCGCCGCAGCAAACGAGGAGGCGCAAGCCGCGAGGAGGAGAAAAAATGACAAGAACAAAAATAATAATATATTCCACCTAATATGTGGGCTCCACATGCATTGCACAGTCAGCAAACCACATCAACGTCCAGAGCAGACTAGAACCTGTATGGACCTAGATGAGACCCAAAGCAAAGTTTGTGATCCAAAAATAGCACTTTGTTAGTGCAGGGAACTAGATGACATCCCGTGCCAAGTTCGAGGACCACCCATGGTGTATGCTATCTGATCTGCTTGTGTAATGCACAAACTACCACATGATCTATCTCCATCAAGTCTTTTGGTCACTTTTGATGTGTATGGCTCAACTAGAAAAGTTAAAAGAAGAGGAAATGGAGGATCCATGTATATAATAGCCCTAGCTTTGAAAAGACCCTCATAAACCACAGAAAATGGCTGGCTCTTTAAATATTTTACTTCACACTCAGAAGAGTTGTTGTTTCTCACCCTAGGGAACGCACTTGGGTCAGGCAGTGATGCTAGGCGTATATGCTTGCAATTGGATGCACGTGCCTGGCTTAGCCCACTAGACGAGGCCACTGACCAAACAAGCCCTAAATACCACAATACTCAATATATTACATACATTTTCGATATGATTGTTTCTTGGCCACATAGCTTAATGAGCACTGCACGATTAATTTTAAATAATGGTCATTTTGATCATATATCCATATCACTGACAAAAGAGGAAACAAACACTTTAATAATTATTCCTTCAAGTTTAAAATGGAAGTATTTTTGTGGTAAAATGGGCCTATGTTTACATTCTCAATGCATCATTCTGAAACTTTGGTGTTCATTTGGTTGTAATGATGGATTTTGGCGTTCAATTTGGCCAAAATCCATAACAAATGAATTGGATTGGAGTTTGGTCTTTTTTATGGTTCAGAATTGGAGTTTCAGAACTGCATTCGTTTCAAGATACGCTCCATATGAGCAAAGGAATTAGTGACAAAGGAACATTAACAACCTAAGATTCTTGTGCCACTCTTAGGTTGTCCAATTGTATCTTACGACCCACATTTTGTGGTATGAATGTTGGATGCATATATATGTATAGTGTGTGCCTTTGCTTCATGATATGATCCAAGGTCAAAAGTATTTCTCCCTTGCCTTCTTTGTTTTGTCATAACACACAGCTTGATAGTGACCATTAATATCCTAAAGTCAGTTTTGTAAACTCAGGACAATCTTTTATGCTATATTCCAATTATTAAAATTGACCAAGAATAGTGTGTAAAGTTGATTACATGATGAAGATCCCAAAATATAATGGAGCCAGAAAGGCGAACCAATGATGATGCATTGCACTTAAAGAGTACTATATTTGAAGCTTCGATCATATATTCTGGAGCCATAGGTGGGTCACATGTTCCACAAAAAACCCAAGTGGGGTCACATAATTTGTTGATAATGATGTGTTACCTCTTAAATAATCTAGGCAAGTCGTTTTCTTTGGCAGTAAATGACACAAGCGTCAACTGATTAGCCGTTCAAGAGAAAGAAAGGGTGGGAAAATGACTACATGTAAAAAGCAATGGAGTTAGAGAGAAGGTAGCGTCAATTTATCTCCGAGAGAGCTTGTCATGCATTTTCGTTCTTTCTTGATGAAGCATGCATGCATGTGGCCTGTCTTGTTTTCTCTTCGTACGATGGTTCTATGTTTTATGTTAGCAATAATTGTCACTGGAACGTGAAATACATATATTCCCTCGGATTTAATAATGCCCATAGGGACGATATATGCCCACATACGCCCTATACTATAATACATGATCCAGTCCAACGTACCTCAGCCGTTGAATCAGCATCTGAGGGTGGAAACTGACCTAGATCGATCATGCATGACGTAGTGTGTCTTTTGCTATACTATATAGCATCACTGAAAAATAAGCGATTGAACCAAGGCAACAACGACAAAAGGACATGGTTTTTCAAAAAAAAAAAAAGAACGACAAAAGAACATTATTGATTCATGCAAGGAGACATGCATGCAAGATATCAGAATTGTTCAAATACAAATGGATTAAGTCTATTTTGTTCCCTCAACTCTTGCCTTTGTCTAATTTTTCCCTCAACTATAAAACCGTCTACACCTCAGCCGTTCAATTTTGACCTTAGAGCCACTCCAAACCGTCTCGGGGTCAAAACTGAATGGTTTTAATAGTTGAGGTGCCAAAGTTAGACAAAAGCAAGAGTTAGGGCAGAAAATAGACTTAATCAATTACTTTAGTTTTTTTAGATATTTATGAAAAAAATATATATAGATTTACTTACTGATGAATATTTATATGTATTAAAATATTTATCTACATATTATTGGATTTTTTGTTCTGAATAAGAATGTGAATGTATTTAAAATATAATCTATATGTTTGAAGTTCTCATATTTTGAAATTCAAATTTTTTAAATTATTCGAATGAATTCCGATGGAGAAATGACCGAAACCCAATTTGTAGATCTCAATGAGATATACAACTTTGTAGCTGATGACTTTTCCATTTAAAATCATTTACGGACCTTAAATTCTATTTGAAGTTCTGATATTTTGAAATTCAAATTTTTTGAATTGTTTCAACGAACCTGGATGGAGAAATGACCAAATGTTTATCGATAAATAAATCTCAATATATAAAAATTCATAAATATCTAAAAAAACTAAAGTACTTGATTAAGTCTATTTTTTTTCCTCAACTCTAGCTTTTGTCTAATTTTGGCACATCAGCTATCAAAACCGTTAAATTTTGACTCAAAGGACGGTTTTGAGTTGTTTTCAGATGACTCTAGGGTCAAAATTAAATAGTTTTAATAGTTGATGTGCTAAATTAAAATTAGATAAAGACGAGTTGAGGGGCTAAATTAGACTAAATCCAAAGGACTAATCGATCAATCCCGCCCTTCAATCCTGTGTTGGAGGTGGTTGGATAATGTAGTGTAAGCATTTTGGTAGACAATCTCTTTCTTCCCCCATGTGGTGGTGGACACCACCATAGATATCCGCCTTCTGCTACCGATGGTACTGGAGAGAAGTTTTGAACAAAGTTGTTTTGTGAGGAAGATTACTGGACCGACATTTTGTTGGAGAAGGATTCAAATTTAGTGGAACGAACTTCGAAATAAATACTACATACCTCTGTCCCAGAAAACACGGTTCAGGATTCCAAATTTATCCTAGAAAAAACTTGATGGTTTAGCTTTTGGAACTAGATTGGGTCCACATCAACTTAAGATTGTGATTTGTATGCCCATTCTTTTTAATTAGCGGCTTATTCCTTAATAAATCCTTAATTAGCTTGGATTATATGGGCGAACTAATCATAGATCAGTTGGTTGGGTTCCTTGTGGCGGAATCTGCCCATCCGGGTTCAAGTCCTCGACTTGGCACGGGTGCTCGTATTTTTCTAGATTTATTTATTTCAAAATTTAACGGCGTTATGCTTTCAATGGTAGACGACGTCGTGAATCTCGAGATCTGCCGGCTCATTCCTTCAGAGGTGCTCATAGAGATATGGTTTGCGTACTTGTGTTCATAGGGGTGAGTATGCGTGCGTGTTGTGAGCGTCTATGTTGTACTGTATAATTCTAAAAAAAGGATAAGTGGGTATTTTAATTGATCACTAATATATTCTAAAAATCCTAAAACATCAAGTTTTTTTTGGAACCGGGAGAGTGCTAGCATATTCGCACTTGTTGAATATCTTGGTTTGATAATTTTTGCGAGGAACCTTGGGTCGATCCATAAATAGGGATAGGCCTGCACAAAGTTTTGGTTTACAATTATCAAAAATAATATTGTTTCTTGTCAACCAAATAAACTAGCAAAAGAGAAACTTCTTGGCTCCATCGTTGAAGTCATTTGCAACGTTGTGATGACAAGAAGGAACGCATCATCTTTGTTTGTTGCATATTGGAGTCCGCGGCGGTGGTCTTTTTCGCCTCACATGGGTGGCTAATGTCTTTCGGCTTACAAACTAAGTTTGTTTTTGTGTATCGTATGAGACTATTTCATTTTAAGCATTTATGTCTTGTAATAATTTTGGTCTGATTTCTCACTTCTGCAGATGAAGGCGGATGTTTTCTTCCATTATCTAAAAGTAAATAGGGATAGACTGCAACACATGAATTGTTGGTTATATATGATCACGGAACGCAGCGCACGGAGATGCATCTGTATCTGATGATAGTGATGTAGTAATTGTCTAAACTCAATAAAGCATCCTTTTATCGAAAAACTATATTATATGCTGCGCCTGCGAGCAACAGATGGGGAGACGATGATATACACGAATTCCTTGCTGAGGCGACAAATCAAAGGGTGCATGGTGCAGCAGTGCAGTGGTCTGTGCGGTGGCCTTTGTGGTGAGCCGTCACAATTAGCTAGGCACGGCACGGTCGGCTTCAATTCGTAGCACGCTGGGCCCGTCTTTTGACCATGCATACATCCTCCATTCAATTTTTTTTTTGTCCTGAACTGCTCTACAGATTCCACCGTGAAGCAGCTTTATAAAAATCTAGAGTTCGTGGAGCACTTCTTTAGATGCTCTTATAATTATATCTTTTTTTTCTCGAACACAGTGCACGGAGCTGAAACCATTTCTTAAAAAACATGGAGGAGAGCTGAAAAACGTGGAGCGGATCAATCCGGCATCGGTCGATCCATCTCACATGTAGCATAGACAGGTAAGGGAACGAAGCTGGTGGGTCGTCATTCTCATGGGCTTCCAACTGCCTTAGCAGTTGCACATATAACTGGGCCGGGGTCAGGTGTTCTGGGCCCAATCGGGCTGGGCCAAGGTAGCTTAACCAGTGTGGTTCCTATATTAAAGGATGATTTCAGCTTGGCTGCAATAACTAGCGATGAAAACAAACGGAAACGGACGGAAAAACCCTATTTCTACTTTCGTTTCTATATTTTTTTTAGCGAAAACGGGATCCAGTTCGGAAAGTGCGGGTTCGGAAATGGAACCGGAATATGCGGGTGTACGGAAACAAACCAATACGGCCGGATATTCAACGGAAACGGTCGGAAGCCGGGAACTTAAGCCGGAATACCACACATATTTGTACTCACCAATCACAAAATAGGTGTACCATAAAAATATATTTTCTTGTAAATTTGATGTACTTATTTAGTGTATCATAAATATTATTTGTATACATTTAGTCACGGTTACACATATATAAAATCGTTTGGCTTGTATCATAAAATTGTTTGTAGCTAATTGATCCAAAATGTACATTGAAGTATCGTTTCCTAAAAAGAAGTACTTTTGAACTAGCTCATCCAGACGTCCAGTTGTACCTAGGTACGTACACGGCAGGTACAAGTGCCTGTCCCAGCTCCCTGTGCGATGAACAAGTGCCCATGGGCTGTGCCTGTGCCTATGGTGGGCTGGCTTCGCTAGATGGGCTGCAGTGTTGGGCCTTCGGAATAAGATGTCAAGATATGGATTAGGCTGAAATCCGGAACAAATCCGGAAAAATTTCGACCAAATACGGGATTCCGAAAATACGGGCGGAAAAACACCAGCCGTGTTTCCGTCCGGATTCCGAGATCTTCCGACCCGCGACCCGTCCCGTTTCCGGATTTTTCCTATAATACGGAAACGGTCGGGTCAAATATAGAAAAACGGGCGGGTCGGGACGGGAAAAATTCCGTCCGTTTTCAACCCTAGCAATAACTTTGCTCAAAACAAAGCTAGGCTATGTGTCTCTCTTGAAAGCTAGTATATATATAAATGATTTCTAAACGTTAGCCGGTTAAGGGCTGTTTGGCAGGCTTCTGCCGGCTCCGGCTCCGCTACTGCAGAGGAGCCTTGCCAAACGTTTTTCGAAGAAGCCATTTTTAAGTAAAAAGCAGAGGAGCCGAAGCCGTTTTGGGTGGCTCTTCAAAATAGCTCTGGCTCCTTTAGCCCCTAAAGACGAGTCGGGCCAAACACCTCATAAATCATTCTATGTTGTTCTCCATCTAATTTTTTAAAAGGAAGGGGTTCTTGATTTGGACGAGGTTTCTGGGTGGACTGTCGGCTCCCTCCTCCTCCCCTTTCCCCAACCTTCTCTCTCTAGATCCAATCCACATCCACCACACTACCTTCAATCCTCCTGCCTACTGAAGATTAATCTGAAGCTCCATTCGCCACCCCCTGCTTCAAGCTTGCGGAGATTGAGCTGCGACCAAGTCGATTTTGAGAAACAGCGTCGGGACAGGGGAGGCGGACGCCAACCCTAATAGTTGCCGCCAGATTTCTCGCCATGAGCTGTCTCTTCCTGGCCAAGAATCCTCCAATCCCTTCCTAAGTAGTGCACTGCCTCTTCCCCTGCATCTGCTCGGTGTCGACGTCGGGACTGGACGGCCCCTGAGTTTGTGTTGGATCCATCTGGAGAACAAAAGCTAGTTGTCTGGCTTGGCCACTGCCTGGTGCCTGCTGCTTGCCCAGGTGGCCGGGTCCGACTCCTGCCTACCCGCGACACGCCAGAGCCAGCCTGTGCGCAATGCGCTGCCCTGTAGGGTGCCGGTTGCTACATGTCTGCTGCCCACCCGCGGGCATGGCCGTGATGCTGCTGGACCGCCACCGACTACCCCGCCACGATTGCAGCCTTGCAGGTGGCTAGGCACCCAGCGTCCTCCATGTCTCATGCCTACTTTGCCTTTGGTTGGAGCAATCTCTCAGCGCCGGCCTAGCTTTGTGCTTATTGTAAGTTGTGAATGATTGATTGTATTCCATGTATGAGTACAAGGGACTACATATAGGCAGCTAGGGTGGCGTACAAGCCTACCGCATGGGCCTAATCACATTCACTAACATGGGCCTAATTACATCATGCTAACACTCCCCCTCAGTCTAATCGGGAGCATCGCTAACGGTCAGGCTGGACCGAAACTCCTGAAACAAAGAAGTAGGAAGCCCCTTGGTGAAGACGTCGGCGTACTGTGATGTTGTAGGAACATGAGTAACCCGAACGTGACCGAGGGCAACCTTCTCTCGAACAAAGTGGAGATCGATCTCAACGTGCTTCGTCCGCTGATGCTGCACTGGATTGCTGGAGAGATAGACAGCACTGACATTATCGCAATAGACCAGAGTGGCACGGCGAGGAGGGCGCTGAAGCTCAAGGAGCAACTGACGTAGCCAAGTAGCTTCTGCGACGCCATTCGCCACAGCACGGTATTCAGCCTCCGCGCTGGACCGGGAGACTGTGTGCTGTCGCTTGAAAGACCATGACACAAGGTTGTCTCCGAGAAAGACTGCGTAACCGGAAGTCGACCGTCGGGTGTCGGGACAACCAGCCCAATCGGCGTCGGTGTAGACAACGAGCTCTGTGGGGGAAGAGCGGCACATAGTCAATCCAAGTGTCGTAGTGCCCTGCAAGTAGCGCAAGATACGCTTGAGGGCTGAAAGGTGAGGCTCTCGAGGATCATGCATGTAAAGGCAAATCTGCTGGACAGCAAACGCAATATCTGGACGAGTGAAAGTCAAGTACTGTAGAGCTCCTGCTAAACTGTGGTACTGAGTAGCGTCACCAACAGGGGGTCCATCTTCGGATAATTTGGAGTGGAGATCAACAGGCGTGCTGCACGGCTTGCACGCACTCATCCCGGCGCGCTCCAAAATGTCCAAAGTGTACTACCGTTGGGAGAGAAACATACCCTTAGCAGAACGTGTCACAGAGATGCCCAAAAAATGATGAAGCTGTCCCATGTCGGTCATAGCAAACTCACGCTGAAGTGCCGCAATCACCTGGCGTAGGAACTGGGCAGAAGAGGCAGTGAGAACAATGTCGTCGACGTACAACAGCAAATATGCGGTGTCAGATCCCCGGCGGTAGATGAACAGTGAGCTGTCGGACTTGGTTTCAACAAAGCCAATGGAGGACAAATATGAAGCAAACCTGTGATGCCATGCACGAGGAGCCTGCTTGAGTCCATAGAGGGATTTGTTGAGGCGACATACCAAACCCGGACCAGAGGAGTCCACGAACCCGGTGGGCTGCACACAATATACTGTCTCGGCGAGGGTGCCGTGTAAGAAGGCAT
The DNA here is from genome assembly GCA_022457205.1 of Saccharum spontaneum. NCBI lineage: Eukaryota > Viridiplantae > Streptophyta > Magnoliopsida > Poales > Poaceae > Saccharum > Saccharum spontaneum. The sequence continues at coordinate 22,588,869 of CM039579.1, forward strand.
TCTTGACGTCCAACTGATGAATAGGCCAATCCTGAGAGAGAGCCAAAGAGAGAATAACACGAACTGTCGCTAGCTTGACAACTGGGCTGAAAGTCTCATCATAGTCCAGGCCAGGACGCTATGTAAAGCCCCGAAGAACCCAACGAGCCTTGTACCGATCAAGAGACCCGTCTGCATGCAGTTTGTGCCGAAAAATCCATTTGCCGGTTACCACATTGACGCCAGGAGGGCGAGGAACCAAGCTCCAGGTGTCGTTGGCAATCAAGGCGTCAAATTCAGCCTGCATAGCTGAGCGCCAATTGGGATCTGACAGGGCGTCACGAACGGAGCGCGGGAGCGGCGACACAGGCACAACGTGGAGGTTGAGACGATCCACGGGCTGTGTAATGCCGGCTTTGCCTCGGGTGCGCATAGAATGCGCGTTGTCGACTGGAGTGACGGAGATCGGTCTCGTGGCCAGTGTGCGGCCCGTGGCCGCGGCGCTACTGGCAGCAACCTGTACGTGACGTACAGGGGCAGCAGCGCCGGCCGGGGACGGACTGGGCGCCAGCGGTCCAGTGGGCGAGCCAGCAGGTGGCCCGGGCAGCTGCGACCCAGCGACAGGGGAGCCGCGCGCCTGCTGCGCAAGTGGCCCGGTGGCGGGCATTTGCGGCGCTGGGGACGAAGGACCAGCGCGCGGCGACGTGGCTGCGGGTGTACCTGCATGCACGAATTTTGCTCCAGGAAGTGGAGCGGTTAGCTCATCATCATCAATAAGAAAATCCAAGGCGGAGGATGCCATGGGGTGGTGGACATGTCGGCGAAAGGAAAGAAGGATTCATCAAAGACGACATGTCGGGAGTTGATGATGCGATTCGACTCTAACTCGAGACACCGATAACCTTTGTGCTCCGAGGAGTAGCCGAGGAAAACACATAGGGATGAACGAGGTGCAAGTTTGTGGGGTGCAGTGGATGACATGTTGGGATAGCAGGCACAGCCAAAAACTTTGAGGTGTTCATAAGATGGTTGAGTAGAGTAGAGATGAAAAAATGGGGTGGAGGAGGAGGTGAGCGTTTTGGTGGGGAGCCGGTTGACCAGATATGTGGCGGTGTGAAGTGCCTCAACCCAGTAGACCAGAGGAAGGCTCGCCTGAAATAACAGAGAACGCAAGATGTCGTTAATGGTGCGAATCGAGCGTTCGGCCTTGCCGTTTTGGTGTGACGTGTAGGGGCACGACATGCGGAGTGCAACACCGTGAGAGAGGAAGAACGTGCGGGCCATGGAATTATCGAATTCACGGCCGTTGTCGCACTGGACGCTCTTAACAGGGGTGCCAAACTGCGTGCGTACGTGAGCAAAAAATTGGCAATGGTGGAAAAAGTGTCAGACTTGAGGCGAAGCGGAAAAGTCCAAATGTAATGTGAACAATCATCTAAAATGACCAGATAATATTTATACCCAGACACACTGACAATAGGAGATGTCCAAAGATCACAGTGTATTAAATCAAAATTGTTTGTAGCTCGAGAGGTGGAAATACTGAACGGGAGTCTAGTATGGCGACCGAGCTGACAAGCATGACAGAGATGATGGGTGTCATCTTTATTACAGGAAATAGCACTGGAACTAATGAGGCGGGACAATGCTTCACGCCCAAGGTGACTGAGACGACGGTGCCATAAGGAGGTGGGTGCAGCGAGGAGTGCAGTGGCGCTGGTGGCTGGTGGGAAGAACGGGTAGAGGTCGCCAGAGCTATTGCACCTGGCGATCACGTTCCTGGTTTGTAAATCCTTCACAGAAAGACCAAACGGATCAAATTCAATAGAACAATTATTGTCGGTGGTGAAGCGACGAATGGAAATCAAGTTCTTAATGATATGTGGAGAGACCAAAACATTATTAAGAACTAGATTACGATGTGGAAAGGAAAAAGTACGGGATCCGATGGCTGTGACAGGAAGTAAAGTGCCATTGCCCACAATGATAGATGAAGGTGTAGATAAATTGGGCGGGGAGGTCGTGGAGAGTATACCAGCGTCCGCAGACATGTGTGATCCCGCACCAGAGTCGGCGTACCACTCCGCCTGAGCCGGAGGGTTGAGTGCCATCGTATTGAAGTTCTGCACCAAGGACTCCTGGTTCCAAGCGCCGCCGTGCGTGGGGTTCCAAGGGGCCGAGTGATACGGCGTTCCCTGGAACGTCGGTGTCGAGGGCATGCTGCCCCCGTAGCCGTAGGGGTAGCCAGCGCTGGCGCCGTAGAACATGCCGCTGGGACCGCCGCCATAGGGCCCGAGACCGCCGCTGGGTGTGCCACTGAAGGGGGTACCATACTGAGGGGCGCTGGTGGTGAACGCCGGCGGTGGGGGCGGCTGGCGGCCGTACGGCCACATCTGCAGGGTGCCATCCCAGGGGTGTGCGAAGCCAGGAGGCGCACCACCCAGGCCAGGCTGAGGCGGTGTCTGCTGCTGGTGCTGGTGGCCCGGACCCTGGCCGCGCCCGCCCCTGCCGCGCCGACGGCCGCGCTGACCACCTTGCTGACCACCAGGCTGAGCGCCTTGCTGGTGGCTGGGAGGACGGGCAGGAGCAGAGGGCGCTGCAGCCCCTTGGCGTGGAGCAGCAGGCGCCGGCGGCGTGTTGGCGATGAGGGCCGGAGGCGGAGACGGTGGGCGAGCGTCGATGTCGATCTCCTCAAGTAGCAAATGTGTGCGAGCGTCGGCGAAGGACGGAAACGGGCGATGCATCTTGAGGATAGACACCATGTGGCGGAACTTGCCGTTGAGTCCGCGAAGAAGGGTGAGCACCATCTGGCGGTCACCAATAGGATCACCGAACTCGGCAAGAGATGCAGCCATGGTCTCCAGTTTGCGGCAGTAGTCGGTGACCGTCATGGAGTCTTGACGGAGGTTGCGGAATTGCGTCTCCAGGAGGAGGGCACGTGACTCCTTCTGGCCAAGGAATTCATCCTCGAGATAGCACCACGCCTCACGCGCGCGGCGTTGCCGGATCATGAGCGACTGTTGAAGATCGCTGGAGACGGTGCCGAAGATCCAAGACAGCACGACGCAGTCCACCTGGACCCATACGGGGCGGTCAGGGAGGGCTTCGTCGTCGAGGACGTGCGGTGTCAAGGCATACTTGCCGAGCACAGTGAGAAACAAGCCGCGCCACTTGGTGTACGTGCCGGTGGCCTTGTCGAGGATGATAGGGATCATCGCTTTGACGTTGACGACGGCAGTGGCCTGCGCCCAGACAGCCTCATGGCTGGCCTCGTACTTCTCCAGGGCGTCGGCGCGGAGGCGTGTCTCCTCGGCATGGCGCGCAGCTTCGGCGCGTTCCTCGGCGGCGCGTTCCTCGGCGAGGCGGCGAGCTTCGGCTTCTTTGGCCGCCGCTGCGGCAGTCTCGGAGTCATCTCCCGCCATGGAGATGGCGGGGCGGCCGCGCACATGAGAGCGCGAGGCGGCGGGACGTCCGCGCGCGGGAGACCGCTACGGGACGGGGTGGCCGCGCACGCGAGATCGCGCAACGAGGGTGGATCAGCGACCGGACCAGGGGTCGGGGCGATCGAGGACGCGGCGAGCAGGTCGGCGACGTTCCGGGCGTGGTGAACGGCGGCCAGGGAACGGCGAGCTGCTCGGCGGCGCGCGCGAAGTCAGGGTTGCGGAAGCGGAATTAGCGGATCGTAACCGCTCGTTGATACCATGTAAGTTGTGAATGATTGATTGTATTCCATGTATGAGTACAGGGGACTACATATAGGCAGCTAGGGTGGCGTACAAGCCTACCGCATGGGCCTAATCACATTCACTAACATGGGCCTAATTACATCATGCTAACACTTATGCTCTGATCTTATTTGCTCACATCTGTGGTGAAATCATGAGTTTACTTAGCTAGAATTGCCGAGGCTCAGGACGGAGCCTCCGCGGTCTTAAGATGCAGCATCTTGCTCGTCTCATATCATCAACTCATGCCCAGGTAACTTTCATTCCAAGACTAGAAACTCACGTATTAGTGTTGATGATTTAACGAATCACTTTCGTATGTGCAATAGTTTTGTAGTTCCTGCACTTGGGCTCTCGGGTGGTCTTTGGGTTACGTGGAATGATGAAGTCGATGTACATATTGTCTCTTCTTGTCACTTTTATGTTTTAGCTTCTGTTGCGCCAAAATCTAATTCTAGTAGCTCTAATCTTGTCTCTATGTATGGCGATCCCCATAATCAACATACTAATTCCATATGGGATGATGTCTTCTCTTTTATTACGCAAAATCAAGAAATTCCAACTTTATGCATGGGAGATCTCAATAATATAATGCATCCAAATGAAAAAATGGGGACCTAGTCCACCTTCTCTTACTCGAATTGAAAACTTTTGTGCTCTTATTAAGCAGTGTGGTTTACAGTGACTTTCCGATTAAAATAGGACTGCATCAGGGGTCAGCTTTGAGTCCTTATTTATTTGCTTCGGTGATGGATGAGGTCACAAGAGACATACAAGGTGGTATCCCTTGGTCTATGCTCTTTGCTGATGATGTGGTGCTAGTTGACGACAGTAGGGCAGGGGTTAATAGGAAGTTAGAACTATGGAGGCAAACGTTAGAGTCGAAAGGGTTCAGACTTAGTAGGACTAAGACCGAGTACATGAGGTGCGACTTCAGCGCGACTAGGCATGAGGAGGGAGACGTTAGCCTCGATGGGCAAGTGGTGGCCAAGAAGGATACTTTTCGGTATTTAGGATCGATGCTACAAAAGGACGAAGACATTGATGAAGATGTTAGGCATAGAATTTCAGCCGGCTGGTTGAAATGGCGTCAAGCTTCTGGCGTCCTCTGTGACAAAAGGGTGCCTCAGAAGCTGAAAGGTAAGTTCTATAGGACGGCGATTCGTCCGGCGATGTTATACGGTGCTGAGTGTTGGCCTACAAAAAGGCGACATGTCCAGCAATTGAGTGTAGCAGAGATGCGTATGTTGCGTTGGTGTTGTGGGCACACAAGGAGGGATAGAGTCCGGAACGACAATATTCGGGATAGGGTTGGGGTGGCTCCAATTGAGGAGAAATTGATTCAACATCGGTTGAGATGGTTTGGACATGTCCAACGGAGGCCTCCTGAAGCGCCGGTGCGTAGTGGAGTTCTAAAGCGGGCCGATAATGTAAAGAGCGGTAGAGGTCGACCTAAACTAACTTGAGACGAGTCCGTTAAGAGAGATCTTAAGGAGTGGAATATCCCCAAGGATTTAGCTATGGATAGGAGCGCTTGAGATTGGCAATCAACGTGCCTGAACCATGACCTCTTTTTGTCTTGTGCTCTTTTTGTCCCTTTATGTGTTTCCCTGTTTTCTCGTCTCTTTTGGGTTTCATCTCTAGCCTACCCCAACTTGCTTGGGACAAAAGGCTATGTTGTTGTTGTTGTATTAAGCAGTGTGGTTTAATGGATCTTGATTACAGTGGTCCTGCATATACTTGGACAAATAAACGTTTCACTACTAATCCAACATTTGAATGTTTAGATAGATGCCTTGGTGACGCCGAGTGGTGTAGAGTGTTTCCTTCTACTGTTGTGTATCACTTGCCTATGTTATACAGTGATCATACTCCTATTCCAGCTATCATGAGCCCAAACCACGCCAAGCCGAAAAGGAGATTTAAATTTCAGAATTGTTGGTTGACCGAAAAATGATTTTCATGAGACGGCTCTTCAAGCATGGAATCAAGCTAGTGGTAAGCCTTTTCACGTGCGTACCAGGGAGATGGCTTGCACTATTAAGAAGTGGGTAAGATAGAAAAAAAAACTCTCAACCAACAACTTTCTGGTGTTCAAAGTGACCTTTCTATCTTGCAGCAAGCCCCTCCTCATCTTACAGATCATGCCAAAGAAGTATTTTTGATCCAACAGCATAATTTGATCTTAGATAAAATCACTGAGCATTACAGGCAATTATCTAAGAAGCATTGGACTACTTAGGGTGATGGAAACACTAGGTTCTTCCAGCAATCTTGTACCAGGACATGACACAAAAATAGAATTCTTTTCATTAGTAAAGGAGAAAACACCATGGTGTCTAGCCCTTTGGATATTGCAATTGAATTCATATCTTATTTCACTGGTCTCTTTACTTCTTCAATACCAAGGTTGGAATTTATTTTCCATTACGAGGGCATAATGACTAATGAATTCACTAACTCAGTGCCAAGTATTGATGAGTGCTTGCAGATTTTAAAGAGCATGAGGCTAAACGCTTCTTTCGGCCCAGATGGGTTCAATGTTGCTTTCTATAGGGCTGCCTGGCCTTGGATCAAGCATGATGTTCATAAATTGATCATCGACTTCTACATTAAAGGTAATTTAACTTAATGCTACTGAAATTGTTCTTATTCCAAAAAAAGACGCATGCAAACCTGGTCACCGACTTTAGACCTATCAGCATCACAAATGTAGTTTATAGGCTCATTGCAAAATCTTTAGCAAATAGGCTGAAAGAAGAGCTACCAGATTATATCCACCAATTCCAACATGCCTTCATTTAGGGTAGGAGAATTGCTGACAACATTATCATTGCTCAAGAAATTGTGCATTCTTTTAATCTCAAATCTTTTAACTAGCATGCTTTTATGTTAAAAAATGATTTAGCAAAAGCTTTTGATAGAATCAAATGGTCCTTCATTCTTAATGCTTTGCGACGTAAAGGGTACCTGGTCACTTCATCAAACTTGTGCATGCATGAATCTCCTCCTCTTGCTTTTTAGCAACATTAATGGAGAAATATATGGGAATTTCCAGGCGACAAGAGGAATTAGACAAGGCTGCCCACTGTCACCATACTTATTTGTCATTGCTACAAATGAGTTGTCTTTGAGATTGTAGGAAGCATTGAACAATGCAAATCTGACAGGTGTCATATTAGGACCAGGATGCCCTCCTATCCACTATGTTCTCTTTGCTGACGACCTCATCATCTGTGGCAAGGCTGATTTGCAGGAAATACATGAAATAAATAGTATCCTTCAGAACTTTTGTGCTATGTCAGGTCAAACTCTGAACTGGTCCAAATCATCTATTCTTTTTAGCAAAAAGGTGAGTCACACTGTTCGAACTCGGATCAAGGCTATTTTTCCGGTTGCTGATTTCAACCACAATACTATGCACCTCGGACATCCTTTGATTATTAGCCATAGAGACAAAAACAAAGTCTATGATTTTATTTATCAAAAATTCAGATCTAGACTCACTCTCACTAAAGCAAACACTTTGAGCCATGTTGGGCGTTTAACTTTGATACAATCAGTTTTTCTTCTAGTCCAATCTATTATATGGCTACTATCTTGTTCTCTAAGAATTTTTTAGCCAAGCTCACAACAATTATCAGGACCTTTTGGTGACAAGGGGTACAAAAAGAGCAACAAAGGAAACCTATTCATTACAGATCATGGGAGACAATTTACAAGCCAAAAAATGAGGGTGGTTTGGGAATTAGAAAATTGGAATTAGTCAACAAAGGCATGCTTAACAATACGGTGTGGAGGTTAGTCCATGATTCTAATTCAAATGTGGCCAAAATCATTAAAGCAAAATATTTCCTTTATGCTCTCTTTGGACTGCTCCTTCCTATTATCCAAAATCTACTTTTTGATCTTATATTTTAAGCATTAGACACCACCTTGAGCAAAATGTCACAATCCAATTTGTTAATGGCAATACCTCTATTTGGTCTCAACTATGGTGTCCCATTTGCAAAGAGATGCATGATCATTTAAACCTTGAACAATCTGATTACCAAATCCTAGAGAAGGTCTCTGATCTTTGGCTCCCGAACTGTAAAAAGTGGGACGAAAGTAAGATTATAGCGCTCTTTGGTCAACATACTTTGCAGGTTATTTTGCATATTCCTAGTATGATGGTTGTGGGCCTGATATTTTGTGCTGGAAGCCGATCTCTAGTGGCATGTGCTCAACAAAAAGCACATATAAATGCTAGCGACAGAGGAGGCAGCAAGAAACACGCCATCTAACATTACTATGCAAGTGCTGCAATTCTTAGACGTGTATAGGCAAACAAAACAATTTAGCCTCGTGTCAAAACGTTCCCGTGGAGGCTTCTCAGACTCGCCCTTGGGACAGCTTCCAGGATCCATAGGATTATTTCGACGGTTGATGAGCATTGCTCTCGTTGTGTGAGGCCCGAAGACGACAAACATCTTTTCTTTGATTGCAGCTTCGCTCGGGCGGTATGCTTTGCTTCACCTATTGTCCTTAGAGCTGATGCCTTACCCCAGGCAGGCCATGGATTTCATTCTCAGATTGCCGCCATATTGCAGCAAGGACCATCTCAAGCTACTACAGGTACAATTTTCTCCATCATGTGGTGTTTATGGAAAGCTTGTAATGACCACAGATTTAATAGCTTAAATTGGTCGGTTCCAATAGTGTTGCAAGAGGCAAAGGCCATTGATGGGGCTTGCACTCTTGCATTTCAAGAAGAATTTACTCTACAAGCTACTACAACTCCTACTGTTGTAGAGGCTTCTCATTTTTCTACCCTGCAGGTCCATGAAGGTCCTAAAATCTTCTATGATGCTTTTGTTGACTCTCAAAATCTAGTTGCAGGTAACCAAACTGGAATTGGAGTTCTCATCATCACTCAACCTGCTAGAAGCATTTCCCATGCTTCCTTTTTTCAGGTAGCGATTAAGCAGGTCTTGGAACCCGTGGAGGTTGAAGTTCATGCCCTCCTTTTTGGTGCCAAGCTAGCTACCACGCTCGATCTTCAGAATGCAGTTTTCTTAACTGATAATCAAGTGGTGGCATCTACCGTGCTTGCAGGATCGCCACGTTCTCATCCTGGGCATTGGTCGTTGTGTCCTATTAATGCCGAAGTGCAGGACGTCAAGCAAGCAAAAAGCTATTCAGTAATCAAAATTGGTAGACAAATAAATAACATTGCTGATGCTTTAGCAAAAAGGGCAAGATGGGCAACTATCCCGACTTCGTGCTTTTTCTCTTGCTAGGCACTTGCTCATTCTCCAACATGTAATATTAAGCATGTGTTAGAAACCTTTGATTGGGGTAACATGATCCCCATCTCTGTAACCTATCTGTAACTTCTCTGTGATACAGTGAAAGTTTTAAATTTTCAAAAAAAAAGGATTCTACTAAATTAAGAGAAAAATAATTATATTTCTGTTTTTTTTCAGAGTCTGTGTGCTGCACACAAACCACAGCAACTCAGGGTAGGGTGTACTTATAAGAGGAGCATTCGAAGCTCTAGAAAAAACAAAGATACACTAAAGTAAATTCAGGGCCTCCTAATGATATTCTTCACCTCCAATCCATATCGTTGACCATTGTCTAATTATGATCGTTAAAACTCAATGACACCAAAGACCAGCGTCGGAGTATCACCTTTGCAAGCCTAATAAACCTTAAAAATGGCACACAATCGAATGTCGTGAGAAATTCCCTTACGCATCTGACACATTGAAAGAACATGGCCGTCTCATCGTTGAAGATGATCAAAGGACCACCAATGTGATACCAGTGATACAACCCGTACCAGCCACGTTAAAATTGAAAGCTAGGATAACTTTTTGACCGTCACGAGATGAGAATGCGAGCCGGTGAGACGAAGATGCAAACAAGGAGCAAAACCATTCCTAGCAATTGCACTGGATGTCTAAATAGACATCGGCACCAGAGTTCTCTGCGAGAAACAAGATCCGGTGAGGTTGAAAAGATAGGCAGCGATTATATTCTCCTAACAAAAGAAATGACTGCAGATCCAAAAAAAATTGAGCAATGCCCTATTCGATTCGCTGAAGAGTCAAGCTGAAAAATACTATTCACTGATTTGTTGTAAGATAAAAACATTGTACCATAGCTGATAAGTTCAAACGAACAGGGATACAAAATTGATTGATCGAAATCATTAAATACTCCAGTCTGTCTGATTCTTTAGGTGCAAGGCAGAAAATTAAAATGTGACTATATAATTGCAAAGAAAGCTAACCGAATGTTTTTTATGAAAAAAAAAGTTAACCGGATGTTGGGAGTTAGGACTGCTGCGGTCAAGCCAGTAATAATAAAATGAAAAAGAAATCTAAGGACAGTCCCAATGTAGATATTACATGTAGTTTCTATACCTATTAACTTCTATAGATATTATATATAGAAATTATGGTCTAATGGATAGTTTTTACATAATAATTTTATCAAATCACATACATTCTCTCTTCATTCTCTACCGATCATATTCTTTCATATCTTGGTTTTCGTGTAGACATGGTTTCTAATTTAGACCTGGTTTTATGATTTTTGCTTTCTCTTCAATAACTACCTTACTACATCAGTAAAACACTTATGTGGCAGTACAATTAATGTCTATAAAAACTATAATGATTTCTGCATTAAGAGTGCCCTAACACGGCATCCAAGCGGCCGAGAGGACTGCCTACAATTCTAGCGGGTACCCACAGTATCCGTATGATCCAATATCACTCCACGTACAGTACGACAGTATGTACCTACATATTCAGTTTTACTGTTGTTCCTTTCGAAATTTAAAGTATCTTTTTTTCACCTAGACCTTGCAGTCTGCGTGACCACACCTGATGAGTGATGACGACCACAGGAGGCCTCGCCCTCCTAGCACGATCGCACGGCCGATATCCAACCGCCAGATAAATGTTTCCACATCAGAATCTGAACCGTAATGCTATGTGTCCTATATCGGACACGAGCAAGTCGTCGGATGCTTCCCTAAGCCCGTCGTCTCGTTTGTTACGTTTTTACTCCGTCACTCACTTTGCGCATGAGTTTATTAAAAAATCACCTATTCTTATCCTTTCCGCTTTCTCCTCCCCTGTTGTAGTGTCTTACGGCTGCTCCGTCTTGGACGCGGACGCGTACTCCCCTCACGGTGCCATACGCCCCATCCGTCGCCGCTCGCTCGCGCCCCGTTGCGTGCACTGGTGGTGGTGGTGCTCGCTCCGCCCGTCGCGCGCGCAGCTCGCCCGACCAACCTAAACCCGGTGCTGGTGGCACTGGTGCTCGTGCGCTGCCACTCGTCGCCGGCTCCCACCCAACGACCGGAATTGACAGGCACATGCACTATTTCCCTATGTTGCAAATATATGTTTCAAGTGTTTTAAATGTTTTAGAGGTATATTATAGTTATTTCATATGGACGTTGCAAAAGTAGATCGGGGTGTTGCATATGTTGTAAGTGTTTCAAAGACATGTTGTAAGAGTTTGTTCAAAATATTTCATCTATTCTAGAATTATGTTGCAACAGTATGTTCCAAATGTTTCATCTGTTCCAGTCTTCCATTGCAGCAAGTGTTTTCATGTTGCAAGTTGCAAGTATTCTATTTAGATGTTGCATATGTTTTCATACATATGTTGCAAGTGTATGTTCCAGATGTTTCATTTGTTTTAGATGTATATTGCATTTAAGTGTTTCATGTTACACGTGTTTCATGCTGTTCGGAGAGTCAGGGGGCGAGGGAGAGTGATGGTGGCACGGCACGTGATACATCCGGCCCAGGTGGGGTTGGCCGAGGCCCAATAAATTAAGGTTGCCAGGACCCCAACAGTTCTTATGCACACCCACTCGGGGAAAGGCCCAATGTCCCTAAAAGACTAGTCTGATAGGAGAAGTGTGTCTCTCTCTTTTAAGGTCTGATAGGGGAAGGGTGTCTCTCTCTTTTAAGGTGGCTTCCTCCTCCCAAACTAAGCAAAGTAGGATAATTCAAAGGCTCATACGGTCGCCACCCGACTACAACTAGGCCACTTGGCCTTTTTTTGTTGTCTTTGCCAACGGGTAATAGTGGAGGATGTCCTCATCAGCACGGGTGCCAAGGAATAGGGAGCGGCGAGCCAATGGCGGGCGGACACGGCGCGCGGCGTGCTGAGGGCCGGCGGTCGGGGGCATGACGGGGCGGGTGCGCGGATGGTGGCAAGTCGAAATGAGGTAGACGGGGCGGATTGCGAAAGAGTTGTATGGACGCGACGACAACGCGATGCGCATGCGGACAGGGCAGACTGTGCAGGTGCACGTGGAAAATGGCCGTCCGACAGAATCCTATCCGTCGAGTGTCCGGGTGCCAGCCCGTCCCAAATCTGAACCCATGACGGCCATCGGGCCATGACTGCTCGATCTCTCTGTATAATAAACCCCTGAACCTGAAGAAAAACAAAGGTCCCTCCCGTGCAGGTGTCACTGGCACGTGGCCCATGGCCATTGGCAGACAATTTCTAATTTCTGCCTGTGGTTCCACTACCAAATTGTCTTAAGCGAAAGGTTTGTAAAAACCTGTCTTTGGGTTTGCAGTGGGTTCATGGAGTTTTCATGGTGGAAGTTTTGTCATCGTAGCATTTGTAATTCATAAATAAATAAAATATTGCCATTAGTCATTGCTCGAATTTTAGTTACCCAAATGGATTACACTTCCAACTTGGGCATACCAGTGAAGTTATTTTCATAAACGTTTAGTAAAACAGCTTCTCAAGGTAGATATAAGAGAGAGAAAACTAAACAAGATAGTATTTTTAGCTTTACCTTGCCCTAAAGATATGTGCATACGAGACAAGTCGAAAACCAGCTTTTAGAGAGAAGCCATTTTATCAGAACTTGTTTAGTATAAGCTGAAAACAGTTTTATGAAACTGAGGTAGAAGCTCTACCAAATACATGCCGGTTTTTTTAACCCAGTCTCGGTATATACAGTGTACACAACGGGAAATGCGATGCTCCGTTGGGCAGAGTCTCGAAGCCTCGAATTTTTAGCACACTGCGTGTGCTCTACGAAACGAGAGAAGAGACGAATGGTAGAGAGAGGCTCATAGTTTGAGCTAGCGGGGAGCGGAAGGGGTGACCACGGCCCACGGGGTCCAAGGGCCACTGAGAGTGAGAGGACCGGAGCGGGCCTAACAGCGTGATGGCACGACAGCGTATGACATGATGTTCGATCAACCAGCTAACTGAGTTTAGGTTCGTGACAGTGAGTCCACCGTCCGCGCACAGCAAACTCAGCCGAAAGTAGCGCCCAGGGCTGTTGCACCAACAGTGTTACTACGTTACGTTAGATGATGCTGTGCACTCGTGCCGAAAGAAAATGGAGGGACTACTGGTTGCGCCTTTGCCTTCGTCTGCCTGCACTGCAGGGAGCTAGCGGCAAAATGCATTGGTGCAAGTGCAACGACCAAGAGCAGCAGCCAAGAGACGCGGCTGCGGCTGCGGCAGCGCAGAGAAGACGACCGGACCGACCGCTGCCCCCTGCCGATCTGCATACATGTGCCAACTGCAAATAAGCAGTCCGTCCCTGCTTCTCTCCCTACACAGCACCGGCCGGGCTGCACCCAGACGACCCAACATTCACTACACTAGTACAGTGAGTGACTGTACTACGCGCGTAGTACAGTGAGTACACGTATGCTGTGCAAGATTCTCCAATATTCACTACTCCACGGTCCAACTCCATACCCCCCACTGCATTACAGTATTTGCTTCTCAGACGAGCTAGTACTGTACTGTGTACCAAGATTTGTACTATACGTGTAGAGATTCAGGCCCTGATCGCTTGTCTTATAATCCGTACTTTTCAGCTTGTTTTTTCAGTCGGAACAGTGTTTTTCTCTCACCACAAATCAGTCGGAACAGTATTACATCTGGATTTTCAGACAAGCCGAACACAGCCTCAGATTCAAAAAAAAACAAACGAAACTAAACAACAGATACCTAAAGACAACGAGTAGTCAGTAGTGTTCCTACACTATACTATGTCCTGTTCATCCGACTTATAATCCGTACTTTTCTGCTTGTTTTTTTCAGTTGTAACAGTGTTTTTCTCACACAACAAATCAGCCAACGGTGTTTTTCAGCCAGCTTATCAACGCAGCCGAACGGACCCATATCATAGTACTACGATACAATATACTGTGCAGCGGCCCCAAGATATGTACTATACGCGTAGAGATTCAGATTCCAACAAAAAAAACAAACGAGTAGTCAGTAGTGCTCCTACGCTAGTACTATATTGTAGTACTACGATACAATATACTCCCTGTGTTGAGTTTCTACAGTTAAATATGTACAGTGAATGCTACTAACTACGGGCTTAAGTGTTTCTGCTCCTGTTTTCGTATCGATTTTGCCCTCGTTTTTTTTAACTTTCTGATTTTGCCCTTGCTTTTCTTAAACGAAGGAAGAGTTTACCTCTGGTCTGTTAAGTTCCTCTAACGGTATTAACTTTTGGACGAAAAGATAATTTTGCCCAAGCATTTTTACCCCTGTGTTTATTATGTTATTTGTGTTTTTACCCCTAGTTTCAAACAGCAAACTGGCATTGTTTGTATAGAATTTTTAGAAAAAATCGACAGCATTTCAGCTCACAATCCATATAAACACAATTTAATATCACATAACTAGTACATATAAACTAAATCCATGTAACATGTCATCATAGTACCACAGTAGAAGCCAACATACAGGTCCAAATGACATATCAAACACTAACATATAGGTCTAAATGACATGTCAAACAAAAGTAGGAGCTACGAGTGAGTTCTGTAGGCAACTAGTAATGAGCTATTAAGCATCGAAACCTAACAAAGTAGCAAACCTCCCAGAAGTTGCTCCTCTTCCCCTTCCTGAAGCACTTGCACTTTATATGAAAAAGAGAAGAGTTATGTTAGTAAAGTTACTAAAATATATAGTAGAGAGAAGCAATGTAGGCTTGTCTTACTTTATCTTATTGTTGTCCTCTACAGACCCTCTTCCTCTTCCCCTTCCTCTTCCTCTTTCCCTTTCAGTTGTAGTACCACTTGCACTGGCACTAACACTAGCACTTGCACTTAAAGTTTGTTAGAAAAAATATGTTAGTACAAGTAAATACAAATAATTGGAATAAATAAATGGAATTAGGCATCACTGCATATATGATTCACATTGTGTCGTCGCTTTCTTGTCCTAAACCATCTTGTGGTGTTGACTGCCTCCTCTTTTGACTAGCTGTAGAGCCTCTTTAGCAAGTCTTGGTTGTATGTCCTAGTTCATTGCATTCAAGACACATTTTTCCTTTTCTTAGTAGTGGCAACTTTATCATGTGGCTTGATCCTAGATTTTCTTGGCCTCCTAGGTTTCCTTCTTATTTTGGGTTTCTTGATTTTGTAGCCTAAATCAACATGAGGCCATTGATCTTTGGATGTCATTGGTTGAATTTGCTTGCATATGCCTTTCTAAACCTATCAACAGAGAAGTATTCATAGACAAATTCATCCATCTATACCTCCCTACTTATCTTTGCAATGAAAGCCAAAGCATGACTGCATGGTTTTCCAGTCACTTTGCCAAGCTCGACAGCTACAAGTCTTTTCATCCAAGTTCACTGCATGCCTGAATCTTTTCACAGTTACTTTAGCTTTTGGAGGCCCACATATTAGTACCTCATGATCTTTGATACTCTTTGTTTTAGCATTTAAATTACTAATAATAGCTAGGATTATAATGACTGACATATTAGTATAGATGGCCAACGGGCCGGCCTGGCCCGGCGCGACACGGCTCGATGAGGCTCGGGTCAGCACGGCACGCCGTGCCTCCCGGGCCGTGCCAAACTGGGCTTTGTGCTTGGCTGACGGCTCAGGCACGGCCTGTCGGGCCGCTTTTCGTGCCGAGCTGGCCCGAAAAGCACGCCACGGCCAACGGGTCAGGCCAGCCCGAGGCCCACTGACTGCCGACAGAGAGAGGCAAGGGGAAGCAGCCAAGCAGGAGAGGTGGCGGCGACCGCTGTCGTGCTACCTGCCGAGGAACGGAGCTGTTCGAGGCCGGCCACCGCGCTCGACGCCCTCACGCTCGAAGCCACCGCCACTGGATCCGATGCTAGAAGCTGACGCCGCCACTGGATCTGACGCCGCCGCTGGATCCGACGCTGGAAGTCAACGCCGCTATTGATCCGACGCTGGTTGCACGAGGAAGGGCATGGAGGAGGCGGCTGGTGGTGCGTGGTGCAGGGCCGCGAGCGGGAGGAAGAAGCGAGGAGGCGAGCGCGATCGAGCAGGGGGGCCGAGAGGCGAGCGCGACCGCGACTTGGCTGACTCCGCGACCACGAGATAGAGCGAGAGGAGTGCGGCGGGGCTGCGGGGGTGGGGTCGTGGGAGGGGGAAATGAGTGCGGTGGGGGTCAGGGAATAGAGTGGGCTCTTACTCTTAGCAGGCCGTAAGGAGAGGTCGGGCCGCTAACGGGCCTGCCATTGTAGGACGTGCCTGGGGTAAGGCCTAGGCACAACCTGCTACCCCGGGTCGTGCCAGCCCAGGCCCGCACGTCACCGGGCCGGGCCGTGCTCATGTCAGGTCAAAATTGCGGGCTTCGTACCGAGCCATCGTGCCGCAGGCTGCATGGACATTTATACATATTAGTATCAATCTTGGACCTTGAAACAAACTTCTCAATGATCATTTGTCTAATATGGTCAAGCATTTCTACAATCTGAAAGTCCTTAGTTTTTGACACCCAACTATGAAAAGATTCAGAGAGGTTGTTATTGATATAATCTACCTTGCAAACTTCACTGAATTTGCTTCTACTCCACACATATGGATGGTTTTCGTCCAACCATTCAATGGCTTTAGGATCATTCTCCCCTATTTCCCCCATGAAGTAGTTAAACTTCGAAATGGTGAAGCTCTTAGTAGCACACCACATATTCTTGTCATAAAGATCACCACTATAACTTTTCTTCGTGTTCTTCCACAAGTGCCTCAACATTCTCTATGCTCTACTCCAGGATACACATCTGCCATGGCATTTTCTATCCCCTTTCCATCATCTATGCTAAGGACCAAACCTGTATCAACATTGCACTATATCAGAAAATATAACAAACTTGAAATCACTGAAAATATAGTTAGAACTAGAGAATGCGGATACCTAGAGGTGTACCAATAGCCTTCTTCACATTATTGACGAACCAAGTCTAACTTTCCTTAGACTCAGTCTCAATCACTCCATATGCCACTGGGAACAACCGGTTATGACCATCCACTGCAACAGCTGATGTCAACTGACCTCTCGATCTCCCTGTCAAGTGTGTTGCATCCATTGCAATATATGGTCTACACCCTTGCAAGAAGCCATATATGCATGGTTTAAGAGCAACAAAGAACCTCAAAAAGCACACATCACCATTGTGCTTTTCAGTCTCTAGCTCCACAACACTACCAGGTACTGATCTCAGAAGTTCAGCTTGATAAGTAGGCAACAACTCATAACTTTCATCCTATTTCCCATAAATCATGTCTAGTGCTCTCAACTTCCCTCTAACAACTCTGTCATATGGAACATCCACCGAGTATTTCTTCTTTAATTTGTTCCTTAATGCAGCCGGTCCCATTTCAAGGTCTTCCATCAACAAATCCACCACTTTGTCAGCCACCCATTTATTAGAGGCCATTGTCTGACCATACTTGTTGAATGAGCCACAGGTATGCTTTGGTCCACTTGTCTTAACCTGCATAAAAAATGTACAAAAACAAGTCATTAGAATAGGTGAACATGTAACAATATGAGCCAAATAATAGGTGGTTCCAACAAAGTGAGTTAATTAATACCTTGCACCTAGCGTATTTCTTGCTTGTAGATGCAAAAAAGTCCACTTACAACTTTGATCAACTCTTTTGCATATGGCCCTAAATCTTTTTGTGTATTTTTTCACAATATTGAAAGCATGATCATGCAAGATAGCATGATGTGTGACTACTAGCTTGCATTGATCTACATCTGGGAACACCATGTTTACATCAATACATGGATCATCAGCATCATATGAAAATATGGGAAGATCATACTCATCTTCCTCATCAACAATTTCACCATCAGGATCAAACTCAGTGTCAGAGTCACCAGACCAATCATCATCAGAGTCAGATAATGCAGCTAAATCAGTGTCATAGCTGCTATCACTTAGTACCTCTGCATCAGCCTCAGAAGCACTTTTTTTGGTGGCAACCCTCTTTTTTTTGGTCGGTATTGTCTTTTTTACGTGGTTGTGGCTGTTTGGTTTGTGGTTGTTTCATTTGTGGTTGTAGGATTTGTGGCTCTCTCATTTGTGGCTCTCTCACTAGTGCCTTCGTCAAGTATGAGCACACCAGCCCCCACAGTAGGGTGAAATATTCTCTTTGTTGGAGAAAATTGTAGTAGCCCCATCAAAATCATTTATCTGAGCATTGATGCATACTAATATGTTCTCTACATTGATTAGAAACCACTCTAACAGGTTTTCATCGGATTTTATTTCCATAGATTCATTCTCCAAATCACGCCATAAGGTAATGAACTGTTTAGAACCCTACAAGTAGTGCTCAGCAATGAAATTAACTAGCTGCAGCAGCCCAAAGCTATTTGTGTCCACAACATTGGTGGCAAAGTTCTACCTTGCCACTATGTTTTTAGACCACCGTCTGGCAAGCTAAAAAACGAGCGCACTCTAACAACAAGTTCTAATTTACTGTTGTTGACACCAGAATTTGGTTTGGGATGAGAGGGCCTTGAAGACAGAACCCGTCAAAGAAAGTCGAAGCATTCGGCACAATCGACTAAGTGGGTTGCCATCAGAATCAACCGAATAAGATGATGTTATCGTCTCAAGGGGATAGGCCCCATTGGTAGAGATGACAAGATATGAAGCAAGAACACGTCAGACTTCACATAAGGGAAAGGGTGAGGTCCAAGTTATCATAATCTAGGAAGTTTTTGTCTTCTTTTTCAAGTTTTATGATCGGTCTTATTCGACCAGGACTCAGGTATAAATATCGAACCCCGGCTATTGTAATGAACATCATCACATCAATCAAAATAGTATCTTTACTTTTTATCGGCCTCGTGCCACCCTTAGGAGCAGGAGTAGAGTAGATTTCAGTGAGTTCTTTGGACATGCAGGGCTGCATCGGCTGATTGACCTCCGGCTTGTTTGTGAGTATCCGTCACCCCTTATATTATTACTTGTAAGGCTGCATCAGTTGATTGATCTCTTGCAAGTCGTAGTATAAGGTTTTGATCTATATCGTTGTTCGTATGGCTGTATCAGCTGATTGATCTCTTACGAGCCATGGTATAGGTTAGTTATCAATATCGTGCTAGATGGTTTGCTGTTTGGCATAATATCACCAATTGTTCGATCTAGATTAGAGGTTTCTCGGTCCTTATCTTTTGATCTATCGGTTGTTACATACTTGCATGCTAAAATCTACCTTTTGACGTTAGATCCTGCTTTACTTGACCGTTTTTACCTTGATCTAGATCGGTCATAGCGAGTGTTTGGAGTCTTGTTCCCATTAAGGAATAGGTTCACTAGTCGTCGATCTCCGGTTTGCTATCTTCGCTATCAACCTGTTGGTAGCGCACTAAATTAGGTTTCGGTGGATAATGGATCTACTTGTTAAGGGGGACACGGCGTCATCCACTCGCTATGTCCCTATAGCCGATAGCTTGAGCTTTCACGTGTATGGTACGTGTCCACGATTCTGTCACAGCATAAGTACATGTATAGATCGCTAGACTTATAGTTTGCCATTCTACTATCAATGTTGCATCAGCTGATTGACCTGTTGATAGTGTTGTAAATTAAGTTTGGCTGGTTTGTAGATTTGTTTATGCTTTGATGGTTGAGTGTTCGTGTGCCGTACGACAATTCTACCTAGATCAGCCCCCCTTTGCTCGGTTGTTTGTGCTTTCACGCTCATAGCATGTGTTTATGATCTTGTCTAAATATGAATAGATTTATATGCTTTGAGAGTTTAATTTGTTACCAGTATCATGGCTATCTCCGATCCGTTCGGCCCCCTCTATTGTGGTGATAGATTAGATTTGATGAGTCCGTGGATTCATTTATATTAATACAAGTGACTGACCATGTGTTACACATTCAGTTTACTTCAGAATCAGCTATTCTGCCTATAGCCCGTGCATTGTTATTTTATTGGCTCTTATTTATTATACTTGTTCTTGTCTTGATCCCTAAGCCAGTATAAGTCAATGCAGATGTTCTTTATTTATATCAATTGTCTACCATGTTCTTGCATGTTTTTATGATCATTGGCATTAGATCATCATTTAACACTTGATAATTGCCAATAGCATCTTTTTTAATTTCTTATATCATGAACATGCTGGATATCGACTATTTAGTCGATAACCTTATCGATTCGGCTATATAGCCGCACATTTAGAACTGTCTGAAACAACACCCGACACATTCCACCTTAAATTACTGATTGCTTTTCTCTCCTTGTCAATTGTAGGGCCAAATTGAATGGCACGCCACAGGTTCAAATCAACCGGTCATGTGTCCTCTTAAGTCCGGAGAGAGCTTGGGATCTGCTCCACGCGGTTTCTCTCGGCTTGCTTGTGTGTGCCGGCGGCGGGTTCATTTTTTGCCATCGACAACTATGATTTATCCTACAAATCATAGTAGGGAATAAACGAGTTAACACGTCACTAATCGCCGCTATTTTCTACTGCATTGAACCATACATCTCATAAATCAAAGAAAGTATGTGGGCTTTTCCATGGTGACTGACTGGAGGTATCAGCCGAATGGAGCTGCTGCTGCTACAGCCATGGCCTTGGGGGCAGGGACTAGAGTAGCAGGTAAGTCCCCCAGCCGCACCACCGAGGACGCAAGCCGGGGGAAGGGGGCCGGGCGGAGCCCGCCGCCTGTCGCGCGACATCCTCAGACGCTAGCTAGGCCGCTGGGGAGAGCCAACCGAATGGAGGAGGAGGCGAGCAGGGGAGAGGGGTGGCAGGAATTGCAACGCCGCCTGAAACCGCCAAACCCTAATGCGAGTCACGTCTTCCTTCGTTCGGGAAGGCTTCAACCGAGACCGAGTGAGAAAGGAGAGGGACTAAAGGGTATAGTTGTCTTTTCGCATAGGTGTCTTTTCTTTTTTCTTTCTTTTGCCATTTAATCCAACCATATCAGATGGTGTTACATAGTAGGGACAAACTGGAACTTCGTTCAAAAAAACAAGGGTAAAATCACAAAGTTAAAAAAAGGAGGGACAAAATCACCATTAGACTTTAGAGTAAGGGCAGAAACACCAAAATCCCTATTAACTAGTGTGCTTATCACCGATCAGTGTACAACTACTCTAGTTAATGAAGGGTAGTGTGGTCTTTTCTCTGTGCATACTAATATGTTCTAAACTGGTTAGGAATCTCTTTATTTAGTGACAAAGGGAGTATATGTTTTGTTGGGTTTTACTTATCGGAGTGTTTTGGCTACTTAAAACTGCAATACCCCATGATATTAAAATCTTAAATCATTTTTTCATTCTAGTTAGTCATTTTGTAAACTTTGATTCATCCATCCATATATGAAAATTATCGAAACTAACAACATCTGTTATCATTTATCCATAATATACTTTTACACAAATCAAGTCAACAGGCAACAAAGAAACCATCTCGCAAGCCGCCGCCACCATGCCGCTTGCCACAACTCCCGCTCCTCGCCACTACCGCCGCCGCAGCTGCGCCTAGAGTCCCTCTTCTTCTTTCTCTCCGGTGCGTCGTCTACCGAGGATAAGAAGGGGACACATCACTTTTCCTGTAGTTTTGCAGTTGCTTAGGGTTTAGTCAAAACAAATCTTTTGGCAAAATCAGATAATTTATGGTTGGGATTATGTTTTGTGCGATGACTTCGACGGTTACCACGACGAGATCGTCATTGCAAGCGTCGATTTTATCGGCAGGCGGCAAAGTTGTGGACATTATCTGCAATGGGAGGGGTGCTTCTGGATGCCCACAACGAAGACGACTACTCTGGGTCATCGATCTCATAGTCGTTAGTCATGGAGAGAAAATCAAGACTTGAATGTGATGAATCTGCATCCTATGTTGCTTCCAACGATGCAACTACTGATATTCTTTCATTCAGATACGTTTTAGACTGGTTCCGAAGCGTTGGATCTTACGACATGCCCAATGTTTTTAGATTGGTCGATGGATTCAAAACGAGGACTGCACTTTGGTTCCGGCGTACGAGGGATGCCATTAGAGAAGAAGATGGAAGAATCTAGATAAAATATAGTATATTTTTTATTTTAGTTTTTTCATATATAATTTAAAGATGTTATGCCGAGTTTTAATATAATCTCCATTCCATTCAGAAAAAAAAGTCAACAGGCTCCATCTCGGAGATCGCTGGGATGCCTTAAACGGATTTTCGTTTGGAGTTGGATGAACTGTACGCGAAGCCGTTTAAGCCAAAGTGTGTAAAAGCTACGTAATGGTAAACCGTTTCAATTCAATAGTCTGTTTATTCTGTTTAAATGCTCGTTTAGTCTAAATGATAACTAAATGGTACTGGTAACTGATCGTTTACCGTTTGACATTTAGAAGAGCACTAACTGGATATTATTTAATTGATGAAATTTTATTTAATAAACGGTAGAGGTAACCAGAAGTAAACAACCCAGCCACTAATAAATTGTAAAAACATGCAGTTTCACAGTGTTATAAGACAAAATTTCTGTCAAGAAAACAAACCGTATACGGTACACGCAATCCGCAGTACTAGCGCAAAGCAACAAGCACGAACCCATTGCCAGAATCCAAAATCAGGCCTCGTTTAGATCCCGGCTCGGGGTGGCCAAATCTGCACAGTGCCACCCCCGAGTACTGTAGCATTTTTGTTTTTAGTAGTAATAATTATCTAAATTTTGATTAATTAGGCTTAAAATATTCGTCTCGCAAAGTACAACAAAACTGTGCAATTAGTTTTTGATTTCATCTACATTTAGTACTCCATATATATGCCGATATTTTGATGTGATGGAGAATTTTTTTTTTGCATAGTAAAATTTAAGAGTGAATTTTGGAATCTAAACCGGGCCTCAAAAAGCATCGATTTGACCTCGCCATCATCCCGCACCGCCCCGCGCCCCGCCTGCATCCCTTCCCCTGTCGCTTTCTCTCTCTACAGCTTCCATGGCTCTCTCTCCCTCTCTCTCCTCTTCCGAATACTCTTTCCCTCTAGCCTTCACCTTTTTCTCCTTTTTATCCATATAAAATGCTGAGGTTCCAGAGCAGCCAGCGGATTTCAAGTTTGAACTCTCAGGGTGTGTTTAGATGGTAAAAATGGTGTAAAAAAAGTACTGTAGCACGTTTTGGCTTTATTTGGCAAATAGTGTCTAACTGTTGACTAATTAGGTTCAAAACGTTCGTCTCGTCAAGTACAACCAAACTGTACAATTAGTTTTTGATTTCATCTACATTTAATACTTCATGCATGTATCACAAGTTTGATGTGACGGGGAATCTTTTTTTCGCATAGTGTTTTTTTCGTGAACTAAACAGGGCCTCAGTCCCTCCCCCCGCAAGCTCTCTCTTTGATCAAATGCGGCGAGATCTGTGTGAGTAAGGTGAACACCACCACGGGTCTCTCGTCCTCTCCCCCTCCGCTCCTTGCATTTGCTCCCGGCGGGGCGGCTGCTCCGGGAGAGCGCTTCTTGAGCTACTCTGGTCAGTTCTTGGAGCCGCCGGCAGCTGCCATTTGGGTCAACTTTTTTTTGGTGAGTTTTGCCTGCCATTTCTGGGTTTCAGTTCGTTCTCTTGCTTGCAAGATTTCCTGTGATGATTTTGGTGTGTTCTCGGAGGCTCGCATTGGGTTTACATTAGTGCTCGTCCTGTCCAACATTCCTCTCTGGGACCTTTTCGGGTTGGTATTTGAGTTCTTTGTTGGAAAAAGAAAATATACTAGGTTTTTTCCCTGGCTTCCAGTTGTCCGCTTTTGGATTACAAACAACGGGGAACACTTGCCTTTTCACTGTTTTCAGGATCTACTAGTATCGGCCATTTTCATGAGCTCGTCAGTTTGGCATTTGGGGTTCAAAGCTTCGCGTTATCGTTTCGTTAAAAAAAAATGGAAAACTTCAACATTGTCGGCTAGTTTTGTCACGCAGTTCATTTCGCATCACGTGGCGGCACTTTATTTTTCTGCACCACCGTATCCGCACTTAAAATTTGTCGCCATTAGGACCATTAAAGTTGTGCTTTGTAATTTTTTAACTACAGTACATATGTGTATCAATAGCATGAATACTGCCCCTGCAATAATGAAGCTGTCCAAGGCTTAAATGCACTTCTTTAAGTCAAAATTACCGAGCCTACAGGCAAACGATTAATCTTGGAGTCCTCAAGTGAATTGTTTCTTTGTTTTTTCCCCCATTTTATTTAGTCCAAATCACAGCAATGCTAAGGAAAATCGTTCTGATTTCTTGCATTTTCTTTTCAGCACAGGGGAACAAAAACGAACAGCTTCCTGAGCTTAAGACAGCATGGATCAGTACGAGGTGCTGGAGCAGATCGGTAAAGGAGCATTTGGCTCTGCTCTGCTGGTCAGGCACAAGCTGGAGAGGAAGAAGTGAGACCACTACACTGCTTTAACACTTTTTTGTATCCCCCATCTTATTCCACTTTGATCATTGGGAGTTTGAACATGCGCAGGTATGTGCTGAAAAAGATCCGTCTTGCGCGTCAGACAGACCGCACTCGCCGATCTGC
This sequence comes from Saccharum spontaneum, assembly GCA_022457205.1. Taxonomy (NCBI): domain Eukaryota; kingdom Viridiplantae; phylum Streptophyta; class Magnoliopsida; order Poales; family Poaceae; genus Saccharum; species Saccharum spontaneum. The sequence continues at coordinate 22,613,402 of CM039579.1, forward strand.
CCACCAGGAGGTAGGCACCTGCTGCTTTGCACGGATTAATTTGTGCCTAGTAGTTATGATTCACAAACGGTGTCTTTTGTTTACCAAGAATGGCTTGTCAATGTCAACTCTCCGTCCAGAATGATTAGTGCTTGCCAGGGTTTGGTTTCCCACAAACTGTTGTTCTCATGATGATGCTACTGCTTACGAAACTGAGATCTGAACTTAAACGTTCTGATAGCAATGTTTCTGTTACACTTAGCAAACTGAAATATCAATGCAGATGCAGCTCATTGCTACAGTGAGGAATCCATTCATTGTGGAGTACAAGGATTCATGGGTGGATAAGGTTAGTATATAAGAGTAAATAGGAAAATGAGTTACTGTATCAATCGTATGATACCTAGCAATCCTTAAAAGAGAGATAAAAAAAATCCTGAAAAATGCTTGCATGAGACTTCCGCCTATTCATTAACTAGTAGGAGACGTTCTCTGAAAAAAATAACTGCTAGGAAATTTTGGACCAAGTTGGTACTATGGAAAATGATTTGTATGTTTCAATTTCAGGGTTGCTACGTTTGCATTGTTATAGGGTATTGCGAGGGAGGAGACATGTATGTATCTCTCTGAGGTGAAACGTGCTATTAGTGCTTCCACCGTTGAAGTTTCTAGAACATTTTTATCACTAACAAGTTCCTTCTTTTACCAGGGCTGAAGCTATTAAAAGAGCTAATGATACCCACTTTTCTGAGGAGGTACAGTTCACGAATTAATCTTCGTTTGTTGAGAAAATTTTTGGGGATTCCTGGTAACAAAGGCATACATATGAACTGTTTTCTCACTCTGCAGAAGCTTTGCCAGTGGCTAGTGCAGCTTCTCATGGCCCTTGACTATTTGCATGCACATCACATTCTTCACCGTGATGTGAAGGTAATAGTTCTGCTATGTTCGAAGTACGTCATGCATGTTTTGTACAATGTGAAAATATGTGTTCTGAAGCTGATCTGTATTTATTTCAGTGCTCAAATATATTTCTTACCAGGGATCAAAATATAAGACTTGGTATGTCAGTAATCATTACTCTATACAAGGCAAGCTTTTTAGCAAGTACATAATTTTGGGCGCAATTTAATTTTCCTTATAAACAAATGCAGGTGACTTTGGGCTTGCAAAAATATTGACCGCTGATGATCTAGCATCCTCGGTTAGCACTTACAACAGTTCGCTTCACTTGATTCTGTTATTCTGTTCCATCATTTTCATAGTCACCAAGCACATATTGCCCTGGTTCAGGTTGTAGGAACACCAACTTATATGTGCCCAGAACTTCTTGCTGATATACCTTATGGTACCAAATCTGACATTTGGTCACTAGGTAAGGCATCGGTGAAAATGTAAGAAATGTCGAGCACATGGTGCTTCGGTTATGGGTTGGACCATAATTCTTGTTTTGTTCTGTTTCAGGATGCTGCATGTATGAGATGACTGCACTCAAACCTGCTTTTAAAGCTTTTGTAAGTTCTGAAAATGCACGTTCCAAAAAAAAAAGTTCTGAAAATGCTTTTATTGGATGCTTATTTGTTGCCTGTGCATGCTATTTGATTAAATGGTTAAGTACTTAAGTAACTTCATCTATGTTTTTCTTCTGCTGTGTTCGACTTATGTGGGTGGCTTTAGCTAGGTTCTCATAATTTTTAATTTTTTATGCTGTATATGTTACTGCTGGGAGTTTGAAACAAATTCTGGTGCAACTGAATGTTTTGGCAGGCCTGATTTGGAATCTGCATATAGAAATTAATCTGCTTATCTGATCTAATGGTTAGATAACCTTGCGGCTTAACTAATTCTCCTTTCGTCGTTTCTTTGACAGGATATGCAAGCCCTTATCAACAAGATTACCAAGTCGATAGTGTCACCTTTGCCAACAAGATATTCTGGTGCATTGTGAGTTCATTGGTTTTATGTTTTTTTATTTCTTTTTTACTTTTAGTTTGTTTGTGGCATTGTTTAACAACTTTTTACTTTTCACCTCATGCAGTCGAGGACTTGTTAGGAGCATGCTACGGAGAAGTCCAGAGCACAGGCCAAGTGTAATAAGACTTTATAACCCTCTTAGAGATCAATTATTTAAGACAATGTTTTCTAGGCCTCTACGAGTCCTTACATAACTTTCTTAAGCAGGCAGCTGAACTACTTAAGCATCCACATTTACAACCGTACGTGCTGCAAGTGCATTTGAAATCACACCCTTCCCGCAGCATAATTCCTGTTCATCAATCTCCAAGCGAAAAGAGAATGACATTCTCCGCAGAGCCTATTTGCAGAAGCAAGGGCAGGAGGAACTCTTTAGGCAGTGAAAGGATAGTAACCTTTAGCAAACTTTCTCCTGATAGAAATTCAATCAGCTCTATTCGGAATATGGACTACACCACCACACAGAGTGTCAAAGATCTATCCATTGATGACAGCCAGGTTGAGGTTACTAGTAAACCCGTAGCACCAAGGACCTCAAATATCATGAAGACTCCGAAGGTGACTCCGTGGAAGATGATGACAACTCTAAGGAATCGGCTAGAAGCTCCACAAGCATCATATGATAGAACAAGCCATACAGAGGTATGTCATATCTAGTAATAAAAATCAGTTGAAGCCTGTTTGTAACATCCTAATAGGCATGTGATGTGATTTTTTCAAGTTCATAACTGCAAATCGCTTACTCTCTCGGATCCCAGATGTAGACCACTTTAGGATTCTAGTTGGTCAAACTTCTTTTAAGTTGACCCGTCAAAATATAAATGGTCAACTTGTTTTAGATAAAATTATCCTAACCGACGCATCAACAAATGATGCACACAGACATTTATTGTTACATCTTTGAAACACAACGTACTAAACCAAAGCACCATGACATAACAAAAGTGCACATATCCTATTAATGAACCTCCACCTATGCTTGGCAAAGATGTATCACCATGGCTTCCAAACACTGGCACGGCGTTTTAATGTGTTGGCACTCCTTTTGCAGAAAAGAGCCAAAGACCAAACATTGGCACTTGATATGTCCATTTAGTTGTCATACTTCAACTGAACTTCAGCTTCTTTCTTTTTAAAAATCTTCGTGCCTTCCATGGATAGGTTACATATCTGCAGTATGTTGTTTTAAACATATATATAGTTGATTTTTGTTGTGTGCTTGAAGATGATAATTCCTTGGTACTGAAACTTTTTTTGTTTATCCTTTTTCCCATTTTCATCAGCAGTTTTCAAGAACTCCAGTTGACAACAGGCACAGTCATCTGGCCCGCAGAGCATCACTTCCTCTGCCAGTATTCGAGACCCCGAACCCGAAGCGCAGCAGCATGAGCATCCTGGAGCAGCTGGAGTCCCCTGACGTCTCCGTGAACTCGCCTCGCATCGACAGAATGGCCGAGTTCCCGCTAGCTTCGTGGGAGGACCCCCTGTTCTCGATCGTGAAGCCCTCGACACCCACCGCCGGCGGCTCCTGCTCCGCTGCCGCTGCCGCTGCCACGCCTCCGTTCGTGGACCGGTCCCTCACCAAGGACAAGTGCACGGCACAGACGCTCCGGTCCGCCGCCGCCGCCGTGACCGACGATGGTGACAACGGCAGCGGCGGCTCGTCCGGTCGCGACACCGTAGCGGCGTCGAGCCGCGGGTCCTCGGGGTCGTTGCTGCTGAGGCAGCCCAAGGGGCGGTTCGACACGACGTCGTACCAGCAGCGCGCGGAGGCGCTGGAGGGGCTGCTGGAGTTCAGCGCGCAGCTGCTGCAGCAGGAGCGGTACGAGGAGCTCGGGGTCCTGCTGAGGCCGTTCGGCCCCGACGAGAAGGTGTCCCCCAGGGAGACGGCCATCTGGCTCACCAAGAGCTTCAAGGAGGCAACGGCCACAGGCTTGTAGACGGCCGGACGGCATCACCGGTTGCTGGCGTGTAGGTGCAGGTAGACTAAGAGAAGAGATAGGCGTTAGTGTTGACCGATCAGTTGTTAATTACTTGCTGGGAGTGGACACCGTCTCAGTGTTGCCCCAGCTTAGTTTATTGCTAGCAATTCTTGGTTACTGCCGTGCTAGCTAGTGATGCACCAAGGCCTCCATAATTAGCAGTAGAGCTAGAGCTGAAGGTGCCTTCAGCTAGGATTAGTTAAATGAAATTCCTGAACTGTGATGTAACCCAAGGTTGTACTACTTGTAACACCATCTGGGGGCTTCAGGGTAGTAGTTTCATATGCATCAGTGCTGACTGCTGAAGAACATTCAGACATCCATGGATTCAGCCTCTTTCGATTGCTACGTTATCTGCAGTTCTTGCTCCTGCAATTGAGGAGTGCCTGTTGTTTTTTCGGTAGGATAGCCAGGTGAATTTCATCTTGTTGTGTCAAGTGATAAATAAACTATGAAACTGGAGTATTAAACGTTGGTTGGTTTGTCTTGTTCGCGAAATTTTTTAGCTTTGGTTACTGTAGCACTTTCGTTTGTATTTATCAATTACTGTTCAATCATGGACTAATTAGGCTTAAAAGATTCGTCTCGTGGTTTTCTACCCAACTGTGTAATTAATTTTTTTTCATCTACATTCAATACTCTATATATGTGTCTAAACATTCGATGCGACGGAGAATCTTGAAAATTTTTGGGAACTAAGCAGGATTGATGACGGCATGGGCACTGACACTATGATTTGGCCTCGTGCCGGTGCCTTCAACTGCTGCTGCTAGAAATATAGCCAAGGCCAGGCGATCAGGGGTCAACTTGCTCTCTTTTTTTCCCTCCTGTCGAGTAACTTTTTTTTTTTGGTTTAAACCTTATGTATTGTAATTACAACTGAACAATAGTAACCGTGGCCATCTGGTAACTGCTGAAGTGTATAGTATCTTGTTGTCAATGGGAATGGACCACCGATTGGCATGGCACGTGAGGTTATCGCAGTTTCTACTTGCTCCAACTTGTCGACACGGCGATGGGGACAAGGATGCTGCTTGGCACTGTCTACTGTGCATGGTCAGAGCTCCAGTACAGTACAATGCAGTGCAGATTCCCGCTTGTCGTGTTGTTTCCTTTTGCTTTGCTTGCTGGCCTCAGGCCTCATATTCGAATTCGATTCCTTCAGCATTCCAGGGACCAGGGGTACTTTGGTAGCAGCCTTGATTGGGCTGCAAAAGCGGACTTTACGGGCCGCCGTGCCACATAGGCCCTGTTCTGCTGGTCATATTTCGGTTTGTTTCAGCTTATTTCAGCTTATTCTCTCTCACAGAACACTATTGAATCAGCCGAAATCAGCCAGCTTTTCCACCAGCCGAACCAGCCCATAAGCTGGTAGGCCAGCCCATGTACAGACAGTACACCAGCCCATGTACGCTTGCACCAATTATTGGCCCATATATTAGCCTCCATGCATTTCCCAGCGGCCGTTTCCTCTCCGGAAAAAGTCTACTTTTCCTCCCTCAACTTTTACGAAAGTCCGCTTTTCCTCCCTCAACTCTAAAACCGGGCAAACCACCTCCCTCAACTTTTCAAACCGTGCATTTTACCTCCTTAGAGCGGTTTCGAAGGCGGTTTTGCTACAATAAACGGTGATTTTGCTACAGTGAGGCGGTTTTGTCTTTTTCTTTTTTTATTTATTTCGGTTGAATCTTTGAAAAATCATAGTAAATTACAGAAAAATCATAAAATAGAAAATCCAATTTTGTTGGACTCCACATGAGTAGATCTACACAGTGAATATATAATATGGTATGCTTTAGTACAAAGTTTTTGCTACCAAGGTTTTGTCTTTTTCTTTTTTATTTATTTGGCTGAATCTTTGAAAAATCATAGTAAATCATAGAAAAATCATAAAATAGAAAGTCTAATTTTTTTGACTCCACATGAGTAGATCTACACAGTGAATATATAATACGGTATGCTTTAATCCAACAAAATAATTATAGAAGCTGCAGCTATGAATTATTTCAATTAATTACAGAAAAGCATAGATTTAAAGCTACAATAAAAATTTTGTACTAAAGCATACAATATTATATGTTCACTGTGTAGATATGCTCATGTGGAATCCAACAAAATTAGATTTTCCATTTTATGATTTTTTTGTAATTTACTATGATTTTTCAAATATTTAGCCGAAATAAATAAAAAAAGGCAAAACCTTCATAGCAAAAATTTTATACTAAAGCATACCATATTATATATTCACTGTGTAGATCTACTCATATGGAGTGCAACAAAATTAGATTTTTCATTTTATGATTTTTCTGTGATTTACTATGATTTTTCAAAGATTCAACCGAAATAAATAAAAAAAGAAAAAGACAAAACTGTCTCACTGTAGCAAAACCACCGTTTACTGTAGCAAAACCGCCTTCGAAACCACTCCAGGGAGGTAAAATGCACGGTTTGGAAAGTTGAGGGAGGTGATTTGCCTGGTTTTGGAGTTGAGGGAGGAAAAACGGACTTTTGTGAAAGTTGGGGGAGTAAAAGTAGACTTTTTCCTTTCCTCTCCTGTTCAGTAGTGTTGCCTGCTGTTGTGTCGTCATGGTCACGTGTTGTACTGGCTGTTAATTGCTTTGTGTCCGCGTAAAAGGTTTGCGCGTCTTTGTATTAGGTAGAAAAAAAGTTCGATACAACACGTCATCGGACGCCCTAGAGGGTCAGTAAAGATTTATATGGAAGCTCAGACCCTCTCTAGTGTATTGCAAGCCATATTGTTACATTGGACAGAGATCGATCTAAATTTGCAACGCTGGCAACGAAGCCTATGCCCTAGCTTCCGGGCAGCGGCACCTCTTGCGCGCGCCTACGTCGCCAACTGGAGGGAACAACTCAAGCAAAGCCTGCATATGAGCGAGGTCGCCATTGAATACCTCGTCGTACGTCAATGTCGACGTCGACGGCCTGAGAGTTCTAGACGCTTCATGACAAGATACTGATGCATGCATATATAGTGTTCTCTATTATTTGTGTTGGCATATATATAGCTAGCGTTGCACTATCAATCGTACACTCGTACTATGTATGATAGTGTACTGATATGCGGGGTTTACTAATAGCCACCTGTATCTTAGTTGTGGATGTACTACTTTTAGATCGTGCCACTGTCTTGCATGTGAGCCAAAATATGTTGCCACAAACTGCTTATTAGCAGTGATGATCGGTGGTTGTACTCCTTGAGCTTATTGCAGATGGTGTGTTGTGTGCGGAAGTCTTTGTTGCTTAGGTTATCCGCTGCTACTAGGATTGTGTATTCTGAGTTCTAGTTCTCTCTTCCTCTTAGTGGAACACAAGCTTGCTAGCATAGTACAACCTGAGTTTGGGTGTCCTAAGAAGATGGACACCGCTAATCATCAACTTCTCCCATGAGCAGGCCGGATTTATACACAAAATAAAAGCTACGTTAAACATGATCTCGTACGATGACTATATTACTTTATATACACAATGGAAGCCGAAGACTTCAAGGCAAAGATGCCCAACTCCAAACTTTCACTTCTCGCCCTTGCCCACACTGACTGGTCTGGTGGTAGATCGTAGTGGGCGATTCGACACCACTCAAACAGCTATATATGTAGAATCCACCATAACTTCTTTCTCACTACCAACCACCTCGCACAAGTTCACATATAATGTACCTAAATGGGGGGTGTGATCAGCTTACGACCAATTTGTTGCTATGTCGGTGGACAATGCATACATTGCCTTGGTTGTTGCATTGTTGAGAGTGTTTTTTAATGATGGAATAAAATTCCATCTTTAGAACTCTTTTTGGTTGTCAATTATTAAACTCTGAAGTGTGAACCTTGAAACAAGTGGTGTATACTTTGTGGAGGAGGGATTGTAGCATTGTTTGAGCTATTGTAGCACTAGTGGGTCTTCAAGCAAGCATCATCGACTTAACATGAACACTTAGTGGTTATGGCCAACTTCGACTTGGAGATGGTGAAATCACTAAGACAATCAAAGAATTTTGGGATTGAGGCATGTTTGATATTTTGAATAGGTGTTTTCAGTGCCTCAACAGAGCAATGAAGTGTAATTCTAGTGGAATGATGGAGTTGAGTGGTTCATTGGAATAATCTGACTCAAGATCAAGCAGAGACTTGATAGAGAAGTACTCCGTAGTTGGAAACTTTGATCCCGCGTCAACATGGATTAGTGGTGGTGGTGAGTCATCGTATCATTGATGTCCTTTCTTATGTTTGGTTTCTCTTGAGCTCATTAATATTCAAGCAATTTACATCCTGAATGCTGAATTGTTACTTGTCATACTAGGATCACAAACCTTGACATAACTTTTATCGTGTATTCACAATTTGTTCTAATAACTTTGGCGAACTAAAAAAGATATCTCCTACAAATGGTCAAAACCATATATTCAAACCACCTACTCAGTCGGTACCTTTGATCGACCTTGAGACGTGATGGACCTGTCACCCCCATCTCCCATCTGCTATCGCCTCGCTACCCTACCCACAATCTGCCACTAAGTACCTACTACCCAACAACCCCATTCTATGCCTAAGAGCAACCACAATCTGCCCACTAAGGCACCGCTAGAGATGGTCACCAAGGACAACTCCACTTAATCCTAATATTGGGACAGTGGCTCTAACGGTACTCATTAGTATATTTGGTTTGGGAAATTAACTCATTTGAGATGAGATGGCCTATCACGAGTTCACTCTATGAATGAATGGCTTCATCCCCCATATTTCTTCAAATTATGTGCTTTGGCGAGCGATAAGGTCATGATGGATTAACACATTCCATTCCAAGAAACAAACACGAAAGTGTGGAGTGACGTGATCTTGGTGAGCTTTTTTTCGGTCACTTATCCCGCTCATCCAAATATATGTGTTCGTAAAATTGACAAAAAAAAGGCGCATATGTTTTAGTCCATGGCAGACGCCCGCCAAGGCTTGTATCTAGTGCTCATGATTTTTACTTAACACTCTCTCACGTCACAACAAAGTGGTATTTTTGGATTGCCTAAAGTCAACCATTCCGAATTCTAAACATTCAAATTACTCTGTAGGTGTTGAGTTTGTGTGTTTGAATTTGTTGTTAGTAGGTTTGTATTTAAAAAAATCATAGCATACGTTTGCTATATGTTATAATAAATATAGTAGACAAAGTTTAAAATAGATGACTTTGGACAATCTCAAAAAGATAGTAATATTTTTAGAGAAAATGGGTGTGGGCGTGTGTGTTGTGACGCGAGGGAGTAATGATTTTAGAGAAATATAAATAGGATTAGCTAGATATGAGCAAAAATGGCCCAGCCCATTAGCCTTATTGGACAGAACCTAGGGAGAAATTTTTGTGCTCAAAAGGTGAAAAAGGAATAACTTCTCAAGTGAAGCTCCTTAAGACCTAGTCTCACAGGAGGTAGACGTGATGACTGATGAAGTTGAAAATAATAATTTCTTCTATTTACCTATCTTAGATTATTTACTATAAGAATCTGTTTTACATACGTTTTTTTTTTTCTAAAATAGCTCGCTCGTGGCACCAAACGGGCCTTAATAGTCCGATTGCATAGAAAGGTCAAACATGGCTCTTCGTCAGCAACAGGTTCCTGAAAGCGTCCTCTGTTTGCTGACGAACGACAGAGCATCCTCTGTATCAGGCTATCTGAAAAAAGATCGTTCAAGGACAGAACGCTGCTCACTCTGTAGTCTGTAGCAACGAGACACTGAAACGTCTTTTTTCTCTACTACTTGCCGCAATACAAGAATCAGGACTTGGCAAAACGAGAGGTACTCCGACAGCAATACAAGAGCCCTATGCTTGATTCTCGGCACGCAAAAAACACCAGTCTCATCCAGTTATCCAAACCTAGGCCGTGTTTAGATGTCTGATTTGGGGTTCTCCGAATTACTGTGCAGTACTGTAGTAATTTTATTTTTATTTGGTAATAATTGTCCAAACATTAATTAATTAGACTCAAAACATTCGTCTCGCAAAGTACAACAAAATTGTGCAATTAGTTTTTAATTTCATCTACATTTAGTACTCCATGATGGGAAATCTTCTTTTTGCATAGTGGAATTTGAGGCCATGTTTAGATACCAAAATTTGCCCACTAAATTCACTATGCAGAATTCCTATTCCCCGTCACATCAAAATGTCGGCACATATATGAAGTACTAAATATAGATAAAATAAAAATCTAATTGTACAGTTTTATTGTACTTTGCGAGACGAACATTTTAAGCCTAATTAATCAATATTTAGACAATTATTACCAAATAAAAACAAAATTACTATAGTGTGACGTGACATTTACTATGCAAAATTTGCCTCCAAACTTTGCTATCTAAACGAGGCCTGAGAGTGAATTTGGAGAACTATACAGGGCCCCAGTAGGAACACACACATACAGACTTTGCAGGAAATTGCAGGCTTCAAAGCCCAGGCCGTGTTTAGTTCCCCCAATTTGGGGACGGCGGATTCACTGTAGCTAAGTGTTTGCACTGTAGCATTTTGTTTTTATTTGGTAAAAATTGTCCAAACATTGACTAATTAGGCTCAAAACGTTCGTCTCGCAAAGTACAATAAAACTGTGCAATTAATTTTTGATTTCATCTACATTTAGTACTTCATGCATATGCCGACATTTTGATGTGATAGGGAATTTTCTTTTTGCATAGTAAAATTTGGGAAGATATTCTGAGCTTCTTCTACTGATAAACTACAGCAGTATCCTGACGTCCCATTCCCTACAGCCTACATGCACGGACGGCAGCTTTTCATCTTCCCGCTGCAGAAACCATGTGAGTGGAGTGAGTGAGCGCCCGGCTGCGACTGCGGGGTCGTCTAAGAGCAAGGATAGTAACCCAGCCAGCAGCCGGCTAAATGTAATGCCAGGAGTGTTAAAGCCTTCACTAGTATAATGGCTTGGCTTTATCGGTGTGGCTGGGTGCATGTGCATGACATGCAAAGAGCAGGCGCACAGCGAATGAGATTCTTCCGTACAAAGCAAAACGCTAGTTTTTCGATCACCATCGGCTGGGAGCGGGCGTTTTAATCTCGTGGGACGTGCTCAGCCGGGCGGTAAGCGAAGCGCCGGCTCGCGTCTCTCTCTTTCATTCTCTCTCATCCAGCAAGGATTTTTCTGACGTGGACTGATATACAGCCCGCTTAGGTGGCCTTATTATACCTGCTCTAAGCCATGCCGGCGTTGTCGGCGGTCAGCGACCAGCAGTACGTGGTGGTGGCGGCGGTCATGACCGTGCTCGTGGACCCGCACTCGCTGTCGTGCGCCGACGCGCTCCACCGGTCGAGCCTGGCGCCCCAGGGGCACGCCCCGGGCGCGCTGGCCTGCGACGGGCACCGCTGCACGCGCGCGGGGCCGTACCTGGGCGCCACCAGCCCGCGCGCGCCGGGCGTCGCCTGCGCCTGCGCCTCCAGCGACACCCTGCGCCGCCCGCTGGGCTGCCAGGCCGCCTCGGCGGTGGCGGACGACGACGACACCGACAGCCGCTGCCTTGGTGCGCTCTGGGACCGCGCCTTGGCGCGCGACGACTCCGTGTTGGCCATGTAGCTGGGCACGAGCAGCGCGTGGTCCGCCGCGGGCTTGTCGTCCGCGCCCTCGTCATGCTGGTGGTGCTGCTGCCGCGACGGCGCGTACGGGCTAGCCCGCGCGGTGGCGAAGGAGAAGTCGTCGTACCGGCCGCTGTACGTGCGCGCGCTGGCGTTGGTGAGCGCGGACGGCGTCGGCGAGATCTTCTGGTACAGCTCGTTCTTGGACGGCGTGCGGCACAGCGGCGTCGCGTAGCAGCTGCTGCGCCGGGACGACGTGCGCGGCGTGCCCTGCGCCTCGACTCCGCCGGCGCCGGTGTCCACCTCCACGATCTTCACGTTCTCCTCCGCCACGTCCTACGCGCGCGCATTGACGGTCAGACTCTCCTGTTCGGATGACTGGGCTGGCTGGCCTATGTTGACGTGTCGGGTAGTGTCGCGTACCTGGTGGTGCCGGAGCCGGGGGTGGTGCGGCGAGCTGCGCCGTGTCGGCGTCGTTCTCGGCGTCCGGACGGGCTTCTCGTCCTCGAGCATCCGGAGGCGCGCGGCGCGCGCCCTGTTCTGCGCGGCGACGAGCGCCTGCATGCAGCGCAGGGTGTGGCTGGCCTGGCGCCGCACCAGGTGGCCGCGCACCAGCGCCTGCAGCTTGACGAGCCCCCGCAGCGCGCACAGCGCCTTCCTTGCCTGCAGCAAGACACACACAGAGAGACGTCACGTCACGCAGCCCAAGGATCGATGCGATGCGATCGAGGTCAAGTCAACAGTGGACGCAGGCACCGCGATAAGTCATAGCCAGCTCACCAGGTAGGATCTGAAGACGGCCTGGATCTTGATCGCGGCGGCGTCCTCGATGCCAATGACGGTGCGCTTGGACCCCGGCGCGGGCGCGGACAGCCTGACGACTGCCGCGGCGGCCTGCTTGGCCGCCATGGCCGCCTCGGCCGCGGCGGCGGTGGCGATGGCGACGGCGACGGCGTGCTGGTCCGGGTCCACCACGCGCGGCTCCAGGAAGCCGTAGGGCGCGAGGCGGCCCTGCGCTGCGGCGTTCTTGGCCGCCGGCCCGGGCCCGGGCGACGCCGCGGGGCGCCGGAAGCTCCACCTCCGCTTCTCCTTGGCGCCGGGCGTGGACGCCGGCGTCGTCGTGGCCGGCCCCGGGAGCGGCAGCGCCAGCGCCAGGTCGGGCGCGTGCGCCCCGGCCTTGTCCCTGCCCCTCCTGCCCGGCAGGAAGCTCCAGAGCCACTTGCCCGCTTTGCCCATCTGTGGACTGCGGCGGCACAGAATCAGACGGTGTCACTGACCCAGCAGCGGCGGCGGCAGCGGTGCGTCCGCATCGCCGGCTGGCTTGCAGAGGAAGGAAGAGACCGGAAGCGAGCTAGTTGGTCACGAATGGTTGGCCTGACGCTCACGGCACGGCGAGGTCCGGCATGTGGAAGCTGCGTGTGGAGCAGTGGATGAGTGCAGCGGAGGGGAACAGGGAGTGGAGTGGAAGGGAATGGAATATATTACAGCGAGCAGCGGGCGCCATGGCCAATGGCCATGTGCAGCGAAGCAGCAGCGCTGCGCGCGGCAGATCACGCCTGCAATAACTAGTAGGAGAGGCCAGGACCAGGACCAGGACCGGCAGCCGGCAGGGGATCCAGCCATCCAGGCGGGTACGCACGTCGATGGCGCGCTCTTGGTTCGTTTGCAGGCTTGCAGCAAGGGCGTATCCACGTGGCAAAATGTGAGAAGCTGAATGGAAGTCTGGAGCTACGAAACCTGAATCTGAATGAATGAATTGTGGATTGAGAGGTTTGGTGCTGATTGCTCATCATCAAATGTCGATTGAAGCATGAGAGCTACTACTAGTATAGCAAGCAGCAGCGACAGACTGACAGCCATCGTTGCCAACGATCTGACCCTGATACCCTTTTGTTTTGCCCCATCGTTGACAACAACACTTGTACAGGTAAAATTCACTGGAATTTCCCGTGCACTTCAGTTGTGCTTGAAACACTCCGATTGACGTGCAGGCAACGATGCCGTCACGCCACCGCCATGCACTTCAGTTCCGGGCTGGATTCTGCTAGGGTACCAGTAGTACTCCTATTTTAGTTCACTGAGATCCACATCCACTGATGATAAGGATGACGCCACGCATCGCCAGGAAGGATCGGTAGCTTTGACCATGCATGCTTAGTTTATCGGTGGTCAGAGGCGGAGCTGTGCGGCATGTGGTGATCTCTGATCTGAGTGGTGGTCGAGTTTCCCCCAACCCGGCCTCCCGTTGTGAACCTCGATAGATTGTTTTATCAGAGTCACACATGGCACAACTCAGCTGGCGTCAAATCTGTCTGGCCTGGCCATGGCCAGTCGCCCTTTTTAACCACAATAAAGCTAGGCTTTGGAGCACATGATCCGAGGCCAACCACGATCAGGATCGGTGAACCTTTTAGATTACTGTCATTTCCTTTTCCAAGACACACAGAGACGACAGAGCCATGGGCCCCATCTCTTCATACTAGATGACGTGGTACGTGCCAGACTGCCAGGCACACCTGAACAGTTCAGCTTAGTGCCCTCATAGCCATCGTCCGATAAAACGACGGTTCAGATCGATCCGCCACCGTATATAACCGCGCGTGGCCGAATTGACTGCGGTGTGCGTACGGTCTCAGCCAGGTGGTACTGTAGGGCCCGGGCTGCAGACAGGCTTGGTTTAATGTTTTCACGCCACCATTCAATCTGTGGGGTTTCCAAATTTACTTGTTGTCCCGGTTCGATTCAAAGCGTGGATTTGAACGTTGTTTTGCTGTAGCAGATTCAAGATCATGCATGTGTGGGAGGGACAGGACCATGCATGGTCCATCCGTAGTCCGTATACCATATATTTGTTTCATTCAATCATGATGAGGTGATGGATCGCTCATCACTCAGGATTTGGTTATTATGCTTTCACTTTCAGGCATGCTATAGGTTCATTTCGAAATGGTTTGGCACATACCGTATCCAAATTTTTGGATTCCCTTTATTACATCTATCTATCACGTACTCCAAGCTTCATAACTGCGCTAGTGCCTCTTCCTCTTTCTGTTTGAACGTGTTTCCCGGTAAGTATGCATTGTTCATGCAGGTTGGATTTGGTGCGCGCCTTCTTGAGAACCACCAAACAAACTGAATGAAGCTCACTCTAGCTAGCCTCTCAGATTTTTACGAGCAACCCTGCTTAATTACTTGAGCTAACATATATGAGCGTCGGTTTAATTTGTACGTGCATCCAATAGTGTTTTCTTCAGATTCAAAAGGGGAGGGGGCGCAGTTTTAAAAGAAGCTGCAGGCGCCTGGGCCCCTTCAGTTCCCTAAAAAAAAAGTTTTAAAAGAAGCTACTCGATCGTAAGGATTCAGGATCCGGGCATCCGGCTGCCTGGAGCTTTGATCCGTATCTGACTTGGCAACCTTAAATATAAAATTAAAATAAAATATAATAAAGATATACCCACCGAAGAGATGTTAAACAATTAAATATACTTTATTTATGCAACAAATGATTTATGCGAGAGGTAAACAAATGCTGGATAGGCTGGAAAGCACGTGCTGTCTGGCAGCCTGTTCGTTTGAGTTTTCAATCACTTATTTTCAGTCAGTCAGCAGTGTTTTTCTCTCACATAAATCAGCGAACAGTACTTATTTTTAGCCCAAACGAACAAGCTGTGGGCACAGGCCGGGCATCTATCGTTAAATGTCAGCAGGCTGTGTCACTTATCCACTGCTGGGTTAATTAGGGATTAAATAAATCAGCAGAGTTATGGAGTACCTTGCAGAGTACCGCTGGGTGCAATTGGAATGAGCTGGTCAGCCACTACTACTGTACGTACAGGTCAAAATAACCTCTCTCTTATTTGTATATTCTAACTGGTAACTCGTACTAGTAGCTAACCTAAGCCACACAGCACATTTGGTTGAACTCTTTCATATTTACGCATGACTGAGATGGTTTCGAAAATGAACAATTTAATCAAGTTACTTTAGGTTTTGTTTTCTCCAGCAGATTAAGTACGACTTTACCCAAAGAAAAAGGATAGCAGATGGAGCCAGGTGTCATGCAAAGGTCGTGATATATATATATATATATATATATATATATATATATATATATATATATATATATATATATATATATATATATATATATATATATATATATATATATATATATTCTACACCACAAGCCAAAACTGACTAAAAAAATACTGAGTACTACTGAACCGTGTTCAGTATTAGTCAGTACTACGCACAGCAAAATACTGAATAATACTGAAACGCGACTACTGAACAGTACTGAATTTTGTTCAGTATAATAGCTTGGTGTAGAATAGTATTCTACACCTAGGGTGTAGAATAGTACGTATATATATATATATATATATATATATATATATATATATATATATATATATATATATATATATATATATATATATATATATTACCCTACAGCTGGCTACAAAATAACTTATTCTGTAGCCACTTTGAGTTACGATAATTGCTATGCTAATTTACAAAATTATAGTAACTCCTTACTATGTGATTACTATAACATTATAGTAAATATCCCTATGTGTTATATTAATTCAACTATCGTAAATATATACTGACATTGTCGTAAATTAGTATATAAAATTATCGTAAATAGAGGTGGCTACAAAATAACTTATTTTGTAGCTAGCTATAGAGTATACTATCCTTTTATATATATATATATATATATATATATATATATATATATATATATATATATATATATATATATATATATTCGATTTTTCGAACGAATTTTCCATGCCATGATTGGCTAGTTCATGTATCAAACACCCCTGGTAGTGTGTACCCGTGCTTGACTAGTTGCACGAAATCTGCAGTCTGCCTTCCCAAATCCCAAACACGAAACATGATCTGGCAACGTGATGTCGCTGTATCTTTGCATGGCGAATGGTGTATGCATGCTACCGTGCTACACCGTATGAACATATCCTCATATCGTATCCAGGGCACAGCATCTCATTGATGGTTTTGAAGCACGTACGTACACGCAGTCACGCACTCGATTAGAGGAACCGAGGATATGTCGTGTTCGTAGAAGCAGGGAAAGCAGCCTGCTAAGGCCCATTAACAACAACAAACAGAGATGCAGTCTCTGACTCTGATGGCCCACAGGGGATCCAGCCCATCTGGCAGGCCTAGTCGCTGAGCTCAGAGATAGCCAGGCCTTCGTTCCTTTTGTTTCGTTCACCACGGTAGATGGGCTGTTGTGTGCAGAGCAGGATAAAAGTTTTGTTGGACCGGGCCAGATGGTCCAGTGCACACTCCCTTCGAATCCAAAACAAGAATCCAGTCGGATATGAAAAAAAAACGGCCCTTGTTCGGTTTCTATTGAATTTCGTAATTCTCGCCAATAATATAAGGATACTTGATCCAATTACACGAAAAGCCGTCTGGATTGCGATCTGGTAGTAGATAGGGTGCCGGCGACGAAGAGAGCCCAGACGCTAGACGGTCAAAACTGACAATCTAGGTTGTTATACATGGATGGACGCACAACCAGAGAAGCCCTGCTTATAAGCTCGAGTTTATTTATAGCGACGGATGAGCCGATGAGGACGTATGTACTTCCTCCGTCCAGAAAAACATATAATTATAGCACAGTGTCATAGTTTAGTACCTCAAGTTTGATTAATTATAGGTTAAAAAATATCAATATTTATGATATTAAATAAATAACATTAGATTAATTATGAAATGTATTTTCTTAATAAATTAGTTTGGAGTCATAAATATGAATATTATTCACTAGAAATTTGGTCAAACATAAACTACTTTTGCTACCACGTAACCCGTAGTTGTATGTTTTCTTGGATGGAGGGAGTACACCGTACCGGGAGCAAGTCTGCAAGTGCACATAACAACGGGGTATCCCTAACCTGGCCCGCAAGGCACGCGCTGGCAAGAGTTTCCGGTAACCGATGCACGAGAACAGCAGACAGCAGAGCAAGCAGGGACGGGTGACAATCATGCGCAAAATGACGGCCCAAGTCCGGACGGGCGGGCGGGCCACGTCGCCCGCAGGCCGCGCATGCCACGCTCGCGGTAGGGCGCGGCGACAAACGAGGCCCAGCGGAGGCGCTTTATCGGGATCCCCTCATCCTCCTCCATATCCCCGTCGTCGCTTTACCTGGTGGTCAGGCGCTCAGAACTGAAATTCCACGTACGGGCCGGGTACGTAGGTCCGCTCATGCACGACGACCAGCACGACAGACGCAGCGCGGCGGCGTCAGCGTGGCAGCCGCGCTCGCGCTTTAATCAGCCGCCGTGGCCGATCGCTTTCGGCAGCCGCGCGCTTTGCAGCCTTTGCACGCAGCAGGTGGTGGTAGTGGTACGCGGCAGAATTGCGTTCCCTTTTGTTGGGCGCCGCGCCTGTTCCTGGCCCGGCGCTGTCGGGTCGAATGTCGCTCCCGGGCCGGGGTCCTCCCCTCGACCCTCCTCCTGCTCTAGCACGTCTTGGATTTCAAAATGCAGTAGACACGGCCCCCTCTCATGGACACTCTATGACAGTTGGACGACGAAGGTGCGGATACATCGTCGCGTCGTACATGACCGAGTATCCTGCCTGAATTGCCGATGATGAGTCTTCCAAGTGGCCGGATCGCGTGCCCAGTCGCGTTTACTTTAGGTGCGCCGACGTGCCTCAGCTCGACGGATCGGCGCCGGGAGCTAGCGCGCATTCCATTTCCACCGTCGGCGGTCTGTGTGCCTCCTCGCAATCGCAACGCATTTCGGCCCGGTCCATACGTTGCATGCAGATCATCGACAAGGAACATACCGGACCACCACCCGCGCGGCCGACAGCGACTGGATCTAATTCCCTAGCTTGCTGCATGCGATCGCATACCCTATTCGTTTCGCTGGTTTATTGTGCTGAAAACACTGTTCGCTGGTTTATTGTGAGAGAAAAACACTGCTGGATGGCTGCTGATTCTGCTGATAAGTCCAAACGAACAGGGTGGCAGTCTCCATCCGGCACCGGCACCGGCAGGCGGCAGGCATCCAAATCCACGGCCAGCCACTCACTGTACGTACAGCTACCTTACCTAGGTGTCTTCAGTTAGTGAAAAATTACTGTAGCATCTTTCATTGTTATTCGGTAAAATTTGTTCAACCATGTACTAACTAGGTCAGAAGATTCGTCTCGACATTTACAGACAAACTATATAATTAGTTATCTTTTTTACCTACATTTAATGCTCTATACATGCGTCTAAAGATTCGATGTGATGGGTGAAAGAGGAAATATTTTGGGGTTGTATGGGAGGTGAACACACCCCTGTTAGCCTATCCATCGCGGCCGCCCGCCCCCGCTGCCTGCCTGTGCGGCTGTGCCTGACTGGCCCGTAGTAATCAATTAGCTAGCGACGCTGGCGTACGTGACGCGCCGGAGCCCGGCCCGGCCGCCGTACGGATGAACGAGATCGGCGAGCGACCTGCCGCCGGCCGCTCCTTCCTGGAGCGTGCAATGTACTACGTACTACGTGCGGGTGAGCGTGGGACCGTTGGTATGTACTAGTACGACTAGGGTGTGCGCGCGTGCAAGGAGCGGTCCGGCCACCGCCGGGCGCCGGTACGGGCCGCCCCAGCCAAAATGAAGCTAGTAGAACGAAGAGACGCCAACGTGGCACCATACCATAGGTAAGCATGCACTAGCTAGGCACGTGTTTTGGTGGTGATGTGGGACCCCTACCCTGGGGCTACGATTCGGCGCTGCCTGGCCAGATCGACCTTGATCCAAACACAGGCACGCCCCCAATTGACGACGCACCTACCACTCCACTGTACTAGCTAGAAGTACGTGCTTACTGCATGCTCTGCTCTCATTTAGCCTGTCAGTGTCACACTAAACACGCACGTACTACACTCCTACCAAAGATCGGCCGGGTTGCTTGCATCCGCGCCTATCATGGACAGGGTCGTAGATTAAGACCGCCTACATATACACTGACCCTGACCCTGACCCTGACGCCGACCTACATACGACGTCTATTGCCAATCATTAGCACACGGAGATGCACGCACCGGCTGGCAGGTGATGGAAAGAGACTACTCTCTGTCCCTTAATACATGTCTCTAAAAAATCATGTTTTCCTTACAAATATATTTTCCGGGCGACACTTAAAAGGGGACGAAGAGAGTACATTGCCCTGTTCAGCTGTGCTGATAAGCCGGCTGAAAAACACTGTTGACTAATTTGTTGTGAGAGAAAAATACTATTCTAGCTAAAAAACAAGCTGATAAAGACGGATTATAAGTCAGATGAATAGAGCATTGTGTCCTTGTACGACTACCAATGCGGAACGGGAATGTTATACTGTTCGATCGTGATGATGACCAACCTCGGCCAAGATTAACTGGATCGCACATACGTGGCGGATAATATCATGGATCAGCGCAAATTCATTAAATATAAGCTTTCAACTTGTACCAGTAGTACATTGTAGTGCTCTTTATCTAAATGAGCTAATAACTTCTGCCCACACCTAAAATAGACACGCCCATGCTTGTTTGGTCACCACCAATGAGGTTCCATCTGAGCCTAGTGAACACCAACTCCGTATAAACTCTAACCTCTAAACTCTAAGGGTAGTGGCGGAGCTTGCCTCTAACGAATCCACGTTTTCCGAGAAATGTTTCAGATGATAAATCAGGATCACTGGACCGTTTGGCTATAAGATCGGTTCTGATTCAAAAAATGTTTTTTCATACAAAAATTATACAAACGAAAATAAGATTTAAAAAATCAAACTTTTTGTGGGTGAAGAACAACTTAAATACAACTTATTTTAACTTGTTACACTTAAAAAGGATTAACTGATAAAAATGTCGTGAGAAGAAAGAATCAGAATCGCAGCGAAACTAGCTTTTTTGTGGTTCCACGTTTGTAGGCAAAACATAGTGAAACGTTTCGAACTGTTTCAAGCAGAAACGATTTGCTAGGGTGTTGTTTGGATCCGATTCCAGTGATTCTCTTCAGAATCAGAAACGGTTCAGGGTGCCAAACGCACCCTAAAACAAGGAGGGGCCATTTCGCAGGTGTGCGGCGAGCAAGCAGATAACCTCGATGGTCCGCGAGCGCAGAGCTACATTGAAACTTGAGAGATGTATAGAAGAGTAGAAGACTAGCAGTATACTTTGAGTGGATTGTGGTGCTTCTTGTGCTTACGTCAACTAGCTAGACTTTTACAGTTTACTACTGGTCACTGGTCAAGTGTTGAGTCTCTAGAAATTGCATGGAGCAAGAGGGGGCCATCGCCCAGGATGGCCAACGAGTATACGTTGGTTTGATGTCATAAATACTATTGTGGCCAAATATTTATCTGGTGAATGTTAACCTAACCGGTAGGTTGATTCTATTACTGGAGAAGCCCTAACTCAAGTATTACTTACCTTGCGCGCAAGCACGTACATCCTCGGTACCTGATATGTATATTGCTACACATCATGAATCTCAGATTATCTCGTAGAGCTTAGTATTTTTTTGTTGATTTGGAGAAAACTAAAGAGAGGTCACATCTCTCATTGCAATGGGCCATGCATAAATTTGGGACTCATTGATTACTAGTAGACAATTTATTATAAAAGAGAATAATAAAAATTATATGTCATGTCTCTTAGGCATTTATTTAGACGGCACCAATGTGCTTTCCTTGTCGACTTAAATTTTCCACAAGCCCTCAACACTTTATTTTTCAAACATTTATATAGACTTTGAGAGGAAAATCATGTGCCTGCCAAGATGCTTAAGATATTAAGGAGAGGCTATCAAATACCATGTACATATTTTTTTTCAATTCTCTTAGGTGGTCAATGAGGTCTACTGGTAGCCATCCTACGGTCCATATCATGCTACTACTCCTTCCGTCTCAACTTATAAGTCATTCAAACTTTTCTAAAAAATAAAAAATCTCAAGTTTAACCAAATTTGTATAATAAAATAATAATATTTATAATATTAAATAGATATTATTAGATTCTTCGTTAATTATATTTTCATAGTAAACTTGTTTTATATCATAAATCTTTGTAATTCTATAATTTTGGTCAAGTTTGAGATGATTTGACTCTAAAAAGTTAAATTGACTTATAATTTGGAACAGAGGAGTGCTATTGTTTTCTTTTCCACACCATCTCACATCAGCCGCAGTCTCCCCTGCCTCTGGCCTGCGCCCTCCTCCAACTGTCTCTAGCGGTTTTCTCGCCATTGGCGCCATCCCACAGTGGTAACCAGTAAACACTCCATTGTATTGGCCGTCCAGCCTCTGCCAGGCACCAGCCAGCCTGCTTGCTCCCCCACCTACGACCGGCTGCACCCTTCTGCTTTTTTTTTTAAGACCTCTCATCTAAGTAAAGTTGTAGTATTTGTTCAGATACAAACACACACCACCACACACGCACACTATATACAAACAAACCTATAATTATACCTGGATAATGAACGCAAGTGAGAGGTAATCGAAGATCACGAGACTTCAAGTGTGACGGGTACGTCACTTGACCATTATAGCACATCTACGCAAGAGGCGACTAAAATTATCTCCGAGGTGAGGCTCCTGGTTGATTCCAGAAATTGCACCCAGGACCGGCCGCTGGTACCACAGCGAGCAAGCCAAACCAGCTACGGCTCGTCCTCCTCCACCGGGCCTGCTGCCAGCTCCTCTTCAAACCCCCAGAAGTCTCCATGGACCCTCACTCTAGATCTCGCTGTCGCCGGCATCGGAATCAAAGCAAATGTGTCACGTAAGTTCAGACGAACGGCTGACGAACTGTAATATTTCAGGTGCATGCACTCTATGAGGTGCGAGAGACGATTAAAGTAAAGACAAATACATTAACTTATGTGAAGATGTGATTGAATGCCCAACAAGTTCAACATCACATTGGATGCTGGTTTTAGTAATCAAAATCAGGGGCCTAGCTCCCTTATCCTGAAACTAAATACTACTCCGTACTAGTAGAGTGTAGATTCAAGAGCACACGAGCAGTGCATAAATAATAATGTTTCAGGGAATATTCTGTACAAGTTATTATCAATCAATCATACTGTACACTGCTAGTACACACTGGCCACTGCTAAATTCCACGGACGCATGCTAGCTGCATAATGGAGACACTGCAAGTGGCAAGTGCCGGCCTTGATGGTGATAAGGATGCTATTGAGCCAAGGTTGGACGCCATGATTTGAGACGCAGCACCATGGCTGCCTAGTATGTGCCAAGGTGTCATTCGTCTCCCTGTCTGTCCACTCTCTGTTTTGCTCACCCGTCTTCTCGTTGCCCATATGCATAGATATGTCTTTCTCACCCAACGTGTAAGGCTCTTCTTGGGCCAAAGAGGAGGGGCCACCACCACAATCCCCCCCCCCCCCCCCCCCCCCCCCGTCATTTCTTCCTACTCCTAGTGGGAGGGGCACGTCAAAGGAACATGGCCATCTCAAGAGATTATACGGTGTATCTCTCTCTCAAGCAACTAATCATTTTTCTGTTTTTCATCTTAGGTAGGGTCCGTTTGGAAAAGTGGGTTTTCCTTTCCACGCGTAGGTTTCAATTTAAACTCTTATTATCACGAGGTAATGCCATAGGATATAGTACACTTACGGATGGGCATAGAACCACCGATATATTTCCTGTTCGCTTGAACTTATATCAGCCGGTTTATCAGCTATGGTACAATATTTTTCTATCATAACAAAGCAGCATCAGTCGGCTTATCAGCCGCAAAAACCATCAGCTACTGGTTACTATTGTTAATGATATTTATAATGTCAGTAAGTTCAATTGATGACCCGATGTAGACCTGTTCAAGCTCCTGACCGGACTAAAAAAATCAATATGTTTACCCCGCGGACAAGTTGTGTTTGGTCAGGATTTTATTAAGCTTTTTAAAATGCTTGGTCTCATATAGCTGCCCATGGGGCTGGTTTAAGTCTAGACATGGTGTCCGTTAGGGATTGCATCCCTCCTTGTATCCAGGTTCTGGTGGCCAACGATTTGGCACCGGATATTTCGTAATGGAGATCGCTTCCAGTTTCAAAAAAAAGCTTGGTCCAGTTTTTAGGGCTGAGTTGAGTTGGGTTCTAACTAAAAATTTGCAGCATACCTCTAACCCAAATGGTTTGTTGTGAGTAAAAAAGTATAGCTCTAGCCCACCCATGCACAGTGCACTAGTGAGGTCGTGTTGGGTGGCCCAAGATTGATTTTTGTACAATTTGCCTTGCAATAGTAAGCTTTTGGAGTAATCCACCTAAACCAACCAAACCCCCCCCCCCACCCCCACCCCCCCGCACACACACACTTATAAAATAAGGGATGGACGAAAACTAAACTTTTAGTCAAGTTGGTGTTATCGATTGGTCCGTAATTTGTAAGCAAATGCATCCTTACATGGCAGCATAACTCTTGTTCAGTGCATGGGCATTAGTAAGGCAACAAATCTCATCTTCTTTCTCCCCTCATATGTTCTTTCTCTTCTTCCTCCCGTCCCATCTCACGCCCAGCCTACCACCGACCTCCATCGTCGCCATCAGACGATGCTGACTCGAGTCAACTGTGTCACTCACTGACTGCCATTGTCATGCAACCCAACCTTCCCCCTAACTCATGCGTTTACCGACCCCCCGCTGTCAGCCCTTCTCGCCGCATGTCCTTCACTACCTTGCTCACTGCCCTATGTTTGCCACTTCTCAGGATGGCTACCGCTGTTAGTTCTCCCTTTATGGTCGAACCATGGACACCATAGTAAAATGCGAAAACCCCAACTTCATAATCCCTCGTCATTGGTTTTGTCGTTGATGACTTGTCATCTAAGGATTGTTGATGTTGCATTGTTATTTTTTTGTATTACCCAGTTTAAGTTTCTTCTTTTTAATATAATCAACACGGTCTCCTGCCTGATTGGAAACTCCGTAGTCTACCACCTTGCCCCTACTGACCTTGTGCACCGCTCCCAGCCCGCATAGAGCTTGCTCTTGGCCGCATCGCCCACAGCCCACCGGCGACGCTCCTCCCTCTCCCTCCTGGCCTCCCCTTATCTCGTCGGAGAGACTCTATGGCAACATGCATTGCATTGGGCGACCTCCTCCGAATAAATAGTGTAAAAGTACTAGAGGTGGATGGGCAGTGGTCACTAACTACCGCACGCTCCGACACATGCCTTGTTTAGATCCTCAAATTCACCTCCAAAATCCACTATGCAAAAAGAAGATTCCCCATCACATCAAAATATCGGCACATATATGGAATACTAAATGTAGATAAAATCAAAAACTAATTGCACAGTTTTGTTATACTTTGCGAGACGAATATTTTAAGCCTAATTAATCAATGTTTGGACAATTATTATCAAATAAAAACAAAATTACTACAGTGTGACGGGACACTTACTATGCAAAGTTTGGTTCCAAAATTTGGAATCTAAACAAGGCCACAGATTTCGTGTACTACTCCTCATCTGCACTGCACGCCGCCGATGCGCACTACTGGCTCGACGGTGACGGGGGTCCATGATGCACGGCTCCGGCGGCCGCGGCCGCGCGTGTGGGGGTGACGATGACGAGAAGGAGCCGACCCGATATGATTCCAGCGTCAACAAAGAAGGGGAACTGCAGTGCAGGGAATCATTAATTGTGCTGATGTGCCCTCCCGGCTCCCGGCTCCCGGCCGGTGGACGGCGACACGTCGTGATACTATCGCGGTCGATCATCGTGCTCCGGCCGCATGGTGGGTCGATTGGTGGTGGACGCCCGCCCTCCACGGTGTCTCCACTCTCCACCCAAGAGGGCCACACAGTGCGGAAACAAAAAGGAGATCGCTCCCTCGAGTGGTGTCTCGCTCATGCGTTCATCTGCTGAAGCACAGCTGCACACGGCACGGACGCGGACGAGATCGATCGATGGAGAGGCCATGTAATGCAGCCAATTAACCCGCGCGGTGGTTCGAGAGTAGCGTGCTACCTGCCTAATTGCACTGTCAGATCAGCCAACGCATCTTCCATGACCATGATCAGGCGAGCTGTACTGGAATCGCTGTGCCAACAGACAGATGCAGCTACTAGCTTCTAGCGAGCCGATCGAGCGCGGCCGAGCAGTGGCCATCTGTAGATTAGGGACGGAGAATCACATCATTGGCGCCGCTGGTTTCCACTCGATTTGATCGATTTTGACACGGGACTGACAGTGGAAACACGCAATGAATGCACTCACATGCCGCAATAGCTACATCTAGTAGTAGTGATCTGCGTCCCTAATTAATCACAGTAACCGGCATCAGAAGACAGGCAGCTGCCCTTGGCTGGTGCACTGCGCATATGCACTCACAGGAGAAGTTGCACCTGCTTCTTCTCCGTGTACGGTGTACCACATACTAGGCAAATACCAATCCTCAAACAGGCTTAAATTGGCGCATAGCTGGTTTCATTGCCGATCATCATCAGTCGGTACAGCCGCACAGTGTAGAGAAGTAGGAGTAGTATGCACGGAAGGCGCGCGTGCTGCGACCACTAGGATGCCTGCATGTTCTCTTTCCATCGTACTGTACGTCCAAAGGCAGCAACGGGAATCATAGCAACCGTGCAGTTCCAGTGCACGCATCTCTACGCATCCAAGAAATATATATGCTCCCCCACGGAATTTTTTACAATTTAACCCTTTTTTCGAAGAAAATTACGTTTAGACTCCTAGGTGACTTAAACTCAACTTTGGACCCTGGGGTCGACGCCATGATTCACGGCGTTGAGGTTATACGTCTCGACGCCGTGAGTCACGGCGTTGAGCTTCGTGGTTCTATTTGACGTGGCGGATGATCTGACAGACAGCTCGACGCTGTAGATCACGGCGTCGAGGGATTCAAAACCCCCGGTGGATTACTATCTCGCACCAAAGAATGACCGAATCACATCACGGGATCGAGTACATAGTACGCCGATGGATGCAGGTACGAAGTACGTACGTACGTACGTATACGACGGCACGACGCGACGACCAACGAATTCCCTCGGAGCGGCGACGCGGCGTAGTAGCCCACAGCTACTCCTACGTAGTACTACTACTCTGTCCTAGCTACGGAGTACGTACTAAACAGCAGCAGCAATAATCAGGGAGGGGATACATGCATGCAAGCATCGTCTCGGCAGTCAGCACGGCAGGTACCGGCCGAAATGTGGTTGTCCGTTCGTTCGAGCTGGCGTGCCGCGTGCAGCTGAGCGGACATCAATATAATACTAGCACGATCGGGCGCGCTCCGCTTCGCCGGTTATCTAATGCAGAATAGCGACATATTAAGCTATTGTCTGATGCAAATAGGCACGACAAACCAACAGGTGAATTCATGCGTTGCAAAACTTTGCACACCACGTTGCTAAACTTTGCACACCGACGACAGCAAGAATTGGGAAAACACTCATAATCATCTGCTTGAATAACCTAAGTACAAATACACAATCAAGCTTAAGCTGTGATATATTCAGCTTTCCCCTCCCTTGCCTGAGCACCTTTCTTTTTTCGCGACCGGGTGTGTGCCCGTTTTTTATTAAGAGGGAGAGAAAGTTCAAGTACACAACCGAGCACGAGGGTGGGTTCGAAGCGAGCGGCCTCGAAACCTGCCCGAAGAAGCCCTAATTTCTACTGGGTTTTTGTTGATTAGATTACATGACTAAGTTATTTTGCGACCAGAGTAAATCTAGCGCCGCCAGAGGTGCGTACCCCGCTGTAGCCCATTGCTCTCCCTCTTCGATGATGGTGATAACGACCGTAGCTGCCGTTGATGGCGCTTTGCCAAAGACCCTTGCATTTCTCTCCTTCCAAACGCACCAGGCGACGAGCAGCACTATAGAATCGAATACCGGCCTGGACGTGGCGTCCACTCTCCGCCGCTGTGTGAGCCACCAATCAGCCAAGTCCTGATCACCGGCGGGTACCAGAGTCTGCAGACCGAGCCTGGAGAAACGGGAGGAGGAGCCAGGTTCCATGGTGCGGTGGACGGCGGCCCCGGGGAAGGAGCCAGCGTTGGATGGTGTGGGTGGACGGTGGCGCCGGGGTGGCCGCCGGCGGCGAGGGAAGGGCGGGATCAACGGAACATTAGCTCTTCGAGACTCAAATGTCTTCAGTCGGCACTCGCACTACAATAAGTTGCCGCTGCTGCCACATTTTCCGGTCATCAGCACGGTGGAACCTCATGTCATCTACTACGGTCCGTAACTACAAGTACCCATCAACTGTCTAACTGAAGAAAAATATCTAGAGATAGTCCTTCCAGCTAGCTCTCATATGAAGGCCTACGATACAACCATCATGTCAGAATTTTGACCAAAAATATGACTTAGAGCAGGCATGAGATGATGTAGAATAACGATATGCAATGAGGCAGCTACATGGTCCAATGAGCCTAATCTATATATAGAAGAATCTGATGCCCGTGGCCGTTGATCAAGCAGTGGTGCGCACACACACACACACACACACATTTTTTTAAAATCGTTTCTACTGTGTATAGTTCCGTGCTTGTCAGGAGGTAACGCTCAACCAAGTGTAGAAAATTTTGGAAATAACGCGAAAAATAATACAAATAGCCATGCCATGCGATCGATCCAGTATATGTATATGAATGGAGAGAAGCTTGTGAGCATGCATGGTCGACGGAAGACGGACGGACCTAGGTAGCTAGCTCTGGCAATTCCGGATGTCTGCCGGCACAAGGTCCGGCCGATCGATCAATTCCGCGACCGTGCGCCGTGCGCCCCCTGGCCGGCCGGCCCCCTAGCTACCGGCGCGGCGCAGGACATTGATGCGTGCATGGATCGGCTGGCTGGGCCGATCCTCATCAGGACCATGCGTGCATGCATGCATGCCGCTGGGAAAAAGAGGCATGCAGATCTCGATCAGCAGCGCGCGCCTGGCCTGGCCGGCTGGCATGCATCGTGCATATGAAGACGACCACACAACAGTGGAAAGAAAGCTCGATCACCATTATTCAATCACTTTGTAGAGTACTGTACATCACGATCGAATCACTCATACCTGCATCCATCGGCGTACTATGTACTCGATCCCGTGATGTGATTCGGTCATTCTCTGGTGCGAGATAGTAATCCAGGGGGGTTTTGAAAGCTCGACGCCGTGATCTGTGGCGTTGAACTCGACGCCGTGATCATCCGCCACGTCAAATAGGACCACAAAGCTCGACGCTGTGACTCACGGCGTCGAGACGTGTAACCTCGACGCCGTGAATCATGGCGTCGACCCCAGGGTCCAAAGTTGAGTTTAAGTCGTCCAAAGGTCTAAACATGAATTTTCTTCGAAAAAAGGTCAAATTGTAAAAAGAGTAAATTGCACTGTGGGTACCTAAACTATTTGGTGTTTCACAGATGGGTACTCCAACTAAAAAATGTAACTTCTGGGTACTGGAACTATACTTATGTAACTTCTGGGTACTTCAACTAAAAATGTAACGTCTAGGTATTGGAACTATACTTGGGTAACTTCTGGGTACTAGCGCTTGAGCAACACCGCGCCCACGTCGACGGCGGCGGCGCTCGCTCGCCGTGGGACAGGCGGAGCAGAGCTCCCGCTCGCACGCACCGCGCATGCCGCTGTAGGCGAGCTGCCGTGGGAAACCACGCCTTGCCTATGACCGCGCAGCACTCGCGCTAGGGCCCCACCGGTGGCTGCCCTCGCCAACATAGACTGCTACGCGCTCTGGGTGTGGAGTCCGGCGGCACTGACGGCCACGCTTGGCACCAACCACGATGTGAGGACTAGCGATGAAAACAGATGGAAACGAACGGAAAAACCTTATTTCTACTTCCGTTTCTATATTTTTTCTATCCGTTTTCAACGCTAGTGAGGACCCGACAGCTCCCTCTCTCTGCTCAAGCGCCAGTACCCAGAAGTTATGTAAGTATAGTTCTATTACCTGGATGTTACGTTTTTAGTTGGAGTACCTAGAAGTTACATAAGTATAGTTCCAGTACCTAGAAGTTACGTTTTTTAGTTGGAGTACCCATCTGTGAAACACCGAATAGTTTAGGTACTCACAGTGCAATTTACTCTTGTAAAAAATTAGGTGCTCCCCACACAGCCCAGACAAAGTACTCTTGCCCCTGGCGAGAGTGTTAGACTGATCCACATGACAACATGCAAGGGCATGAGATTCTTGTTTGTAACTGCAAACAGTATATGTATGCAGCATATGTGAAACAGAGTTGGATCAAACCTCAGATTGTATTGATCACATGAATAAATATTTATACACTTACAACTCTACAACCTCCCATGAAAACTCTACGCGGGAAGCAAGCCTGCAGCGTAGCTGACTAAGCGGAGACGCTGGCGTACGCAGCGAGCGTGCGGTGTGCGCGGCGAGTGCGCGACGTGGGCAAGCGCGTGATAGCGCGTGGTGTGACGGTGCCGGTGGCACGGCAAGGACGGCGATTGACAAGATATGTGGCCGTGGCCAATGCTTCAGCCCAGAACGCCGGTGGAATGTGCACGTGAAGGAGCATGGCGCAGACGCTGTCGTTCAGGGTGCGCAGCGTGCGCTCAGCTTTGCCGTTCTACGCTGAGGTGTAAGGGCAGGAGAGACGAAAGGCAATGCCGTTCTCCTGGAGATAGCTGCGCATGGCGAAGTTGTCGAATTTCTGACCATTGTCGGTTTAGAGGGCTAGGATTGGCAAACGAAATTGGCGAGTAACATAAGAATAGAAAGACAAGAATGTTGGAACTACATCTGATTTTTGCAGTAATAGAAAGGTCTAGACATAGTGTGAATAATCATCGATGATGACCAAATAGAACTTGTAACCAGAGATGCTAGGTACAGGTGATGTCCATACATCAGAATGCACTAACTCAAAGGGAAAATAGATAACTGAAGATGAAGAACTAAACGGCAGCCACACATGCTTCCCAAGCTGACAGGCATGGCAGGTGTGTTCAGCCGATTTGTTGTAGGTGAACTGAAAAGTGCGCAGGGGGCGCTGCAAGCTGATCACGGCCGGGATGTCCAAGGCGCTGGTGCCAAAGATCAACGGTGGCGGTGGCGGCATGGAGGGCGTGATGAACCGGCAACTGGATCGGGTAGAGATCGCCATGACTATTACATCGGAGCGTCACTTGGTTGGTGCGAAGATCCTTGATGGAGAAACCGGAGGGATCAAATTCCACCGAAACATTATTGTCACGGGTTAGTGATCGGACAGAGATTAAATTCTTGATCAAGAAAGGAGTGACAAGAACATTACGAAGAGATAGAGGACAGAAAGAGGTGGGGATGGAGGAGTTCGCCAGATGAGTAACATGCAGACTGGCTCCATTGCCCACGGTGACAGAAGTGGAAGAAGAGAGAGGATGAAGGGATTGAAGATTACCAGGGGCGTTGGCCACATGGGACGAAGCTCCAGTGTCCAGAAACCAGTCCAAGGTGCTGGTTCCGGCAGGTGCAACACCGGCACTAGCGAGGGCGGTGAGCAGTGCGTTCGGCTCGTACATAGGAGGCGCCACGGGGTACGGCACAGACGGATGACCCCAGCGACGAACGCCTGTTTTTGGGGGTTGCTGGCGACAAAGGCTTGCTGGTTCAGAATGTCGGGGCATGGTCTGAGAACGCCGGCTGCCGGAGGCCGAAAGGGCATCGGCCAAGCCTGGACCATGCCCTGCCACGATGAAAGCCCAAGTTTGGTTTTGGTAATTAATGACACCAAGTTGCTAATGTCATATATTAAGTGGTTTGAGTTATGCATAAGCAACACACGTGATGAAGGAGCATGTGGCATGAAGTGATGGCCACAAGATCACAAGAGGTGGAGATGCTCATAAAATGATGATCAAGGTGATCAAGCATGTGGAGATGGACATGGAACAAAGTGATCAAGGCAAAGGTATAATCATATGGTTTGCTTTTGCCAGTTTAAGATGAGTAGAGAAGTGATTGACCGGGTTTAGGATTAATAGCCGACTATCAAGAGGAGCAATCACGGTTAGCTCGGAAATCAAGTGCCACTAGATCAATGTCTTGAGCATATGCATTAGGATCTAGTAGAGAGCTAACATAACCCTTTGAAAATGTTTGTGAAATGCTAACACACATGCACATGATGGTGTACACTTGGTGGTGTTAGCACATTTGCGAAGGCGGTGGAGTTTGAGCGGTAGAGAGGGGTCTGGGGTCCATTGCGCAAGCTCGGCGGGATTCAGCGCTTTTCATAGAAATGAAACACCTATTTTCCATTGCGCCGGAGGCGAGAAAATGGAGGCGAAAGTCCGGTGTGTTTCTCACGGGAAAACAGTGACCGGACGCTAGACCAGACGTAGTCCAGGGTGGACCTGCACGTCCGATTAGCTCAAGTCGAGGGCTGAGGCGCAGCGCGCCCAGGGTTTGTGACCGGACGCTGGTCTGGCCTGACCAGCGCGTCTGGTCAGTTCACCTGGGCGCAAAGAAAGGCGCGCAACCGACGCATCCGGTCCCTCACAGAACCAGTGCGTCCGGTTGGGAACCAGAGGAGCAGAGCGTGGCAAGGAGCTGATCGGACATGCGGCGCATCCGGTCACGTGGGACCGAACGCGTCCGGTCGCGGTGGGAGCTCTCTGGACTCCGACCGAACGCCGGGTGTAGCGCGTCCGGTCACGGCAACGGCTCTCTCTGACGCACGCTGTTACTGTTTGTCCTGTAGTGACCGGACGCGTCCGGTCACCCTGACCGGTGCGTCCGGTCATCACATTTTTCATTGCGACGTCTTGTAACGGCTAGCTGTGTACCACTTCGCTATAAATAGAAGATGACCGGGGTTTGGGGGAATCTCTTGCATTCTTGCTGACCTTGAGACATCCTTTGAGCTAGAGAACAACTCCTCCACTCATCTCTTTGCTTGGTTGCACATCTTGAGTGAGATTGAGTGAGATTCAAGTGCATTACTTGAGAGTTGCATTCTAGAGGCACTTGATCATCGAGTTGCTGCGGATTTCTTGTTACTCTTCTGTGTTTTCCGACGTGGTAGACAGCTTGGAGCAGCGGAGGTGATTGAGCTCACAATTGGAGATTGTTGGAGCCCTCACCAAGTGTTGTAAGGGGTTCTTGATCCTTCCCCGTGGAAGTTCATGAATTGGATACTCTAGTGGACCTCGTGGCTTGGAGGATCAACATCTTGTGTGCGGTTGTGCGGCGCTCACCGAGGGCTCGACTCTTGATAGTCGATCAGCTCGCGAACCGACAAGTGGGTGTATCGCCACAATGGAGAGTAGCTTGCCGGGAAGCAAGTGAACCTCGAGATAAATTCTTGTGTCGTTCTTTTCCCGAGGATTTCTCTTATGTGATTGATTGATTGGTTCTTCTCATCTCTACACAGCGGTATAATCACTCAAAGCTCTTCTCTCGCTTTACTCCTTTTCTAGCTTGTAGTTGTTGTTGTGTTTAGTGGATAGCCTTGTACTAGACTTGTGTAGGTGGCTTGCTTAATTAGTTAGAGCTAGTGTATTTTGCTTCGCCACCTTTTGTACTAACACGTGTGGTTAAGTAATTCTTATAGAAGTTTTAATTAGGCTATTCACCCCCCTCTAGCCTATTTGGACCTTACAAGTGGTATCAGAGCTGAGGCACCATTTGATTAAGGCTTAACAACCTCCGGTGAAGAAATGGCTCAATTAAGTTTGCATATCAACAACACCAAGAAGGCACCACAATTTGATGGCACAAATTATGCATATTGGAAGGTCAAGATGACCGCACATCTCAAGTCAATCAATAGAGAAGTGTGGAAGGTCACTGAAACAAAGTTTGAGGTTGCCAACCCGGAAGCACCAACACCGGTTGAAGAGAAGAAGTTTCAATGCAATGACATTGCTATTAGTGCGCTTCATGAAGTGCTTGATGACAAAATATTTGAGCAAGTGAAGAACATAGAAGTTGCACATGATGCTTGGGCAGAGCTTGAAAAAACATTTGAGGCACCGAAGGCACCAAGACCGCCAAAGCTTACATTCTCCAAGAAAAGTTCTCTAGCTTCAAGATGCAAGTAGATGAGAGTGTGCCGGAGATGTTTCATAGATTGCAAGTCATTGTAAATGAGCTCAAGACACTTGGAGAAGAAGTGAAAGACAATCAATTCTCTATGAAGTTCTTGAGAAGCCTACCTAAGAGATTTGACACGTTGATCACCGTGCTTGTGAGGACAACCTTGAAAGATTCAACACCTCAACAAGTATTCCAAGAAGTGATGACCGATGACTCATATAGAGAAGATGATGAGAAGAAGGAGTTGGTCAAGAAGAATAAAAAGTAAAGTGAGAAGAAGGATGATTAGAAGAAGAAGAGTGTGGCATTCAAAGCCACCACATCCAAGGGCAAGTCCAAGATTGAATCATCAAGTGATGAAGACTCAAGCTCTTGTGATAGTGATGATATTGATGAGAAGATGGCTCTCTTTGTCAAGCAATTTGGCAAATTCATGAATAAGAAGGGCTATCGTGCAAGGAGGAGGAAGAACTCATCCAAGAAGAATGAGCAAACTATAAGATGCTTTAGATGTCATAGCAAGGACCATCTCATCGCTAAATGTCCTTATGATAGTGATGATGAAGATGCTATCAAAAAGGAGAGGAAGAACCAAACGAAGAAGCAAGAAAAGAAAGAGAGTTCTCATAAGAAGAAGAATGATTCTTATGTTGCTACATGGGATAGTGATGATTTCTCAAGTGATGATGAGGACTACAAAAAGACGGGGCATGCTAGCATTGCTATTCAAGAGAAGAGCTCCATATTTGACACTCCATCATGCTTCATGGCTAAGGCCGCTAAGGTATCATCCAAAGATGAGAGTGATCATGATAGTGCTAGTGATAGTGATAGTGATGATGATGATCTAAGTAAAGATGAACTAATCACTATGTTAGAAGATTGCACTCAACATTTCAAAGAATCTAGAAAGGAGTGCAAGGGCTTGCTTAAGGATAAGAAAAACCTTATGCAAGAACTTGATGAGCTTAGAGCATCATATGAGAGTCTAAAGGTAGACTATAAGAAGCTTCAAAAGTCTCACTCTAAGCTTGAAGAAGCTCACTCCTCTCTAGTTGAAAAATGTGAAAACAAGCTGACTAATGTTGAGAAAACTAAAACTTGCAACATAGGCATATCATGTGATATAATTCATGAATATTTTTATAAGCCTGTTGTTGTTGCTCCCACTAACCCTTCATGTAGCGCATCTACATCATCCTCATCTAGTAGTGATGGTTTCACTTGTGACTCCACACTTATAGTTGAGAATGAAAATCTCAAGGAGGTAAAAGAGCTCAATCACACCTTAGTTAAGGCTTATGGTGGTGAGGACCGCTTGCTTATGTGCTTGGGTAGCCAAAGAGCTTCTCTCTACAAAGAGGGATTGGGCTACAATCCCAAGAAAGGCAAGGCCGCTTTTGCTCCTCACAAGACTTGTTTTGTGAAAAACAATGGTAGCTATTGCAAAAGTTGCAAGCAAGTTGGTCACATAGAGCAATAATGCATGAACAAGAAATCCAATGCTAATGTATCCTCAATTAAACTTGATTCTTTCTATGTGCTTACCAAGGGTACTAATGGTGTTCATTGTAAGTTCATTGGTACACTATGGATGAGCTCAAAGAAAAAAGCCATTTGGATACCAAAGAGCTTGGTCACTAACCTTGGAGGACCCAAACAAGTTTGGGTACCTAAAAAATCTTGTCTTGTAGGTCAATTACAAAGCCGGAGGAAGGCATTAGGTGCTTGATAGTGGGTGCACTCAACATATGACCGGGGATTCATGTATGTTCAAATCAATTGATACAAGTCAAAATGGTGGTTTTGATGCTATCACTTTCGGCAACAATAAGAAAGGCAAGGTCAAGGGCTTGGTAAAATTGCTATCTCAAATGACATGAGCATATCTAATGTATTGCTAGTTGAGAGCTTGGATTTCAATCTTTTATCGGTGGCACAACTTTGTGATCTTGGCTTCAAGTGCATATTTGGTAGTGATGATGTTGAAGTCATTAGTGTTGATAGATCAAATTTGATATTCAAAGGATTTAGACATGGTAGCTTATACTTGGTTGACTTCAATGATAGTGAGACATAATTGACATCATGCTTGCTTAGTAAATCTAGTATGAGATGGTTGTGGCATAGAAAGCTTGGTCATGTTGGAATGAAAGAATTGAACAAACTTTTAAAGCATGACTTAGTTAGAGGCTTGAAGGATGTCACCTTTGAGAAAGATAAACCTTGTAGTGCTTGTCAAGCCGGTAAATAAGTTAGAAATGCACATCCTAGCAAGAGTGAAATGAGCACTTCTGTAACACCCCGAGTGTTAAAGTTGCTAATTAATCTGCCATGTCATCATAATGCATTGGAAAGCATCAATGATTAGGTCAACCTTGTTATGTATTAACTAAAATGAGTTTACTTATCTAGATTGGATGTGCTTCTCCGTGGTGTGATCCGAACCGAAAACCCTAATTTCGAATGCCACCGCAAATACTTAGTCCAGGCTCTGCATAATTTGAGGTGTGTGACTGTGTTGCACACTAGTGTCAAGTGTAGGGTATGACCTCAAGTACAACACATAAAATGAAGCTCCAAGTTTGAGTTTGGATTGGAATCCAAAAACTTGTCACGAGTTTTCCGATTCGAATTTAAATTCAAATTTGGGGAAAAGTTAAAAGAATTTCAAAAGCTAAATTGGTCAACCAAGAGTGGCATTTGGTCAACCATTTCATGCTGGTCCAAATGATGCCCTTGGATGATGGTTTGATCATTAAGTAATCACTAATTAAGGTAGCAACAAATTCCAATTTAAAATTCCTCCGAAAACCATAAATTTCAAAACCCTGTTTTACCCCCTTTTTAAATAATTCAAAATCTAAGAAAAATTTGGGAAGAAGTTTAAAACCAAGTTTGTAGAACTTTTCAAGGGCTACAACTTTGGTGTTTTGAGTTTTCAAAGTTTTGGTGTAAAATGTGGAGTAATTTTGAAAATAAACAAATTTTAGATTTGACCCATTTTTGTCCCCAAACTCAAATTTCAACATGGAGGCAGAATTTGAAAATGTTTTGAACAGCAAAGTTGTAGGTATTGTCTAGATGTACAACTTTGGTGTTTGGAGAATTTGAAGTTTCCATACAAAATCCAAAGTAATTTCTAAATTACCAAATTTCCAAAAAGTATCCCCTTTTGAATTTAAACTCAAATTTCAAAATCCACTCAGAATTTGGAAGAGTGTTCAATACAAAACTTGTAGGGCTTGAAATTTTGAAGATTTAATATCTTGGGAGTTTTTCAAGTTTCCACATGAATTTGAGAGTAATTTGAGAAAAACAGTTTGAATTACAAAATTTGGGGGGACAGCTACAGTACTCCGGCGAATCACGCTCGGGCAGCGCGCGGCATGGGCGCTGGCGAGCCGCCGACGTCGTGCTGGCCGCTTCCATGGTCTTCCTGTCTGCCACCGCGACCACAGGGACCGCCTCGCGCTCTCCAGTTTCCTTTCCATCTTCTCAACTCTATAAAAAGCCCCTCACCGCCACTGTCGTCGTTCGGTTTCACCATTACCGCCGCCACCGTCCTCCTTTCGCCGGCAAATTCACCCTCCCTACTCCACCGCAGACCTCTCCATCTTGCCAATAGCTTTGCCATCACCTTGCGAACCATTTGCGCCTCTTGGTGTAGCGCTACCGCTCAGGATCACCGGGGAGCGGTCGTCTTCCACCTCGGGTCACCATCGTCCCGGGTGAGCTCCGCCACCGTGGCCAGCTGCCTCCCGTGCCTTTCCGTTTCAACCGATCACGGCTTTGTGATCGTGGTATGCCCTTGGTGCTCACTGGCCAATCAATTTGATCTTTACATCCTTGTTTTGACGGGTCGTCGGCCACCGTAGTTGCCGTGCCACCATCGTCGTCGGTAGTAGGTCACCGGAGCTCGAGCCGAGCTGTAAGTTAGTAAAATGGATTCATGGGAAGGTGTAGTTAAATTTGGTCGGGTCAGTTGGTCGACCGATGCCTTGGTCACCGGCCGTCCACCGCACGGGCATGGGTGAGCGCGCGGAAGTGAGCGAGAGAGCGGGAGGAGGATGATGACAGCTGGGGTCCGCATGTCAGTGAGCGAGAGAGAGAGCACGCGCGCGCGCGGAGCAGGCCGCGATGCTGGGCCGCGTGCGCGGTGCTGGGCCATGCTGGCGAAGGCGCGAGCGCGCGGGCGTGGACGCAAGCGGGCCGCTCGGTTGGGCCGAGCCAGGAGAAGGGAAGAGAGCCGGCCCGATCGGTTTTTGTTTTTCTTTTTTAAAATTTTGAATAGTGCTGATGTTTATTTCTTTCACTAAAAATTGTGTAAAGCTCCAAAAATCATGAAAAATTTGGTGTAAGCTTTTCAAGGTGTAAACTACCTAGGAAAAATGTTAAATGCTAAATTTGAGTACTTTGTGTAGGAGATTTAATTAGTTCCATTAAATATTAAATACAACTTCTATGAATTTTAATAATTAATTTATTAATCCAAAAATTATAAAATTTCTTGTCACACTGTTTTAGGTCATGTTTAATCCCTAGAAAAAGTTTAAGCTTGTTTAGATGAAGTATGATCAACTATTAATTATGCCCTAATTAATTAAATAGTAAATAAATGTTAGATTGAAAACTTTAAGTGTTGTGTGCCCTTTTGATTGAGTGATGTCCTTAGGTCACTAATCCTTGGTGATCTTTGGCACCTTAATTTCATGTTTGAGCTTGTTAGTAACTTACTTGGTAATAAACGCTAATATCGCTAGAGTTATCGCTACTAGTCAGTAGATTTACTGTTTTGCGATTGTGCCGCGAAGGAAAGTTGTACTCAAGTCGTAAATCGTGGCATATCATCATCAAGCATCATGTTATCATGTTTATCATCGAGCATCATGTTGAAGCATGTTGTATACTCGTGTAGTTCCTGCTTTCGAAGAAGTTGAAGTTGCCGAGCAAGCCTCCAGAGAAGAGCTATCGTCGGTGGGTTCCGGGCCAGAAGTTGGAGTTCTCGAGTCTGAGTCAGTGCTCGCATCAGAGCAAGGCAAGCCCCGGTGCATTTAAACCCTACCTTGATATTTACAAGACTTTATTATTTATACTATCGTTTACTGCATTAAGTAATTAGGAGTTGAGTGATAACCCAATTGATGCATTATCATCCTTGATTATTACGATATCACCCTTGATACCTGTTTTACTAAAAATGCGTAGTATGCTTCGCTATGCTTATGAGTTAAGCTTTTCAAATGAATGTTTACTCGACCATGACGGCATACTTAATGAATATTGAAATATGAGAATGAACTTGTAAGATCGGGAGGGTGGTTTGGCCACTACTAACTTGCATTGGGAGAGGAGTCTCAATGTATTATTTCTGCCTTATCAGTTAAGGACCGTACGTTGTTGGCCCTCGCGTCATGGAGTTTTTATTAGTACTAGCCATGTACCCATGACGGGTAAAGCCTTACTTTGGCTAGTCCATTACGAGAACGTCTAACCTCGCATTGGGAGTGGAGAGATGGCGAGAGTAGCGTGTACCCTCGGGGCTAGAATCGTCGTTGCTCCACGAAAAAGGAGTCTTGGCCTTGCACCAACATCGTAGTTAAGAACTGGAATTGAAAGAAAGAATGGGAAAGGTCTTGATGATAATTACTTTGATCTAGATTAGGATCACCTAGAATTGGTTAATGAACCATCAATGGTAAAAGTAAAACATTGAAAGTAAGGACTCACTTTAGTAAGCTTTTCTGCAAAAGAAAATTTGATTCTGGAATACCCGTACCTTGATTCCCTAAAGCTAGCATGCCCTTGGAGTCTTTGTCTTAGTCGGGTAAGTCTTGTTGAGTACTCTCGTACTTAGGGTTTGTTGAGCCCCTTGTTGCAGGTGCGGTTCATGAACAAGTCTGCTTTGAGCCTTGTTGCATGACCGTTGTGGCTGAAGAAAGTGACAACGAGTAGACTGTGTGGCCTCTGGGCAAGGCACCTCGCTTGTGTGATGTAATAAAGTTACTACTGATACTTCCCTACTATCGGTTTGTAATAATGTTACATAAGGTTTGAGGTTTGGAAACTGGTTTGTAAACTTAAGTTATTGTAAGACTTCCGCTACTTTACTCTGTTGAATATTTTGAATAAACTGTTGTAATATTGCAATACTCGTGTGATTTGATCCTGTTCGGAGGAAAGTAGGCCTTTTAAGTTATGAGGAACATAAGTACGGCTGTCAGAGGTCATTGTGATGATGACGGGTACATGTGGGCCATCATAATTAGGAGGTTCTGTGATAGCTGGTACCAGAGCATAATTACTGGAGTTATTGTCGTATTACTTTGCAAAACTTCAAAATGATTTAGGTCGAACAAACTTAATATTGATATTTTGGTCCAAATTGATTTTGCTTATCTTAATCTATTCTCTATAGTTTCCTTAGCTCATATTTGAAAGCTTCGTAGTGAAGTATCATGTTATAGTGCCCTATGTTATAAATATTGCATGTGTTACTTAAACCTTTCTGTTAGATCGTAAGTACGATGCATGCATCATGTTTAATTAACCTGTTTAAGTTACCTTCCCTTTTAAAGTGGTTTGGGTTAAGTAAGGTTCAATCCTATTCATGCTAACCTTTAGATCCCTCCTATCTGTTCTCATCGTTCTAATTCTGCCTTGCTTTAGGATGGCACGTGTGAAGTTGACTCCTCGCAAGAAAAGTGGTCCGCAAGGAGTGCCACATCATCAGTTGGCCACCAGAGGTGATGGAGCAAGCAGTAGCCGCAATCCAAACCTGGATTCACAATCAGAGGTTGCAAGGCTTACGTCAAAGGTAGAACGACTGAAGCGCAACATGTGTTTTTGGAAGCAGTTCCAGAACGAGTCTCTAGAAAAGGAGACAGAAGCCAGGGCTCGTGTTCGAGAGTTGGAGCTGTATGCGACACACCTGGAGCAGTACAACACAATTCTGTATGAGGAAGTCCATAGGCTACATGATCTGATGAATCCCAATCATCAGCCCCAGGCAGTAGAAGATGATGTTGGTGTCGTGGTTGTTCCTGGTGGAGAGGACAATGAGGAAGAGGATCCGGAAGAAAATGAACCCATGATGGAAAGTGGGGATGAGGCAAGTCATGTTACTGGTGCAAATGCTCCAGAGAATGAAGATGGAGTGATCGTGATCAGTGACGATGATGAGGCGTGAAGCGTCGACATGGATGGTTATGTAATATAGTCTTTCCTGTTTTCTAAGAACCTTAGTGGGTAGTTTCTTGCTTGCGAGCAAGTTTGTAATGAAAATAATGTAAGAAAAGTTTGATGTGTGTACTAGTACTGTACTAGCTGCTTTTTAATTCAATAAAGTGATGTAAACAAACATGGTTTGTGTACAACAGATGGACAATACTGGAACTTCTCAGGATGGAGACAATGCTCCAAATCCCCCACCATTCCCACCTACTTTGGCAAAAGCTATTGCCGCACTGGTTAATGCCACTACCTTGTTGGCTCAGAATCAGAAGGAAAACCAGGGTCGTCGGGGCCGTAATAATGGAGGAGAAACCACTTATATGGATTTCACCGATACCCGTCCATTGGTGTTTTCAAAGGCAGATGAGCCGCTAGAGGCGGATGACTGGCTCCGCACCATGGAGCAAAAGTTTGAACTTCTACAGTGCACGGAGTACCAGAAACCCATGTTTGCAGCACAGCAGCTCAGAGGTGCCGTAGGGGCGTGGTGGGCGAATCTGGTCGCCGCACGACCTGCTGGCCACCGTGTCACTTGGCAAGAGTTTCGGGATGCTTTCAGAGCACACTACATTCCAGATGGTGTCATGGCCATGAAGTTAGAAGAGTTTCTCTCTCTGAAACAGGGGAACCAGGCAGTTCTACAGTATGTGGACAAATTCAATCATCTATCCCAGTATGCAGCTGAGTATGTGAATACCAATGCAAAGAAGAAGAGTTGTTTCATGAGGGGCTTGAGTACCAAGATCCAGGAAGCATTGGTTACCTGCTATAATGCTACATATCATGAAATAGTCAATGTTGCTATTGCGTCAGAAGAGAAGTCCCACCTTCACAAAGAATCGAAGAACAAGAAGCAAGTGTTGTCTAGCCTGTCAGGCGGTATTAAGAAGCGCCAGAAGTTTATCTACCACCCTCAGAACCATTTCCGCTCAACTTATCGTCCACCGCAATACCAAGCTCGGCCACAGACGTTTATCCGTCCTACCGCAACCCCGCAATATCCACAGCAGCCGAATGCCCCTGGTATTCGAAACCAGAGTCCAGTAACCCATAACTTTCCCTGCTACAATTGTGGAAAGCCAGGTCACTTCTCCAAGGACTGCCCGTATCCAAGGCAGTATAATCCCAATTATCCCAGAGCTCCCGTACCACAACAACAACCTCAGAGCAAGAGTAACAATCTGAATGTCCAGAAGGGTATGGGTGAGAAGAAGAAGACCGGACGTGTATTCTACACCCAAGCAAGTGCAATTCCAGAGGGAGAACCTGTTATGATGGGTATGTTCCCTGTTGCTAATCATCTAGCAGTACTGTTATTTGGTTCTGGTGCATCGCATACATTCATAAATCGCACCTTTGATACAAAGTATGACATTCCAATTATAGGAACACAAGAAGATTTCTTTATTCAGCCGCCCGGGGGACGATTGTGTACTAAGGAGATGGTACGTAACATACCTATAGAGTTAGGTGGGCATATATTCCCTACCTCAATGATAATATTACAGAAACAGGATATAGATGTAATCCTGGGTATGAATTGGATGTACCAACGAGGAGCCATTATAGATGCACTGCACAGAACTATAAGGTTGAACTTGCCAGATAATAAATCTCATCTTCTTATCCAACTTCCTATTCCAAAGAGAACAGTTGAAAGGATATGTGCAACTTCAGTGCAGGAGATTTGTGATATACCAGTAGTCTGTGAATTTCCAGATGTATTTCCAAATGATCTACCTGGTTTGCCACCGGACAGAGATGTAGAGTTTGTAATTGAGTTGAAACCTGGTACTGCCCCAATATCCAGGAGATCTTACAGAATGCCACCAAATGAATTGGCCGAACTCAAGGATCAATAGCAAGAGTTACGTGACAAAGGTTTTATCAGACCCAGTTCATCATCATGGGGATGTCCGGCTCTTTTTGTCAAGAAGAAGGATCAGACTTTAAGGATGTGTTATCGGCCGCTGAATGAAGTAACCATTAAGAACAAGTACCCGTTGCCTCGCATTGATCTACTCTTTGATCAGCTTGAGGGGGCAAAGGTATTTTCAAAGATCGATCTTCGATCGGGGTACCATCAAATCAAGATTCGATCTAAAGATATCCCAAAGACTGCATTCACTATCAGATATGGATTGTATGAGTATCTAGTTATGTCTTTTGGTCTTACCAATGCACCGGCACATTTCATGTATCTGATGAACCCAGTTTT
Organism: Saccharum spontaneum; assembly: GCA_022457205.1. Taxonomy (NCBI): domain Eukaryota; kingdom Viridiplantae; phylum Streptophyta; class Magnoliopsida; order Poales; family Poaceae; genus Saccharum; species Saccharum spontaneum. The sequence continues at coordinate 22,656,439 of CM039579.1, forward strand.
CATGCCAGAACTTGACAAGTTTGTGGTTGTTTTTATTGATGGTATTCTGGTATACTCCAAAAGTGAAGAAGAGCATGCTGAGCACCTCAAAGTAGTCCTGACTCGTCTGAGAGATCATCAACTGTATGCCAAGTTCAGTAAATGTGAGTTTTGGTTAAGGGAAGTGCAATTCTTAGGACATGTGCTGTCAGCCGAATTAGTAGCAGTAGATCCTGGCAAGGTGAAAGATATTCTGAATTGGAAACCACCAATCTCAGTTTATGAAGTCTGAAGTTTTCTAGGAATGGCGGGTTATTACCGTCGATTCATACCTGACTTTTCAAAGGTAGCCAAGCCAATCACGGAATTGTTGAAGAATCAAACTAAGTTCATATGGTCTCCAGAATGTGAGAAAGCTTTTAGGATTCTAAAGAAGTCACTGACAACTGCTCTAGTCTTGGCACAACCAGATATAGAAAAGTCATTTGATGTTTACTATGATGCCTCGGGTATTGGCCTTGGTTGTGTATTGATGCAAGAAGGCAGAGTCATTGCTTATGCCTCAAGACAGTTGAAGCGTCATGAAGAGCATTATCCGACACATGATCTTGAACTAGCAGCTGTGGTTCATGCATTGAAAATCTGGCGTCATTACTTATTGGGTAATACTTGCCACATGTATACAGATCACAAAAGCTTGAAGTATATCTATACTCAGTCAGAATTGAATATGAGGCAAAGAAGGTGGCTTGAGTTAATAAAGGATTATGATTTAGAAGTGCACTATCACCCTGGAAAAGCAAATGTTGTTGTTGATGCACTCAGTAGAAAGACTCATTGCAATTGTATAACTGTGAAGCCAATGGATTACAGTTTGTGTTACGAATTGGAAAAGTTGAATATTGAAATAGTCCAACAAGGTCAGTTGACTAATGTCATAGTGGAATCAACAATCAAAGATCAGATTGTGTCTGCTCAGAGAAAGAATTCTGGAATAGCTCACATCAAAGAAAAAGTTAGAATAGGTCAACAAACAGATTTCAGTATTGATGATATAGATGTGTTGTGGTTCAAGAACCGGCTAGTGGTCCCAAAAGTTCCGGAGTTACGTCAGCTCATTCTTGATGAAGCACATAGTACAAGGTTTTCTATTCATCCAGGGAGTAATAAGATGTATCAAGATCTGAAACAGAGATTCTGGTGGACTAAAATGAAAATTGAGATTGCTAAGTATATTGCCAGATGTGATACTTGTCGCAGAGTGAAGGTTGAACATTTGAAGAACGCAGGAATGTTACAACCCTTGCCCATTCCATATTGGAAGTGAGAAGATATTAGTATGGATTTTATTACTGGATTACCCAAGACCTCAAGAGGCTTTGATTCAATTTGGGTCATTGTGGATCGTTTGACTAAATTAGCTCATTTTGTACCTGTTAAGACTGACTATAGAGCATCTAGATATGCAGAAATATAAGTTGCTCGGATTATGAGTTTGCATGGAATACCCAAAACAATTGTTACCGACAGAGGTACTCAGTTTGTTTCGCAATTCTGGAAACAATTTCAAAAGTCACTAGGTACTAAACTTCTTTACAGCACAGCCTATCATCCACAGACTGGGGGACAGACTAAAAGAGTAAATCAAATTCTGGAAGATATGTTAAGATCTTGTGCTCTCACCTATCAAGATCAATGGAATGAATGTTTACCGTTAGCAGAATTCTCATACAATAATAGTTATCAAGAGAGTATCAAAATGGCACCGTTTGAAGCATTATATGGCCGTAGATGCAGAACTCTGTTGAACTGGTCAGAACCGGGAGAAAGATGGTTTTATGGAGTTGATCTGGTGAAGAAAACAGAAGAAAAGGTCAGGCAGATATAGAAGAGTTTAAAAGTTGCTCAGTCTCGATAGAAGAGTTATGCTGACAAAAGGCGTAGACCCTTGATGTTTAAAGTGGGGAGATTATGTTTATCTAAAAGTGTCACCCATGAAAGGAGTTACTCGATTTGGAGTCAAGGGCAAACTCGCACCACGTTATATCGGACCATTCCAAATCATTGAAAAATGTGGAAAGGTGGCATATAGATTAAAGTTGCCTGAACAACTGTCAGCCGTGCACAATGTATTTCATGTATCACAAATGAAGAAGTGTCTTCAAGTACCTGATCAAGTTGTTGATGTTGATGGAGTTGAACTTGAGCCGGATTTAACATACTCTGAATATCCTGTCCAAGTTTTGGAGCGAAAGGATCGTGTTACCCGAAGTAGGACAATCAAATGGTACAAGATACAGTGGGATCAACATTCGGAAGAGGAAGCCACCTGGGAATCGGAAGATTTTCTGTTGGAGAATTTCCCCGAGTTCTTTGCTTCTATCTAGGTTGCAATTTCTTCTTTAAACTATAACCTGTCCTTTTCAAATCTTTGTAATGTAGAAAACCCCCTACCTGCTTTGTAGACAAGTCTTGGACGTATTTGCTTGACACGTTTCCTTTTCCATTACTTAACTCAAGGCTTTAAATCTCGGGACGAGATTTCTTTAAGGGGGAAGGGCTGTAACACCCCGGCTGTTATAGTTGCTAATTAATCTGACATGTCATCATAATACATTACAAAGCATCCATGATTAGGTCAACCTTGTTATGCATTAACTAAAACGAGTTTACTTATCTAGATTGGATGTGCTTCTCCGTGGTGTGATCCAAACCGAAAACCCTAATTTCGAATGCCACCGCAAATACTTAGTCCAGGCCCTGCGTAATTTGAGGTGTGTGACTGTGTTGCACACTAGTGTCAAGTGTAGGGTATGACCTCAAGTACAACACATAAAATGAAGCTCCAAGTTTAAGTTTGGATTGGAATCCAAAAACTTGTCACGAGTTTTCCGATTCGAATTTAAATTCAAATTTGGGGAAAAGTTAAAAGAATTTCAAAAGCTAAATTGGTCAACCAAGAGTGGCATTTGGTCAACCATGTCATGCTGGTCCAAATGATGCCCTTGGATGATGATTTGATCATTAAGTAATCACTAATTAAGGTAGCAACAAATTCCAATTAAAAATTCCTCCGAAAACCCTAAATTTCAAAACCCTGTTTTACCCCTTTTTAAATAATTCAAAATCAAAAAAAATTTGGGAAGAAGTTTAAAACCAAGTTTGTAGAACTTTTCAAGGGCTACAACTTTGGTGTTTTGAGTTTTCAAAGTTTTGGTGTAAAATATGGAGTAATTTTGAAAATAAACAAATTTCAGATTTGACCCCTTTTTGTCCCCAAGCTCAAATTTAAAAATGGATGCAGAATTTGAAAATATTTTGAACAGAAAAGTTGTAGGTCTTGTCTAGATGTACAACTTTGGTGTTTGGAGAATTTGAAGTTTCCATACAAAATCCAAAGTAATTTCTAAATTACCAAATTTCCAAAAAGTGTCCCCTTTTGAATTTAAACTCAAATTTCAAAATCCAGTAAGAATTTGGAAAAGTGTTCCATACAAAACTTGTAGGCTTTGAAATTCTGAAGATTTAATATATTGGGAGTTTTACAATTTTCCACATGAATTTAAGAGTAATTTGAGAAAAACAGTTTGAATTACAAAATTTGGGGGGGACAGCTACAGTACTCCGGCGAATCACGCTCGGGCAGCGCGCGGCATGGGCGCCGGCGAGACGTCGACGTCACGTTGGCCGCTTCCACGGTCTTCCAGTCTGCCACCGCGACCACAGGGACCACCTCGCGCTCTCCAGTTTTCTTTCCATCTTCTCAACTCTATAAAAAGCCCCTCACCGCCACTATCGCCGTTCGGTTTCACCATTTCCGCCGCCACCGTCCTCCTTTCGCCAGCAAATTCACCCTCCCTGCTCCACCGCAGACCTCTCCATCTTGCCAATAGCTCCGCCATCACCTTGCGAACCATTTGTGCCTCTTGGTGTAGACGCTACCGCTCAGGATCGTCGGGGAGCTGTCGCCTTCCACCTCGGGTCACCGTTGTCCCGGGTGAGCTCCGCCACCGTGGCCAGCTGCCTCCCGTGCCTTTTCACTTCAACCAATCATGGCTTTGTGATCATGGTATGCCCCTGGTGCTCACTGGCCAATCAATTTGATCTTTACATCCTTGTTTTGACGGGTCGTCGGCCACCGTAGTTGCCGTGCCGCCATCGCCGTCGGTAGTAGGTCACCGGAGCTCGAGCCGAGCTGTAAGTTAGTAAAATGGATTCGCGGGAAGGTGTAGTTGGTTTTGGTCAGGTCAGTTGGTCGACCGATGCCTTGGTCACCGGCCAGCCACTGCGCGGGCATGGGTGAGCGCGTGGGAGTGAGCGAGAGAGCGGGAGGAGGATGATGACAGCTGGGGTCCTGAAAGCCCAAGTTTGGTTTTGGTAATTAATGACACCAAGTTGCTAATGCCATGTGTTAAGTGTTTTGAGTTAGGCATAAGCAACACATGTGATGAAGGTATACGTGGCAAGGAGTGGTGGCCACAAGATCACAAAGAGATGGCACATGGACATGAAATGATGAGCAAGATCATGGTGGAGATGCACATGAAATGATGGATATGATGATCAAGTGAAAGAGAATGATCTAAGAGCGCAAGGCAAAGGTATAACAATAGGGTTTTCCTTTTGCCGGTCTAAGATGAGTAGAGAAGTGATTGACCGGGTTTAGGATACATAGCCGACTATCAAGAGGGGCAATCACGGTTAGCTCGGGAATCAAGTGCCACTAGATCAATGTCTTGAGCATATGCATTTAGGATCTAGTAAAGAGCTAACATAACGCCTTGGAAAATATTTGTGAAAATGCTAACACACATGCACATGGTGGTGTACACTTGGTGGTGTTAGCACTTTTGCGAAGGCGGTGGAGTTTAAGCGGTAGAGAGGGGTTTGGGTTCCTCTCTCCCTCCCGCCGAGCTTGCGAGGCGGGATTCGGCGCTTTTTGGAGAAGTGAAATGCCTATTTTCTATTGCGCCGAAAGTCGGAAAAGAAACGAAGGCGAACAGAGGTCACTGCGTGCACCGGACGCTGCACCGGACGCTGCACCGGACGCGGTCACTGTACGACCGGCGCGTCCGGTCAGGCGAACAGCGGTTCACGAGGATCACCGGACGCGGTGTGCGTCCGGTCATAGGTCACCGGACGCGTCCGGTCTTCCAGGGAGCTTACTGGACTCCCACCGGACGCGGGCACTGTGGCGTCCGGTCCGTTCTTCAGCGCGTCCGGTGGATGTTTCGCAGTGCGCGGCTCGGTGTTGACCGGCGCGTCCGGTGGGTCACGGGACCGGCGCGTCCGGTCGTGACCAGCGCGTCCGGTCGCTCAGTAGAGCGCGTCCGGTCAACGGTAACGGCTAGTTCGAACGAGCACTGTTCACTTCTGTCGCGTAGTGACCGGACGCGTCCGGTCACCCTGACCGGAGCGTCCGGTGCAGCGCGATTTCTGCTGCGTCGTTTCTAACGGCTAGCTGCGTACCCCTTCGTTATAAATAGTTGGTGGCCGGGGTTTGAGGGGATCTCTTGCACATCTTGAGACATAGAGACATCTTTTGAGCTAGAGAACAACCCCTCCACTCATCTCCTTGATTGATTGCACATCTTGAGCGAGATTGAGTGAGATTCAAGTGCATTGCTTGAGAGTTGCATTCTAGAGGCACTTGATCTTCGAGTTGCTGCGGATTTCTTGTTACTCTTCCGTGTTTCCCGACACGGTAGACGGCTTGGAGCAGCGGAAGTGATTGAGCTCACAATTGGAGATTGTTGGAGCCTTCACCAAGTGTTGTAAGGGGTTCTTGATCCTTCCCCGCGGGAGTTCGCGAATTGGATACTCTAGTGAAGCTCGTGGCTTGGAGGATCCCCATCTTGTGTGCGGTTGTGCGGCGCCCGCCGAGGGCTCAACTCTTGATAGTTGATTAGCTCGCGAACCGACAAGTGGGTGCATCGCCACAACGAGGAGTAGCTTGCCGGGAAGCAAGTGAACCTCGGGATAAAATCTTGTGTCATTCTCTTCCCGAGGACTTCTCTTGTGTGATTGATTGTTTGGTACTTCTCTTCTCTACACGGTGGTATATTCTCTCGAAGCTCTTCTCTCGTATTACATCTCGTATCTAGCTTGTTGTTGTTGTGTTTAGTGGGTAGCCTTGTACTAGACTTGTGTAGGTGGCTTGCTTAATTAGTTAGAGCTAGTGCTTTTTACTTCGCCACCTTTTATACTAACTTGTGGTTAAGTAATTTGTGTAGAAGTTTTTAATTAGGCTATTCACCCCCCCCCCTCTAGCCTATTTGGACCTTACAAGTGGTATCGGAGCCGAGGCACCGTTTATTTGAGGCTTAACAACCTACGGTGAAGAAGAAATGGCTCAAATAAGTTTGCACATCAACAACACAAAGAAGGCACCTCACTTTGATGGCACAAATTATGCATATTGGAAGGTTAAGATGACCGCACACCTCAAGTCAATCAATAGAGAAGTGTGGAAAGTCACCGAAACCAAATTTGAGGTTGCTAATCCGGAGGCACCTACACCGGTGGAAGAGAAGAAGCTCCAATGCAATGACATTGCCATTAGTGCTCTTCATGAGGCACTAGATGACAAGACCTTTGAGCAAGTGAAGAACATTGAGATCGCTCATGATGCTTGGGCCAAGCTAGAAGAAACATTTGAGGGCACCGAAGGCACAAAGACCGCTAAAGCATATATCTTGCAAGAAAAATTTTCAAGCTTCAAGATGCAAGATGATGAGAGTGTACCGGAGATGTTTCATAGATTGCAAGTCATTGTCAATGAGCTCAAGGCACTTGGTGAGGAAGTAAAGGACAACCAATTCTCTATGAAGTTCTTGAGAAGCTTGCCCAAGAGATTTGATACATTGATCACCGTGCTAGTGAGGACTACATTGAAGGATTCAACTCCTCAACAAATATTTCAAGAAGTGATGACCGATGATTCATATAGAGAAGATGATGAGAAGGATGAGTTGGTCAAGAAGAAGAAGAAGGAGAATGAGAAGAAAGATGATGAAAAGAAGAAGAGTGTGGCATTCAAAGCCACCACATCCAAGGGCAAGTCCAAGATTGAATCATCAAGTGAAGAAGACTCAAGCTCTTGTGATAGTGATGACATTGATGAGAAGATGGCTCTCTTTGTCAAGCAATTTGGCAAATTCATGAAGAAGAAGGGCTATCGTGCAAGGAGGAGGAAGAACTCATCCAAGAAGAATGAGCATAACATGAGATGTTTTAGATGTCATAGCAAAGACCATCTCATTGCAAAGTGTCCTTATGATAGTGATGATGAAGATGCTATCAAGAAGGAGAGGAAGAAGCAAAAGAAGAAGCAAGAAAAGAAGGAGAGTTCTTATAAGAAGAAGAATGATTCTCATGTTGCTACATGGGATAGTGATGACTCCTCAGGTGATGATGAGGATGACAACAAGAGCAAGAAGAAGGCACATGCTAGCATTGCTATTCAAGAGAAGGTCTCCCTCTTCGACACTCCATCGTGCTTCATGGCTAAGGCCGCTAAGGTATCATCCGATGATGAGAGTGATCATGATAATGCTAGTGATAGTGATAGTGATGAAGAAGAATTCACTAAAGATGAACTAATCACTATGCTAGAAGATTGCACTCAACATTATAAAGAATCTAGAAAGGAGTGCAAGGGCTTGCTTAAGGAAAAGAAAAACCTTATGCAAGAACTTGATGAGCTTAGGACATCTTATGAGAGTCTAAAGGTAGACCATAAGAAGCTTCAAAAGTCTCACTCTAAGCTTGAAGAAGCTCACTCCTCTCTAGTTAAAAAATGTGAAAACATGCCAACTAATGTTGAGAAAGCTAAAACTTGCAACATAGGCATATCATGTGATATAATTAATGAATCTTGTCATAAGCCTATTGTTGTTGCTCCCACTAACCCTTCATGTAGCTCATCTACATCATCCTCATCTAGTAGTGATGGTTTCACTTGTGATCCCACACTTATAGTTGAGAATGAAAATCTCAAGAAGGAGGTAAAAGAGCTCAATCACACCTTGGCCAAGGCTTATGGTGGTGAGGACCGCTTGCTTATGTGCTTGGGTAGCCAAAGAGCTTCTCTCTACAAAGAGAGATTGGGCTATAACCCCAAGAAAGGCAAGGCCGCTTTTGCTCCTCACAAGACTCGTTTTGTGAAGAACAATGGTTGCTGTTGCAAAAGTTGCAAGCAAGTTGGTCACATAGAGCGACATTGCATGAACAAGAAATCCAATGCTAATGTATCCTCAATTAAGTTTGATTCTTTCTATATACTTACCAAGGGTATAAATAGTGTTCATGCTAAGTTCATTGGTGCACCATGGATGGGCTCAAAGAAGAAAGCCATTTGGGTACCAAAGAGCTTGGTCACTAACCTTGGAGGACCCAAACAAGTTTGGGTACCTAAAAGGAATTGATCTTATCTTGTAGGTCAATTACAAAGCCGGAGGAAGGCATTGGGTGCTTGATAGTGGGTGCACTCAACACATGACCGGGGATTCTTGTATGTTCAACTCAATTGATACTAGTCAAAATGGTGGTTTTGATGCTATCACTTTCGGCAACAACAAGAAAGGCAAGGTCAAGGGGCTTGGTAAAATTGCTATCTCAAATGACATGAGCATATCAAATGTGTTGCTAGTTGAGAGCTTGGACTTCAATCTTTTGTCGGTGGCACAACTTTGTGATCTTGGCTTCAAGTGCATATTTGGTAGTGATGATGTTGAAGTCATTAGTGTGGACGGATCAAACTTGATATTCAAAGGATTTAGACATGGTAGTTTATACTTGGTTGACTTCAATGATAGTGAGACACAATTGACATCATGCTTGCTTAGCAAATCTAGTATGGGATGGTTATGGCATAGAAGGCTTGGTCATGTTGGAATGAAACAATTGAACAAACTTTTGAGGCATGACTTAGTTAGAGGCTTGAAGGATGTCACCTTTGAGAAGGATAAACCTTGTAGTGCTTGTCAAGCCGGTAAACAAGTTGGAAATAAACATCCTAGTAAGAGTGAAATGAGTACATCAAAGGCATTTGAGCTATTACACATGGACTTGTTTGGGCCAACAACATACACTAGTATTGGTGGAAACAAGTATGGTTTTGTGATTGTTGATGACTACACTAGATACACTTGGGTGTTCTTTCTCTATGACAAGAGTGATGTTTATGATCTATTCAAGTCTTTTGTCAAGAGAGTGCAAAATGAGTTTGAGACTACCATCAAGAAGATTAGAAGTGACAATGGTAGTGAGTTCAAAAACACAAGAATTGAAGCTTTATGTGATGATCTTGGTATTGGACATCAATTCTCTCCAACATACACTCCCCAATCCAATGGTGTAGTTGAAAGGAAGAATAGAACTTTGATTGACATGGCTAGATCAATGCTTAGTGAATACAATGTGAGTCATTCATTTTGGAGTGAAGCTATCAACACGGCTTGCTATTGTAGCAACCGTCTCTATTGTCATGGAAAGCTTGGGAAGACACCATATGAGCTAATGAATGGAAGAAAGCCCAACATTGCATACTTTAGAGTGTTTGGTTGCAAATGCTATATTCTCAAGAAAGGCACTAGATTGAGCAAGTTTGAAAAGAAATGTGATGAAGGGTTCTTACTTGGTTATTCTACCACAAGCAAAGCATATAGAGTTTGGAATCTCACAAATGGCACCTTGGAAGAAGTTCATGATGTTGAGTTTGATGAAACCCAAGGGTCTCAAAATGAAGCTCAAAACCTTGATGATGTGAGAGGATATCAATTGTCAAATGCAATGAAGAATATGGACATTGGTGACATAAGGCCGAGGCAACTTGATGATGATGATGATATTCATGTGATCAACCAAAGTGTGCAAATTGATACAAATCAAGCAAGCTCTAGTGGTTCTCATGATGAAGTGCAAGATCAAGGTCAAGCTAGTGGAAGCAATCAACTCCCAATACTCCAACCTACTAGTATTGCAAGAGATCATCCATTGGATCAAATCATTGGTGGAATTCAAAGTGGTGTTCAAACTAGATCAAGATTAGCATCTTTTTGTGAGCACTACTCATTTGTGTCCCTTGAAGAACCTAAGAAAATAGAAGATGCCTTGAAGGATTCCGATTGGGTAAATGCCATGCATGAAGAACTAAACAACTTTGCTAGAAATCAAGTTTGGGAACTTGTTGAGAGGCCAAAGAACTACAATGTGATTGGTACTAAGTGGGTCTTTAAGAATAAGCAAGATCAAGATGGCATGGTTGTGAGGAACAAGGCAAGATTAGTAGCACAAGGATACACTCAAGTTGAGGGTCTTGACTTTGGAGAAACATATGCACCGGTTGCAAGATTGGAGGCTATTAGAATCTTATTAGCATATGCTTGTGCACACAACATCAAGCTCTATCAAATGGATGTCAAGAGTGCATTTCTTAATGGTTACATCAATGAAGAAGTTTATGTTGAGCAACCTCCCGGTTTTGAAGATGACAAGAAGCCCAACCATGTTTACAAGCTCAAGAAGGCATTGTATGGTTTGAAGCAAGCACCTAGAGCATGGTATGAGAGGTTGAGAGACTTTCTTCTCTCTAAAGGGTTCAAGATGGGAAAGGTTGACACCACTCTCTTCACCAAGAAAATTGGAAATGACTTGTTTGTGTTGCAAATCTATGTGGATGACATTATCTTTGGATCAACCAATCAAGATTTTTGTGAAGAATTTGGAAATATGATGGCAAATGAGTTTGAGATGTCTATGATTGGAGAGCTTAGTTACTTCCTTGGACTTCAAATCAAGCAAATGAAGAATGGCACTTTTGTAAGTCAAGGCAAGTACATCAAGGACATGATCAAGAAGTTTGGATTGCAAGATGCTAAGTCAATGAGTACACCAATGGGCACAAATAATCAATTGGGTATTGATGCAAGTGGCAACATGGTAGATCAAAAGCAATATCGGTCTATGATTGGAAGTTTGCTCTATGTCACCGCTTCTAGGCCGGATGTGATGTTTAGTGTGTGCAAATGTGCAAGATATCAAGCTTCACCTAGAGAAAGTCACTTGAAAGCAACCAAGAGGATATTGAGATATCTTAAGGGCACTCATGATATTGGACTATGGTTTCCAAAGGGGTCTAATTTTGAGTTGATTGGATATTCGGACTCCGACTATGGTGGATGCAAGATTGATAGAATGAGCACAAGTGGCACTTGTCAATTGCTTGGAAGGTCTCTTGTTTCATGGTCATCAAAGAAACAAAATAGTGTTGCACTATCTACCGCCGAGGCCGAATACATTAGTGCCGGTAGTTGTTGTGCACAATTGCTTTGGATGAAGCCAC
>CM039579.1:22667861-22697644 GCA_022457205.1 Saccharum spontaneum
TAAATTATTTTTTAAATTTTATAAAAAATAATAAACATAATTAACAAATATATAACATTTATATTATTGTTTGCCACATTTTAGTAGTTTTTTTTCTCCCGTTGCAACGCACGGACATATTTGCTAGTAAAATAATAAATCTAGAATAGTACACTCAAGTAGACAGTTCCGAAATATATCTATCCAAATGTAAAACCGGAATGGAATTAACAAGTTTAATCCATCCACTACCAAGTGTGCTCTGCTTGCTCTGAAACTAAATCTGAATTAATTTTTATCTAATTGAAACGAGGGTACTAACATTCATATGATTTATTTTGTGTTTGATAAAGTTATTTAGGTGAGACAGTAAATTATTTAGCATTATTGTGTATACCATTTTTAACTCCCGGACAGGGGGTTCACATTTTTCTAAAATATCCATTTTTCTACTTTTACCAACCTAAGGCTCAACTTAAGGACAATGACGTTAGACACACGGCTCGGCCAGCAATCCGCCAAGAGCATATTATATATTTCCTTACACGAATAGAGATCATCATGAAAAAAAACACACTCACAAACAGTCTCTTCAATTAGATATCAAATATAAACATCCTCTACTCCGGATTTCTTACTAGCCAAAGATAAATAATGAGGATAGCTTTCTAGACTGCGCATAAGATACAAATATATAGAAAGCGATTTTCACTTAAATGACTCCAAATAATGATTTATAGAATAGATTTTAGAAAGACTCTTAGCGATGCTTTAATGACACAGTGAATTTGGCGGAATTTATGCAACGCCAACACAAGAATCAGGCCTTTTGTGCAAGTTACGGTAGACATGCAACCAGAATTGAACTCAGGCCGCATATAGCGAAATGGTACCTCAATGCCACTCCTAGCATTTTAACCTTCTCATGTTACATCATCAGAAACCATATCTACTGACATGCCACATATTTAGATGCATACATCATATGGAGAGACCCCGAGGCAGCGGTGGGGCAGGGGGGGCTCGAGCCCCCCTACCGTTCCCGGGCACGTGAAGCCCCCTGGAGCCCTCGTTTGAAATTTCAGCCGTAGATATATATGATAGGAGGGGCTGAGATTTACTGGACCTCTTTTGCTAATTAGGCCAGATCTAGACAGGCAGAGAATTATCCAGCCAAGGCCCAAGGTCCAACCAGTGAAAGAAACCCTGTACCTGCAATGCACCGTGCCCGTCCCCAACCCATCGGCATCCATCGATGATCGAGTGACGCTGTGGTAGCTTCACTCGTGGCCTCGCGGGCGCGTGAATCCTACGATGCGGGGTCACGGGCGAGTGGGGTGTAGGCAGCCAGCGCCAAGTGCAGCGGGCGAGTAGTGAGCGGACTGCGGGAAACCAGGCGCGGCGGGCGAGCGGGCGCTGGCGGCCGGTGGGCAGGGGGTTGCAGGCGAGCAGGTGATTTATTTTCTGTGAAACCGAGTCTGTGATTGGATGATTGAATGTTTGATTATCTGAATGTCATGAACTCACGATAGATTTCAATTTTCATATTTTTAGTATGTCGAAAAGAACAACTATTTTTCGAGTTCAAGTGACTCAACTCCACATACTAATGAGAGCACTAAGTCAACCGAAGAAACCTAGACCAGAGTTTAGTCATTCAACCTATTGTGTGGAGTCATCGCAGAGCTAAGTCGTTGTAGCGCTTTTATTCAGCCCGTTCTAAATTTTTTTCCTGACTCCGTCCCGGGAGAGACCTCCAAGTCACTATAGCTTGCACCAAATTCTACACTAGCCAAATCTGGTGTAGGCGTGGCAACGCCACGCCCCATGTTTCTAGTATATACTATTCCAGTTTACTTATATAACTGTTGATCAAAATCAAAGTATATAAAGTTTGACCTTTCGAAACACGATACGCCTTGTATTTCTCAATGGATGGATATAAATTTCCAAACGGCGATAAGACATTTCGAGAAGTGACTAGCCAGGACTAGTGCATTGAGTGCAGGACGGGCTGAGATGTTAAGAGTCAATGTCATACCGTCCAACAGATTGGATATTTACTAGAAACGGGGACGTAGGTACAGCTTATTTGCACGGTCACGTACGTAGGGCTAACTTATCTATCGCACAATTTCAAATTTCAATAGCTGATATGTTCAACCAAAACCTGTGTTTAATAAACACTCTATAGAAGGTTAATTAAAGATACTAAAACTTTCTAGCTCATCGTCATTTCTAACGGTTTTTTTGTTTCTTAACCTTTTGTAGGTTACCCTGTGTCCAGCTTGCCTAAAAACAAATATATTTCAAATGTTTCAGATATTTCATAGGTATGTTTTAAGTATTTCATATGGATGTTGTAAAAGTAGATCGAGATGTTGCATATGCTGCAAGTGTTTCAAAGGTATGCTGCAAGAGTTTGTTCAAAGTGTTTCATCTATTCCAGATGTATGTTGCAAGCGTTTTGGTTTAGATGCTGCACATGTTTCATAGATATGTTGCAAATATATGTTCCAAATATTTCAGCAACTTTATTCTTATGTTGCAGTAAATGTGTTCATGTTGCAAGCATTTTATCTAGATGTTGCTTATGTTTCACATATATGTTGCAAGTGTATGTTCCAAATATTTTATCTGCTTTAGACTTATGTTCTAGTGTTTCGTGTTTTAGAGATATGTTCAGAGAGTCATAGAGGCATTGTCCGGGCGTTGGGGGAAGGGGCGCACGACGGCGTGCATGCGGTCATGCGGACGGAGCATGCTCGTCCTCATCCGGGCTCCCAGGTCCTGCTCGCACGGAGAGGAGGGGGTCAGGGGGAAGAAGTGGCTAGCGCAGCCGGGGTGGGGCAAGGCAGACGGGGGACGAACTTGTGCGTGCAACAGCGATACGACGCAGCGGCAGACGCAGGCGGGCGGGCTAGACCAGCAGCATGCGTGGGGCATCCAGACAAGCTCATCTGCTCCAGACGTTCGGGCGCTAGTAAGCCCCATTAATCTGCTCTCTTCATTTCTATAGTTATGACATGCACTGGGGATCGAGTACCATGAACTAGCGAACACTGCTACAAAAACCATTTGTAAAGGTGTCTCATTTTTTTAATTAGAGACAGTTCAATCTAAAACCGCCTCCATAAATGGTTTCCAAAATAAACCTGTGGAAATATATTTTTAGAGGTGGCTGGATGTAGAGCCGTCTCTAAAAATCAATATACAGAGGCAGCTAGATTTAGAGCCATCTCTAAAAATATGTGTATCACAGTAAAATTTATAATTTTTCAAATGAAATCAGATGAAGATAAACTTTACTGAAAGTTGTATATCTCAGTAGAATCACCATAATCATGCCAAACGCCAAAAAAGAGAAACATTTCAGGGAGAATTACTTGGAACCGATTCTTGTTTTTGTACCAGTCTAGAGGAACACCTAAAAATTGGTTTCTCCTATTTGCAGCTCTTGTTTCAAGAATCCAGCGAGCTAGTCAAACAATTCCACGAAGTAATTCTGATTTATGAGAGAAACGTTTCTGAAGAGAAGATGGAATCCTACCGTACACACCCTCAGTTGAGAAAGGACATCCGAGGGAAGACAAACCTGCAATAGCATGATGTAGTGTGGATAAAAACGACCCAATGACCCTGGACACGGGGCTGCTAGAGGGCGACGAGTGGAGACCGGAGACACAGCATTTAGAGGAATTCGAATCGGCTAGGGCGAGGATGAGCTGAGTAGCTTATGGACCGGATTCTCTCTATGAAACGTTTGGCCATTGCCTACCATCCAAACCCTAGCGAGCGTGCAGGCAGCACGGTGATTCGAACTCATGTGTTGTCCATTGAAGGCTGGTCACCCGAGCCCTACTCCTTTCCGAGTTCTCAGTGCGTATATCATATCAGTATGACCGTATGAGAAAGGTGTATTATGCGGCAACTGCTCCGGTACTCCTCCCTCAAAGATTTGCACGAATTTTAAAGCAGCCAATTAAGGTAATTAATTTTTTTGCTAATTATTTTCTATCTTGGCCACGCTTGGATCGGACCCGGGCCGTCCGTCCAGTCCTGAGTCCAGCCCGTCCCCAAAGTAAAATCATTGTCACGGAGGTTTCAAAAAAAAAAATCATTGTCACGGAGGAAGACGGCGTCATATATCCATTCATTCGTCAGGGAAAGAGAAGATGCCGCCGCGTCGACATTCCGGAGCAGCGGAACCTGGCCGACCCAGCGATGCCGGCACCTCGGCACCGCGGCAGATACCTGTCCGCGCCCCGCCGTGCCACCAGTCTGATTGCACACGCCGGAGTGCCCACACTTGTAGTTGTCGACGTCGCAGTCATCTCGGGTTCCCTAGAAGTGGTCTACCCACTGTCGCTCGTCCGGCTCCCACACGGCGCGCTCGGCCTTATTGGCCGTGCTGCAGTTCAGGACGACGCGAGACCTGCAGGGAAGCTGATCTCGCTTGGCTCACCGTCACCCTGGAAGACGAACCTGTCGGAGACTCGGAGTACGAGACTACGAGTACATCTCCGGGGTCTCGCCAATGTGAACGACCCGTTAGCGGAGACCAGGGTCTCGCCATCAGTAAGGTTACTGCCCTTGGCGAGGATGTCGGATGCAGCTTGTGCTGCGGCAAAAGTTTCAAGGAAAAGCAGGATTGAAGAAGACTGTATGAGGAGGTGGCGGTGGCCGTAACCATGGTGGCTTCTCATGGTGTTCGTCATGAACGCTGTTATAGTTTCTGCACAGGGGGCACGCTAACGGACATCAACCGTATATGTTGTCTGGCGAGTGCCCACGGGCTTGGTCCTCGTGTACTAGAAACGAAATTACATGGTGGCGCAGCGCGGGCGGGCGCCTCCCCTGGCCAGCGGCGCGGGCGGGTCCTTGCCGCGGTGCTGAGGTGCCGGCGTCGCTCGGTCGCCCTTGCCGCAGTGCCGAGGTGCCGAAATCGCTCGGTGGGCTGGGTTCCATTGCTCCGGAACGTCGAAGCGGCGGCGCCGTCTCCTTCCGTGACGATGACTTAGGGACGGGCTGGACTCAGTGGACGGACGGGCTGGGTCCAAACGTGGCCCAGATAGAAAATAATTAGCAAAAATATTAGTTACCTTAATTAGCTGCTTTAAAATTCGTGCAAATCTTTGAGGGAGGAGTACCGGAGCAGATGCCGTACTATGCTACTTGGTAGAGTTGGTGGCTACTGTAAAATGAAGGCGTGCTATAAATGTCGTCATCAACTGAGAATTGAAACCCGAAACAACGGCCTCTTGAAAATGAATAAAAAAGAAGAAGTTTATATCTTTTGGATCAGAGAGAGAGAGACGCAGATCCACCGTTCCACGAGTACCTTTGTAGTGCAAAAGAAGAGTGTGACGTGTGGCGACACTGATCTTCATCCAAGGATTTTAATTTTGTTGTCGCAAAAATTTCAGTCACCACCGAAATTACCGAATTTCGCGAAATTCGGCCGAAATTTCGTCGAAATTTTTTTAGAGATTAGGACATGAAATATGTTGTTTCTAAAAAAGTTTAGATCTAAATAAATATTAGTATGATTTATGACTACACATCTATTGAATAGAATAATATACAATAAAATTAATAGAAAAATATAAGTCTAGAATTATACATCACATGTATTAGAGTATTACAAAATTTCAGAGTTTTCTTTCGGCCACCACCGAAATTACTGAATTTCGCGAAATTCGGTCGAAATTTCACTGAAATTTTGAACCCTGTCTGCATCGCGTGCTCATTAGCGAATCAAAAGCGGGAGATCAGCCTGTTGCCATCAAATCATCGTTGGATATCAGGCAGCTCAATGTGATTCTTCCTATGTTCTCCCCCTCCCTCTCTGTCGTCATTCGAGACTGGACAGAATCGATTTGCTTCGTCGTCTCCAGCAAATAAAGCTTCTTTAATTTGTTTGGCATTAGTACGTGTTAATAGTTGTGTGGACGGATAATAATGGCGGGGTGAGTAGTTAGTGTCACTTGGAGCCAATGGCGGGGTTAATAGTTGTGTGGACGGATAATAATGCGATGATGATATCAGGCTCTGCTAGCCGCATGCATCACTTTTTTCCCGGTACACGGGAAGACGGGCAGTTTTCAGCTTTGCTGTGCCGTAGCGTTCTGAAAGGGTAGCGTTCCTGTGTTTAGTTCGTCTTCTTCTTCTGGAGTCGGTGTTAAGTTCTTGCTCCATCCTCTTGTGTGTGTCGTTGTCTTACGGAGAATGGTGCATCGACTCTCATGGCGGGGGAAGAAGCAAAGACACAGGACCAAGACATAGAGAACATGAACGTACCGAGCGCTTAGCTTGCTTGCTGCCTTGCATGCTCTGTTGGTACAACTAGGTGCCGTCGAGCACCACATCTGTACTCCAAGCTCGAACCAATGGCGTTGTTACAAGGGAATTCAAGAGGGAGCCAATTACTGAAGTGAAGCTTTTTATCGAGGTACTGGAAAGCATGCGCTTTCAACTAGCTCTCCCTGGAGTCTCTGCGAAGGACGTCCTTATAAGGGCCAAGCTTTTGACTAAGTAATTCCATGGATATATAGCTCAGTTGATTTTTTCACATACAAGTGAGTCCCACCAAGCCTCTGTCATATTTACTTGGTAAAGCTTCGATCAAAACATTGAGGGCCTCTTCTCCCTCGTACACCACTGGCGCTCACTCCACAAACATGGTTGGAGTGATCTCGGAAGACTTACAAACCTCAAAATAACAAGCTTGGCGTGTGCAAACACCAGTAGCAAAGAGGTGGGCAAACCTCACCAATAAATAGGTTAACACCAAAAGCAAAATACTAGTGCTAGAACTCCAAGGTTGTCTGTCTTCTCCACACGCCTTTGTTAGGAAACTTCGGTAGTCATATTGGAAGTATGGCTTCCAGGCTTCATTTTGATTGTCTTGGGCTTCGGTGGCCACCTCCCGCGGCTTGCGTTGCCTCCCCTTCCCCTCCTTTCTCTGGTCTCTGGTGACATCTAGTGGACCTCGGGTTGGTCCGACCCGTTGGTCGTGTCGTGCTTTTTGTGCTAGCACAGCCCATAACACCGTACCCAAGTCCTGTGCCATTGCTCAAGCCTGTGACCCTATCAGGCACTGCCCGGCGACACAGCACGCCATGCCCAGCCCGACCTTAGTGGGTCATGCTTTGACTGGGCCCATGCCATCTCAGATCGGGCGGTCTGTTTGGCCATTTAAACACTCAAGCAAAATTTAGCTTTACTACAAATTTAGCTAAACTTGTTCTGATCCAAGATTATATAAAACAAAAAAATGTCCCCATCCACCCGCCCGCACTACACGCCCGCACCTGTGCCGAAGTCATTGGACATGGGCGACATCTCCTACGATGCCACCGCCTCCTCCCTTCCTCGCCCTCTGCATCACGGCCTCACAGGACCCCTCACCGTGCCCGTCTTCCACCTGCTGTGAGGGCACGCACTGCTCCTCGCATAGATCATCCTCGCCATGCACCATGGCTGGACCGCGGCATAGTAGAGCTCCTAATGCGGCAGCAGGCAATGTCCGACCCCACGACGGCCGCCTTCTATGCCCCTTCCTGCTTCTTTTTCGGCATAGCAACTCCTAATGCGGCAGATGGCGAAGCCCAGTTCCCGGCTCTTCGGCCTCGATGTCTGCCTCTTGGTCTCAGTCGCCATCCCCAGGGATGTCGTCCTCCAGAAGTGGACATGGTACCATTTCCTGACAATTATCGCCAACCACAGTTCACCAAGTTCAACAGAACTGGGTCACCACATGAGCATGTGGCTCACTTTCTTGCTGCATGCCAAGATACGACACACAATGGAGCCCTTCTCCTTCGTCAGTTTGTGCAAACACTATCAGGTCCAGCTTTCACATGGTACAGTAAGTTGGCACCAGGCTCAATCCGCACATGGGAACAAATGCATGATGTCTTCCTAGAGCGCTTTTATAGCACTCAAAGGATGGTGGGAATAACCGAGCTAACTCAAACATTGCAAAGGCCAAATGAGAAGGCAGCAAACTTCATAAACAGGTGGAGGAATTTAAGCCTCCACTGCCCACATCCAATCACCGAACCTGAAGCGGTTCGTATGTGTATGAACAACTTAAGTCCAGACATGGCCATTCAGCTGTAGGGTGTGAGGCCAATAACATTTGAAGAATTGTCCTCAAAGGCTACGAACATAGAAAACTACATGCATCACCTGTCCCGTCCGCCAAGGACGTTCAGTAAGGCACCGTTGGACAAAAATAACCAACGAGATAAACCAACCTCCTCAAAGCCAAAGCAAATGCAGGCCATGGAGGCGAGTGTGGTGCCCCCAAAAATTCCAAACTGGGGCACGGCCACAAGAATACCAAGCAAAGGAGGTGCACCCGCTCCTAGGAGGCCAACTCTTAGTGAGCGCCAAAATCAGAAATACTCCTTCCCTGTTGAAGAAGTGGATGATCTCTTCATAGGATTAAGGGAATTGGGACTTATTGAGCTCCCCAAACCAAAGAGGCCTAAATAAGCTTCTAAGTGTGATGATCCAAATTTTTGCCACTATCATCGCATCCTAGGTCATACGCTTAAGGACTACTTTGTGGTCAAGAACGTGATACAAAAGCTCATAGATGATGGCACCATAGACGCTGATCAACAAAAAAGCATGAAGGGTGGAAAGAAAACAGCTACATCAAATGTCGCCACCTTCCAAAATGATTCGGTGAGTTGTGCAACTCCAAAAATGTGGCCAACTTATGATCAATATATGATATCAAAACCTGAGCATGTAAATATGTCTTTCTCAGGATATCCAAAACAGCAAGCTGAGCGCCATCATGAAGGCAAGGCTTTCCTTCGGTGGATTCACTCCCCAAAAGGTGGACCATCAAGTTCCCAAATATCAGGAGAGTGTCGACAGCAACTCTCAAGATGACTTGCTCTATGACGAATGATGGAAGAGGGCGAAGGCCTATGCTTCTACCAAAATACCAAGAAGTGCAAGGCCGACTCCCCCGAAAAGTACGATGCCTTCCCCATCGGAGTTTTTGAGGATGATGATGATGAGTCTCTTCACTTCCCCGAAGAAGATACATTAGAAGTTGATGAAGTTCAGCTTAGATCAGGCCGTCAACTGCCTAGACCATCTCCTCAACAAAGAAATCCCCCAAATGTAACTCCGAATGATGTGACTGACCATGTTCCTGATGTGTCTGTCAAATATGATGTAATCTCGTACTTGAAGAAAATACCAGCTATGCTGTCTGTGTATGATGCTTTGTGTCTCTCTTTTGATTTACAAAAAGCGTTTATTACTGCACTTTCGTTCCCTGAAGATTATAGGGTTGAGGTTTCACAAGCAGAAACAAAATTATCTCAAACTCAAAGTATCACATTCAATGATGAGGATCTGTTATTAGGAAATAAAAAGTATAACAGATCGCTTTTTATGTTCGGCGAGATTAACGATCTTCTCGTTAATCGTATAATGATTGATGGTGGTTCAGCCATAAACTTGCTGCCTATGCGCACTCTCAAAAGGATAGGGTATTCTAAAGGAGACTTATGTCGCTCAAATGTTGTTATTCATGGCTTCAACCAATCAGGCCAAGAAGCGTTGGGTACCATATCTCTAGTTCTGAAGTTTGAAAACTTCATGACATATGTAAAGTTTTATGTGATTGATGTAGCAACCTCATATAATGCTCTCATTGGTCGCCCTTGGCTGCATGAAAACGGGGTTATTCCATCTACCCTCCATCAATGCATCAAGTACAAAGATCCTTCGGGAGACATAGTAAGGATTTTTGCGGAAAAAAGCCGTTCACTACAGCAGAAACCTTCTACGCTGATGCAAAGTTCTACTTTCAGCCTGTTGATAAAGTCTCAAAGCCAAAATCAACATTACCATTAGAACAAAATATCCCAAAAATAGAAGTTGGCGAGACCACGTCAAACCAAAAGGTATATCAGTATATACCGAGAAACCAAAGAAAGGAAGGCGATCCAATATTTCGCGTCATAAATAAGAAGCCCCCTCAAAATAGAGGTATTTCGTTTCCAACTCCTTTACCTCCTTTGGTGCAATATAAAATAAAACAAGCCCAAATTGAGAGGGATGATAAAAGAAAAATGTCTGTACATGTTACTTTGTTAAATAGAGATGATCAAACATTGCCTATCTCTTTATATGATGACAAAGTTCTTTACATTATGCAACAAATGGGATATGATATATCTACTGGTCCATCTCTTTGTAATGGTTGGGGGCAGCTTTCACCTTTCGAAAAGCTGTTGTCCTAGGCTCAACTTGATGCTCTACATCAAGACGAAGTATTGAAAGAAGAAAAATATGGATTAGGCTATGAAGTTAATATGACTTCAGCTGAACCTCTTGATGCTGCCGAAGCATCTCCACAAATGGAAGATGGAAATCAGCCAACCATTGATGAGTTGGAAGAAATTAATATTGGCACGGATGATGATCCTCGTCCAATCTTCATTAGCAAGCATCTATCTAAAGAAAGTAAGGAAGAATACCATAAATTTCTTTATGCAAATAGAGATGTGTTTGCTTGATCTTATGAAGAAATGTCAGGTCTAGACCCTGCGGTGGCCGTACATAAATTGGCCGTACGAAAAGATGTTCCTCCGGTGAAGCAGGGACAAAGAAGATATCGTCCAGAACTTCTCCCACAAATAGAAGCTGAAGTTGATAAACTCATAGCTGCTGGGTTTATTCGAGAAGTGAAATACCCCAAATGGGTGTCTAGTATTGTACCCACTAAAAAGAAAAATGGAAAGATACGTGTATGTGTTGATTTTAGAGATTTAAATAAAGCATGTCCAAAAGACGACTTTCCAATTCCAATCTCTGAAATCCTTATTGGCGCAACTATGGGATACAAAATATTCTCCATCATGGATGGTTTTTCTGGCTACAACCAAATAAAAATGTCGCCAGAAGATGAAGAGTTAACAACATTCCGCACACCTAAGGGCATATATTGCTATAAAGTGATGCCCTTTGGATTAAAAAATACGGGTGCCACATATCAACGTGCAATGACCATATTCTAGATGGGCTATTGTACAAAATCGTTGAGCGCTATATAGATGATATTGTCGTAAAATCTAAGCACGAGAAAGATCACTTAAAACACTTGGAAAATGGTGTTTGAGCGGCTTAGAAAGCACAAACTAAAAATGAATCCTATGAAGTGTGCCTTCGGGGTATCCTCATGGAAATTCCTTGGTTTAGTGGTCACCAAACATGGCATTGAAATTGACCCTACCAAAATAAAGACAATAGTCGACATGCCTCAACCAACAAACTTGCATGAATTAAAGAGCCTCCAAGGCCATTTGGCATACATAAGGAGGTTCATCTCAAATTTGTCCGGGAGATGCAAACCTTTCTCCCGACTCATGAAAAAAGGAGTCCCATTCCAATGGAATCAAGCATGCAAAAACACATTTGATGATATAAAGAAATATCTAACAAATCCTCCTGTCTTATGTGCGCCAATCAAGGGGCGGCCGCTAATCCTCTATACAGCAGCCATGCCAACTTCATTGGGCGCTCTTTTAGCACAAACCAATGATGAAGGGAAAGAAGTCTCCTTATATTATTTAAGCCACACCCTACTGGGGGCGGAATGCAATTACCCAGATATAGAAAAAATATGCCTAGCGCTTGTATTTGCAGCTCAAAAGCTTTGCCATTACATGCTAGAACATACTGTACATCTCGTCTCGAGAGCTGATCCACTCCGACATATTTTAAGTAAAATGACATTATCAGGTAGATTGGCCAAGTGGGCGATGTTCCTCTCACAGTTTGATATTATGTTTGTACCTCAAAAAGCCGTTAAGGGCCAAGCTTTGGCTAATTTTCTAGCCGCACATCCTATACCTAATGATTTTCCCATTGCTGATGATCTTTCCATTGATGATGATCTACCAGATGAGGTAGTCCTCACCACTACCGCGTCTAAATGGACATGGCAAATGTATTTTGATGGTGCTAGCCGAAAGTCAGGAGCAGGTGCGGGAGTCGTGTTTGTCACTCCCAATGAGGCAATACTCCCATATTCTTTCACTTTAACTTCGGCGGTCTCAAATAATGCTGCTGAGTATGAGGCTCTAATTATTGGGCTAGAAATTGCCCACAATATGGGCCCAACCGCAGTCTCTATATACGGAGACTCCCAATTGATAATCAATCAATTGTTGGGAACATATACGGTAAAAAGCAAGGGCTTTTGCCATATTTCAAAAGGGCAAAAGAACTAATGGCTATGTTCGTTGATCTCAAAATTCAGCATGTTGTAAGAAACCAAAATGAGAAAGCAGATGCATTGGCAAGCTTAGCCGCCAGCATGTCACTAAACCCAAATCAAACAATGGATGTTCATGTAGAGGAACGAAGAGTCCTCCCTATACTTGCTGAGGAAGAAAATATACCGTCTACTTCAGCCATGACTATAGATACATGCAAAATTGAGATGGGTGATTGGAGAACACCTTTTCTAGATTATTTGCTTCATGGATATTTACCCTTGGATTCTAATGAAAGGTCTAGGATTCGAAAAAGGTCAATAAATTATACGTATATAAATGACACGCTCTATCGGCGTTCTTGCGATGAAATAATCAAAGCTTTAAAAGAAGTTCACTCTGGAGTGTGTGGCGCACACCAATCTGGACCCAAGTTACACTACCAACTGAAACATTTAGGTTATTATTGGCCTACAATGTTTGATGATTCTATGAAATTCTCGAAGAGATGCCATGAATGTCAAATACATGGTAATTTCATACATCAACCCCATGAACCATTACATCCGACCAACGTGTCTTGGCCCTTTGAAATGTGGGGAATGGATGTAGTCGGGCCTATAAATCCCCTGTCCTCCAAAGGACACAAGTTCATTCTTGCTGCGACCAACTACTTCTCCAAGTGGGCCGAAGCCGTGGCACTGAAAGAAGTCAAAGCGGAGAATGTAGAAAATTTTATAAGGACAAACCTCATATATCGATTCAGGGTTCCAGCTCGAATCATATCTGACAATGGAACATCCTTCAAGAATAGGCAAATAGAGAAGATGTGTGCCAAATTTAAAATTAAGCACCACTTCTCCACAGGTTATAATCCGGCAGCTAATGGTCAAGTTGAAGCATTTAATAAAGTGCTATGCAAGTTGCTTAAAAAGATGGTCTCGCAAAATAAGAGACACTGGCATGAAAAGTTACTCGAATCCTTGTGGGCATATAGGACCACGACTCGAACGCCAACGAAAATGACTCCTTATTCACTTGTGTATGGAGGAGAGACGGTCCTGCCACTGGAAGTGCAAATTGCCTCCTTAAGAGTTGCTATCCAAGAGAAACTCAATGAAGATCAATCGGCAAAATCACGCTTAGAGGAATTAGACAATCTCGAAGAAAAGCGACTTCGTGCATTACAAAACTTGGAGGCATATCAAGCTAGAATGTCTCGAGCTTTTGATAAGCGCGTAAAAGGAAGGTCCTTCGAAGAAGGGGATTTGGTTCTCGCGGTCATTCGTCCTATGAATATTACTCATCGAATGCAAAGCAAATTCGAGCCTAAATGGGAGGGTCAATTGTGAAGGATGTCTACTCTAGTGGCGCTTATAGAATCATATCCCTGGATGGTGAATATTGCCCACCGCCGATAAATGGAAAATTTCTAAAGCGATAATATGCATAGAAAAATATGCATATTATGCTCCATTACTTCATGAGCTTAAACTGTAGTGTCGATAAAAAAATATCGTGATGCTCCATTGCTTCGCGAGCCTAAACTGAAGCTGAAAAAAAAATCAGTCATATGCTCCATCGCTTTATGAGCTTAAACTCTAGTGTAAAAAAATGCTCCATCGCTTCATGAGCTTAAACTGTAGCATCAAAGAAAAAAATGCTCCATCGCTTCATGAGCTTAAACTGTAGCATCAAGAAAAAAAAATGCTCCATCACTTCATGAGCTTAAACTGTAGCATCAACGAAAAAAAATGCTCCATCGCTTCATGAGCATAAACTATAGCGTAAAAAAAATAATGCTCCATCGCTTCATGAGCTTAAATTGTAGCGTCAAGAACAAAAAAAAAATCTCGATGCTCCATCGCTTGGTGAGCCTAAACTGTTGGCATGAAAATAAACAAATGCTCCAATGTATCTCCAATGCATCAAGAGTTTAAACTGAATGCAAAAAAGAAAAAACCTCCAAATTTAAACTGTGACCATGGCATGAACATTTAAAATGTTATGTCCTCCAAGAGCCTGATATAAAGATCAAGAAGGCAACCGGTACAACACTTGCATAGCGTCAATATAAAGTGAGGTTATACGCCAATGCTTGATGAATGCTATATACGTGCACAAATGTGCATGCGAATCATGTATCCCAAAATATATTTCTTAAAGAGAAAAAAAAGAGATCACAAACAAAAAAAATCTCAAGTTTCGAGGGATAGATCCGTGAATATATACGGAGTAGTTTCCGCATCTGGACCTCGAGGGGGCATCTGTTGACACGATTTTTGGCTCACCTATAATATATATGTGCAAAATTTGCTTTAAATAAATATAAATAATATATATTGCCAAATTCCATATAAATAAGAAATGAATAATAAGATAAATGATATTGTCTATGAAATTTTGTACACTAAAAAAACACATGAGTGGAAGGCTTATGCACATGTGTTTCCCACATATGTAAGTTAAATGACGTGGTGGTTATATACAAGAAGAAAACAAGGATGGGACACAAAAATATATATGGACGGCGGCTTACATTAGCCGAACATAGGCCCTGTTCATCTGGCTTATAATCTGTCTTATTCAGCTTATTTTTTTAGTCGAAATAGTATTTTTCTCTCAAAAAAATCAGTCAATAATGTTTTTCAGCCGGCTTATAATTTCAGCGGGCCATAATTTTGATCCGCTAAGCATATAAAAAAGGGGCACGCTCTGTACATGTCAGTCACGTAATAAATGCACCCATGCATACACATGGATTAATCAAAACACGGACATGCAAGTACGTGTGTGGTACACAGCAAGCGTATAGCACGTACTTGCACGCCGGACAGGAAATAAGCTATTTGCTGTTCTCATTAATCACTTGGGTTAAAGAATAAACAAATGGTCCAGATGCCGGTTGCCAGGCAAGGAGGCAGCTCCTAAGCGCGCTTTACACATTCAAACGGAGTCAAGCGCCGGTCAGGTCTCCTATCCGCTGCTGGGAGACCGGGTCATATGCAGCTTCCACGTCCACACCATCAGCGCGCTCGGTGATTCAAACAGAGGCGCATGCGCCGCATAATCAAATGAAAAAAAAAAGAGCGCCAAATTGCTCTGGCAACCACTGGCCGCTCCGTTCTATAAATAGCAGGCCACAGCGATGCTTCAGAGGCCCCCGCTCTCCCATTCATAGAGAGACGCCACCAGGCTGCCGCCGTGCTGAAGGCCACTAGAAGCATCGCTGTCGAGCTGCAACACCTGCCGGCAAAAGCTGCTGGTTCTGTTCGTCGGGTTCCAGAGAAGAAGGTGAGAGGCCGCATGGCGCTTCTCTAGTACCTTCCTCCCTGCTACTTTTCATCTTCGGTTACTGCACCGACAAACTTCACCAGCAACTCGTCATGCCCTGGTATATGGTTGGCCTATGGCATTGTTTAGTTCCCTAATTCTCCCTCAAATTCCACTATGCAAAAAGAAGATTTCCTATCACATCAAAATGTCGACAAATGCATGGAGTACTAAATGTTGATAAAATCAAAAAATAATTGCACAGTTTTGTTGTACTTTGCGAGACGAACATTTTAAACCTAGTTAGTCAAAATTTGGATAATTTTTACCAAATACAAACGAAATGCTACAAGAATTCTGATACAGTGTTTTTCTCCCCTATTCTGTGAACTAAACGAGGCCTATGTCATTGCGGATGAGCAGTGCCACGTACTCCCTCCATCCCTAAATATCTGTCGCTTTACGTTTCCCGAGAAACAACTTTAATTAAATATATATTAAAAAATATTAATATTTATGGTATATAATTAGTATCATTGGAAAAATCTTTAAATCTAGTTTTTTAATAAATTTATTTAGAGATACAAATGTTACACGTATTTTTTACAAATCGAGTCAAACTTGCGGGCACAAAACTACAAACGACACTTAATTGAGGACAGAGGGAGTAGGTCTTACCCCGGTTAAAGGTAAAAGGGCCCGTCAAGGCCAGCGCTTTGCGCCTGAGTTTGTTCTCCGGTGACGGTCGGCCAGCAGCGCCATGAGCACACCTTGTGCATGGGTCTCGTACCCTGGTAAAGAGTCGGCCAGCAGTGCCATGAATGCGCTATGCGCATGGGCTTCGTGCCCCGGTAAAGGTGTAATAGGCCAATAAATGTGCCTCAGTGAGGGTTTGGATGCGTTTTTGGCTCCATCCCACGGTTGAAATTTGGGTCGGACGAGCTTTGGCTCCAACCCAGTTATGTTCATGGTGCAAATTCGGTTGGACGCGATGTAGTTCCAACCCAGTTAAAGGTTGATGGTAAATTCGGTTTGGACGCGTTTTGGCTCCATTCCCAATAAGTTTGTGTTGATCACGGCCATGGTTTTGCCGGCCTATATCTGCATTCATACGGTTCATAGAAGAAAACAAATTTTGCATGCCACAATCACCAAGGTTTTGCATACCAAAAGACAAAGCCTTAATTAAAACTGATAGATAAAACAGCGGTGTTGTCTTGCATCCTGCACTTGTGTATTACGTCATGTCTCCTGGTTGGGCGTATGTGCTCAGTACCAATCAAGTTGCATGCTCAAAATTTAAAAGCCTTAATTAAATCAATGAACCGAGTAACAGATGTTGCATATGGGCAAGCCATAGGCTAGCTAATTAGCATCACTCTCGCCAAAATACAAATTAGAACGGCGGTACGAAGCCGCTTCGGATGCAAGCCGATCCAAGGAATCACAGCCATTGGATGGAAGATCGGACGGCCAGTATTGACAGATGACGTGGCCTCGCGATGAAGTAGAAGTGGTATATAGGAATAAAGGTACATATAAAAAAATATAAATGGCAGAGTAGATAATGGTAGATACCTATTTTATCTATACTATAGCCTTTATTTTCTTTTTTCCCTATATCTTTTGATAAATCTAGATCTCTATAATACATATTTATAAGATCAATACAAAAATTTTAATTATAAATATACTATTTTTATTTAGGTACTTTTTCAAACATATGAAAATTATTAATATATTTCTATACATTTTAGTTTTGACTCTAGCTATTTGCTAATTATAATTATATGGAGCACTAATGTAAGTACATTTTAACTTCAAACAATTATTTTTTATAGGTTTTATCAAATATTTTGCCTTTAGCAACTGTGTTTTATATGGAATTTGTATCTAGTTATTTTTCTTTCCAACTTGTATGGAAATCAAATTATTATGTTTCATAATTTGTTTATTATTTTGAATTTTTTCATTAATCTAAGTCCTTAATTTATAATAAGGTTTTTTTGTTGTGAATTATATATTTTTTCTTCTTGATTAATCCTGTCATTATATTAGACATCAAATTTCTTATTTAATCTATCAACATAAAATCTAGTGATGTAGTAGACATTGACTCTTTGATATAATCTAAGTTGTTAGCAGATAAAAAAAATTCAATGATCAAGGTTCTTTTTGTTTTTTATTATACTAGGTAAATGCCCAAGCGTTGCAACGGGAACACATAATACCAAGATAACACATATATGAGGGTGCGTTATATTATTATCTAAAATATATATCGCAATCATGATGTTCAAATCAATATTACATAAGTCTTCATGAAAGATAGATAGGTAAAATATAACTCTAAATTTGAATGCAAAACTAAAACATCAACTTCAATTGTTGCATAACTCTAAATTTGAATGCAAAACTGAAACATCAACTTCAATTGTCGCATCACTTCATGCCTACGATACGCGAAAGATAAGCTTGTGCACTTCTTTAGGAATCAAGAGCTACGGAAAGATAATCAAGTTTGTGTTTCAGAATACATGTTTTACAATCTATTATAAAATTAAAAATCTAATCTCTCCATAGTTCGACCAAGAGAATGTACTTTGCATAAATACCAAGCTGCAGCTAGTCACTAATCAATGATGATCCAGAAGATTTTCTAGCCCAAGATGTGGCGTCTGACTTCTTGTAGCTAAAGTATGCAGATGGCTGAAGCTGTAGTTAGAAGTATTCCGCATATAAGTTGTTTGTTAATTTTTAAAGTTAAAGTGCCATTGACATTAAAAAATAGGTATTGACGCATGATGTGTTACCTTTTTCATGGAGTTAGAACCTCTTTATATACAATATTCTTTGTGAATATATCCTTTGTTGATTTCTTCTTCCCCCTCCCTTTCCCTTTTCTCTTGTTCACATCCTTTTCAGCAGTCGGCACGGCTAGGATCCTAATGTTCGATCTTGCCGTAACTCTTGATAGCGCCACATACAATTGGTCGTGCGAGAACACTGGTTCTGGCAAGTATACCCCGACATTAGAGATAGTCTACCCCTGCAACTTGTTAACAGTCATCACGAAGCTGAGCCGGATAGGGAACTGCTTTCGCTTAAAATGGAAAGGGAACATCTCATCGTACGACGGGCATAAGGGTATGCGAGGCAGAAAAACCCGCTTTCCATCATATTGTCCCAACACAATTTTCGTGTCTATGGTATTCTTTTGAAACCCTCGTATGATAAGCCTGATACCATTACAAAGTCCGTTCGCGGGGTCAATGTTCCTGAGCAATATGACCGGACAACCAATCTTCAGCTTCAAGCCTTCAACACATGTGGAGGTAGACCATTAGGTGTCAAAGTGTTAAGGAATTCCCCAGGGCAGTAGTTGTGCGGATCATCCACCGCACAATCAAAGCTATGGTACACCATCTCATTTCCGTGGAAACGACTTATCATCTTCATATTAATCATATCAACCCAATCGTTTCGCGTAGATAAGATCGCTCGAGAGGTGATATAATCTTTACTTGACATATTTGCATTGATGTTAGGGAATATGCAGTCAATTAGAGTATCAAGATCACTATCTTTCCCAGTGTGCGGTATGCATATATCATGAGGAAGACGGATTTCATAATCAACAGTCACCTCCTCAGATCCTCTACCAACACGCAACAAGTATTCTACAAACCATGGGTCGCTCTTTGCCCTCATGTTGCGGACCAATTTTAGATGTCGTATGGAATCCTAAAGGTATGACATCCGCAGCGAGGCACCAACCATGTGAGCCCTCGACCCTCTCCAAACAACAAGAAGAACCTGTCTGAAATCTCCACCGGACACCACGGTCTTCCCTCCGAATGGCAGCTCTGGTCGATCCATTATATCACGAAGACTATTGTCTAGTGCCTCGACATACTGCCTCTTTGTCAAGCTAGTCTCATCCCAAATAATGAGAGATGATGCTCGAAGCAGCTTAGCAGTACCACTTTGTTTCGTTAAGGTGCAAAAGGCCCCATTATCAATGGTGAGGGGAATCTTGAACGTGAGTGGGCGGTTCTACCACTAGGCAATATTGAGGTTGCGACACCAGATGTAGTTGTTGCCACAACAATCTTTTTCTGACTACGTATAGTAGCGAGAAGTGCTTTGTATAGATAAGTCTTTCCAGTCCTGCCAGGACCATCCACAAAGAAGAGACCCCCGTCCTCGGTGTCAACTGAGGACATAATCTCATCATATGCAGCCCGTTGTTCCTCATTAAGGGTGTTTGACAGAGCCACATCATCCTCGTTAGCCTCAATGCTAGCCTCCTCAAAAATCTCTCTAGGAATATCACGAGAGGCGTCATATGTGTCATCGATATTAGGAAGTGGGTACATCTTTATATCCTTCTCCATTGATTGTAGCAATTTTCGAATATCTATGAGGACCATCTGCTACACCATGAAGGTGGATTGATTATTGCGCCTGTAGCCCTCCGACATTGCCTCCTTGTATTTCTCCCACAGTCCAAACACATCGTTGGCCTCACAAAATACCAATATTGTTGCAAAGAGCCTTCGCAACACATATGGCATCATCCACCTGGTTGCCTCAGCGAGACTCTTGTTCAACGTGTTGTCCTCTTCGATTAGGCCCCTTATTTCTGCAGCTTCACAAAAGGTCGATAGGACCCTACCGTCAACGGTCCTTAGAGACTCAAAGGAGGTTGCACCTGCCACGTGGTTCAAGAGAACTCTAAGATAGTAATGCTCTCCCTCAGCTGGATTGGCAGCCACGATTCTTCGAATCTGTCGTAATGTTTCACGACGTACCCTATTTTGCCAAAATTTGCCCTGTGCTTGCCATGTATAGAACTCAGGCAAGTCCCGATACAATATACCTCAAGCTATTTCATCTGTCCTATTCTTCTTGAAGTACGTTGTAAGCATTGACCTGTTAGCACCTCGATGATCAAGCACTCGTCGAATCCCCTGGTACTGATGAAATGACACCATGTGCATGTCTGGAAGATGTAGCTGTAAGGACAAAACAGAAGGGTACCTATCACTCAAATCAAACCCGTATATCCTCCATAAGGCTTCTGGGGGGTTACCCATCGAGCATCTCCGTACAGCTTGATCTCATCAATGTTCCCTTCACTATCCTCCTTGCTAGCCTCTCTCATAGCCACAGACGCCCGGTCATGACCCTTGTAAATGTACTTAAACAAATATTTGACTGCCTTGACGCTCCCACATGCCTCAACATTAATGTGGCAGTTGAACAAACGGAGGAGATACGGGTTGTAAGGCATGACCCATTTGTTGTCAAGCTCGTGTCCGCGAACTTTTTCTTTTTGGCCATCTTCACGCCGTCTGTAAACTGGATATGAATCCTTTCCCTATATTGTGGTGTCGCAGAAAGGTCTAGGATAATGGTTCTTGCAGGAATCATGACCCTTTGTGCATGGACACTCGCGATTAAGCACTCCACAAGGGCCATGCATCATATGTTTAGTAACCATCTTGTACAAGACTAGGTACTTCTTGTTTGGGAGCTCAGCTGAGATGAGGCGATCATACTACTCTGGACATGTGATCTTGTACTTTCTATCCATCATTAGCAAAAAAATGTGCATGTGGCAGACCCCTCTTCTGAAACTCCACAACATAAACATGCGCCCGAACCTTTTCTAAGGATGTCCTTTTTTAGTAGCTTATGCTTTAGCTCTTATAGTTTTGCTCTAAAGACCCAAACAACGAGATCTGAACGATGCTATGGCGTCTAGCCAGGGTAGAGTTCACGCTTGATCTCATCCCAGTTCAGGTTACATGTCATAGTTGTAACACCCCGGGTGTTATAGTGCTAATTAATCTGCCATGTCATCATAATGCATTGCAAAGCATCCCTGTTAGGTTAACTTTGTATGTATCAACTAAAACAAGTTTACTTATCTAGGTTGAATGTGTTTCTCAGTGGTGTGCTCCGAACCCGAAAACCCTAATTTCGAATGCCACCGCAAATACTTAGTCCATGCCCTGCGTTATTTGAGGTGTGCGACTGTGTTGCACACTAGTGTCAAGTGTAGGGTATGAACTCAAGTACAACATCCAAAATGAAACTCCAAATTTCAGTTTGAATTGGAGTCCCAAAACTTGTCATGAGTTTTTCGATTCGAATTCGAATTCAAATCTGGGGAGAAATGTAAAAGAATTTCAAAAGCTAATTGGTCAACCAAGAGTGGCATTTGGTCAACCATGTCATGTTGGTCCAAATGATGCCCTTGGGTGAGGTTTTGATCACTAAGTAATCACAAATCAAAGTAGCAACAAATTCCAATTGAAAATCCCTCCGAAAACTCTAAATTTCAAAACCCTGTTTTACCCCTTTTGAAATAATTCAAAATCTAAGCAAAATTTGGGAAAAAGTTCAAAACCAAGTTTGTAGAACGTTTCAAGGGCTACAACTTTGGTGTTTTGAGTTTTCAAAGTTTTAGTGTAAAATGTGGAGCAATTTTGAAAATAAACAAATTTTAGTTTTAACTTATTTTTGTCCCCAAACTAAGATTTCAAAATGGAGGCTGAATTTGAAAAAGTTTTGAACAGCAAAGTTGTAGGTCTGGTCAAGATATACAACTTTGATGTTTGGAGATTTTGAAGTTTCAATATAGAATCAAAAGTAATTTCTAAATTACCAAATCTGCAAAATGTGTCCCTTTTTTATTTCAAAATCAAATTTCAAAATCCAGTGAGAATTTGAAAAAGTGTTCAATACAAAACTTGTAGAGCTTGAAATTCTGAAGATTTCATACATTGGAAGTTTTTCAAGTTGCTATACAAATTTGATAGTAATTTGAAAAATCAGTTTGAATTTCAAAAGTTGGGGGGACAGCTAGAGTGCACCGACGTATCACCGCCGACCACCGCGCGGTATGGGCGCCGGCGAGATGCCGGACAGCTTCGGCCAGCTTCCAGGCGCGCCAGGATCGCCAGTGCGACGACGCAGCAGTCCAGCTCTGTAGTCGCGACCTCCTTCTATAAATACATGAGTTCACAGTGACGTTTACCATTTTCGCCACCGCCGCCACCGCAGCTCCGCCGCTCGCCGCTGCCGCCACCAAGCCGTCTCAGGCCACGCTAACCGCACCCTTAGCTTCGCCTCATCCTTGTGCACCTCGTGAACCAGTTGAGCTAGCCCATTTCCGCCTGGATCGCCGGGGAGCCGTCGTCTTCCACCTCGGGTCACCGCCGTTCCCGTCGAGCCCCGCCACCGTGGCCAGCCGCCTCTAGAGCCTCTCAGCTTCAACCGATCACTCCTTCGTGATCGTGGTACGCCCCTGATGCTCCCTGACCCCTCGCTTTAATCGCTACCGCGTTGTACCGTCGAGTCACCGGTCACCGTTCCCGTCGAGCCGCCACCGTCGTCGGTGAGCTGTCGCCGGAGCTCGAACCATGGTGTTTAGTAGCAAAATGGAACCGTGGGGTAGTGTAGATGGTGATGGTGGAGTCGGTTTGTCGACCGAGGCACGGTCACCGGCCGGCCACCGCGGGAGAGAGCGCGCGGGCACGCGGGAGAGAGCGGGCGGGCGAGAGGAAGGAGATGACAGGTGGGGTCGAGTCGTCAGCGAGAGAGAGGGAGGCAGGCCGCTGCTGGGCCGCGCGGCTGGGCCGAGCGCGCGTGTGGGCGCGGGCACGTGTACGCGGGCCGTCTTGTTGGGCCGGACCGTGGGAGAAAAAGAGAAACGGCCCGATTTCGTTTTTATTTTTCTTTTTCAAATAAATGAATAGTGCTATTATTTGTTTATTTCATTAAAAATTGTGTAGAGTTCCAAAATTCATGAAAATTTTTGTGTAAGCTTCTCAATGTATAAACTATCTAGGAAAAATGTTAAATCATGAATTTGAATAATTTGGGCAGTAGAATTAATTGGTTCCATTAAAGATTAAATGTAACTTCCAGGAATTTTAATAATTAATTTATTTATCCAAAAATTTTGAAATTTATTATGACACTGTTATAAATCATTGTTAACCCATAGAAAAAGTTTGAGCTTGTTTAGATAAAGTTTAATCAACTTCTATTTATGCCCTAATTATTTAAATAGTAAATAAATGTTAATTTGAGAACTTTAAGTGTTGTGTGCCTTTTGATTGAGTGATGTCCTTAGGTCACTACCCTTTTGTGATCTCCGGCACCTTAATTTTATGATTGAGCTCGATAGTAACTTGTTAGGTTAAAAGCTGGTATCGCTGGAAATCGCCGCTATTAGTTAGTAGGTTTTCGGTTTGCGACTGTACCGTGAAGGGAAGTTGTACTCAAGTCATAACTCGTGGCATGTTATCATCAAGCATCGTGTTTATCATCGAGCATCATGTTAAAGCATGTTATGTACTCATGTAGTTTCCGCTTTCGAAGAAGCCGAAGTCATCGAACAGGTCTCCGGAGAAGAGCAATCGTCAGTGGGTTCCGAACCAGACGGAGGAGTTCTCGAGTCTGAGTCAGTCGTCGTGTCAGAGCAAGGCAAGCCCCGGTGCATTTAAACCCTACCTTGAATTTTAAAAATGTTTTATTATTTATATTATGGTTTAATGAATTAAGTAATTAGGAGTTGAGTGACAACCCAATTGCTGCATTATCATCCTTGATTATTGCGATATCACCCTTGATACCTGCTCTACTGAAAATGCGTAGTATGCTTTGCTATGCTTAGAAGTTAAGATTTTAAATGAAATGTTTACTCGGCCATGACGGCATACTTAATGAATATTGAAATATGAGAATGAATTAGAAGATCGGGCGGGTGGTTTGGCCACTGCTAACATATATTGAGAAAGGAGTCTCAATGTAATGTTTCCGCCTTGTCAGTTAAGGACCGTTCGTTGTATGGCCCGCTTGTGTTTCGAGACTTTGCAACTAGCCCCATGCCTTGGGTAAGCCCAAAATGTTAGTGATTCCATTACGAGAACATCTAACCTCGCACTGGGAGTGGAGAGATGGCGGGAGTAGCGTGTACCCTCGGGGCTAGAATCGGGCCGAGTTCGAGGAGTACTGTACTCTCGGGTGGCGATGGAACGTTCTGGTTTTGGGAGATCTAAATGAGGGTTGATATATGCAGATTCGGTTCTACATATGTCGTGATGTTAGGGATCCCCAGCTAGGTATAATCGGTTCGAATCGTCGTTGCTCCTCGGTTATGGAGACTCGATCACCTGTCCTGCATCGTAGTTAAGAACTGGAATTGAAAGAAAGAATAAGAAAGGTTTTGATGATAATTTCTTTAATCTAGATTAGGATCACCTAGAGTTGGTTAATGAACCATCAATGATAAAAGTAAAATGTTGAAGATAAGGACTTACCTTAGTAAGCTTTTCTGCAAAAGAAAATTTGATTCTTGATTACCCGTACCTTGATTCCCTAAAGCTAGCATGCCCTTAGAGTCTTTGTCTTAGTCGGGTAAGTCTTGTTGAGTACTCTCGTACTCAAGGTTTGTTGAACCCCTTGTTGCAGGTGCGGTTCATGAGCAAGTCTGCTTCGAGCCTTGTTGCATGACCGTCGTGGTTGAAGAAAGTGACGATGTAAGGTCCAAATGGCTAGAGGGGGGGTGAATAGCCTATTTAAAATTCTACAAGCTTCACTAAACAACCACGTTAGTATAAAAGATGGCTAAGCTTATTCTAGCACTAGCTTGACTACACTATGCAAGCCACTTATACAATTCTAGTGAAGCAAGGCTATGATCTCTAATACACACCAACAAGGCTAAGTCACTAAGCTACTTACTCCTATGTGATAAAAGCTACACTAAGCAAACTACACTAGAACTAGTACAAGAAAGTAAAGAGCAAGTGACTAGATTCTTATACCAACGATGTAGAGAAGTAATGCACTCGAAGAATCAATCACAATGATCAACCACAAGAGAAATCCTCGGCAAAGAGATGACACAAGATTTTTACCGAGGTTCACTTGCTTCCCGGCAAGCTACTCCTTGTTGTGGCGATGCACCCACTTGTCGGTTCGTGAGCTAATCGACTATCAAGAGTCGAGTCCTCGGCGGGCGCCGCACAACCGCACACAAGATGGGGATCCTCCAAGCCACGAGCTCCACTAGAGTATCCAATTTGCGAACTCCCGCGGGGAAGGATCAAGGACCCCTTACAACACTTGGTGAGGGCTCCAACAATCTCCAATTTCGAGCTCAATCACCTCCGCTGCTCTAAGCCGTCTACCGTGTCGGGAAACACGGAAGAGTAACAAGAAATCCGCAGCAACTCGAAGATCAAGTGCCTCTAGAATGCAACTCTCAAGCAATGCACTTGAATCTCACTCAATCTCACTCAAGATGTGCAACCAAGCAAAGAGATGAGTGGAGGGGTTGTTCTCTAGCTCAAAGGATGTTTCTAGGTCACAAAATGTGCAAGAGTTACCCTCAAACCCTGGACATCCTCTATTTATAACGAAGGGGTACACAGCTAGCCGTTACGAACGACGCAGCGAAAAACACGCTGACCGGACGCTCCGGTCAGGGTGACCGGACGCGTACGGTCACTACGCGACAACAAGGAACAGTGCGCGTCAGAACTAGCCGTTGCCGTGACCGGACGCGCTCAACCGATTGACCGGACGTGACAGTGCCAGCGTCCGGTCGCGTTCCAGTAAGCTCCCGTTGAGACCGGACGCGTCCGGTCGCACGTGACCGGACGCGCCGCGCGTCCGATCGACACTTCGCTTCGCTCTGCCCCTCTGGACGCCTGACCGGACGCTCCGGTTCCGTGAGGGACCGGACGCGCCGGTCGCGCGCTCTCTTTCTGCGCTCAGATGAACTGACCGGACGCGCTGGTCAGCCCAGACCAGCGTCCGGTCACAAACCCTAGCGCCCACGCCGCGTTGAACTGACCGGACGCGTCCGGTGCAGCGTCCGATCGCCGTTTTTCAGTGAAAAACAATTCGGACTTTCGCCACCTTTTCTCGCCTCCGGCACAATAGAAAATAGGCTTTTCATTTCCTCAAAAACGCCTGAATCCCGCCTTCGCAAATGTGCTAACACCACCAAGTGTGCACCACCACGTGCATGTGTGTTAGCATTTTCACAAATATTTTCTAAGGCGTTATGTTAGCTCTTTACTAGATCCTAATGCATATGCTCAAGACATTGATCTAGTGGCACTTGATTCCCGAGCTAACCGTGATTGCCCCTCTTGATAGTCGGCTATGTATCCTAAACCCGGTCAATCACTTCTCTACTCATCTTAGACCGGTAAAAGGAAAACCCTATGGTTATACCTTTGCCTTGCGCTCATAGATCCTTCTCCTCCACTTGATCATCATGTCCATCATTTTATGTGCATTCCATTATGATCAACATTTCATATCCATGCACCATCTCTTTGTGATCTTATGGCCACCACTCCTTGCCACGTACACCTTCATCACATGTGTTGCTTATGCCTAACTCAAAACACTTAACACATGGCATTAGCAACTTGGTGTCATTAATTACCAAAACCAAACTTGGGCTTTCAGACGACGAGTAGACTGTGTGGCCTTTGGGCAAGGCATCCCGCTTGTGTGATGTAATAAAGTTACTACCGATACTTCTCTACTAATGGTTTGTAATAATGTTACATAAAGTTTAAGATTTGAAAACTGGTTTGTAACCCTAAGTTATTGTAAGACTTCCGCTATTTTACTCTGTTGAATATTTTGAATAAACTGTTGTAATATTGCAATACTCCTGTGATTGGATCCTGTTCGGAGGAAAGTAGGCCTTTTAAGTTATGGTGAACATAAGTACGGCCGTCAGAGGTCATTATGGCAATGACGGGTACTTGTGGGCCATCGTAATTAGGAGGTTCTGTGACAGCTGGTACCAGAGCATAATCACTCGAGTTATTATAGTATTACTTTGCAAAACTTCAAAATGATTTGGGTCAAACAAACTTAATATTGATATTTTGGGTCCAAATTGCTTTTGCTTATCTTAATCTATTCTATAGTTTCCTTAGCTCATATTTGAAAGCTTCGTAGTGAAGTATCATGTATAGTGCCCTATGTTATAAAGATTGCATGTGTTACTTAATCTTTCTGTTAGATCGTAAGAACGATGCATGCATCATGTTTATTTAACCTGCTTAAGTTACCTTCCCTTTTAAAGTGGTTTGGGTTAAGTAAGGTTCGATCCTATTCATGCTGACCTTCAGATCCCCCTATCTGTTCTCATCGTCCTAATTCTATCTTGCTTTAGGATGGCACGTGTGAAGATGACTCCTCGCAAGAAAACGGGTCCGCAAGGAGTGCCACATCATCAGTTGGCCGCCAGAGTTGATGGAGCAAGCAGTAGCCGTAATCCGAACCCGGATTCGGAATCAGAGGTTGCAAGGCTTACATCAGAAGTGGAGCGACTGAAGCGCAATATGCGTTTTTGGAAACAGTTCCAGAATGAGTCTCTGGAAAAGGAGACAGAAGCCAGGGCTCGTGTTCGTGAGTTGGAGCTTTATGTGACACACCTGGAGCAGTACAACACAGTTCTGCATGAGGAAG
Source organism: Saccharum spontaneum (assembly GCA_022457205.1). Lineage (NCBI taxonomy): Eukaryota > Viridiplantae > Streptophyta > Magnoliopsida > Poales > Poaceae > Saccharum > Saccharum spontaneum. Next base: position 22,695,890 of record CM039579.1, read on the forward strand.
TCCATAGGCTAAATGATTTGATGAATCCCAATCATCAGCCCCAGGCAGTAGAAGATGATGTCGGTGCCGTGATTGTTCCTGGTGGAGAGGACAATGAAGAAGATCCAAATGAAGATGAACCCATGATGGAAAGTGGGGATGATGCAAGTCATGTCACTGGTGCGAGTACTCCAGAGGTTGAGGATGGAGTGATCGTGATCAACGATGATGATGAGGAGTAAAGTGTTGACATGGATGGCTATGTAATATAGTAGTCTTTCCTGCTTTCTAAGAACCTTAGTGGGTAGTTTCTTGCTTGAGAGCAAGTTTGTAATGAAATAATGTAAGATAAGTTTGTATGTATATACAAGTACTGTACTAACTGCTTTTTAATTCAATAAAGCGAGGTAAATAAATATGGTTTGTGTACAACAGATGGACGGTACTGTAACTTTCCAGGAAGGGGACAATACTCCGAATCCCCCACCGTTTCCACCCACCTTGGCAGACGCTATTGCCGCACTGGTTAATGCCACTACCCTGTTGGCTCAGAATCAGAATCAGAATCAGAATGGGAATCAGGGTCATCGAGGCCGTAACAATGGAGGGGAAACCACTTATGTGGATTTCACCGATACCCGTCCACCAGTGTTCTCAAAGGCAGATGAGCCGCTAGAGGCGGATGACTGGCTCCGTACCATGGAGCAGAAGTTTGAACTGTTACAGTGCACGGAGCACCAGAAGCCTGTGTTTGCAGCGCAGCAGCTTAGAGGTGCCGCAGGGGCGTGGTGGGCGAATCTGGTTGCCGCACGGCCTGCTGGCCACCGTGTCACTTGGCAGGAGTTTCGTGAAGCCTTTAGAGCACATTATATCCCAGATGGTGTCATGGCCATGAAGCTAGAGGAGTTTCTCTCGCTGAAGCAAGGGAACCAGACAGTTCTGCAGTATGTGGGCAAATTCAATCATCTGTCCCAGTATGCAGCGGAATATGTGAACACCGATGCGAAGAAGAAAAGTTGTTTCATGAGAGGTTTGAGTACCAGAATCCAGGAAGCATTAGTCACCTGCTATAATGCCACTTACCATGAGATAGTCAATGTGGCTATTGCGTCAGAAGAGAAGTCCCGACTGCACAAAGAGTCAAAGAAAAAGAAGCCAGTGTTTTCTAGCCCGTCTGGCGGCATTAAGAAGCGCCAGAAGTTTATTTACCACCCTCAGAACCATTTCCGCCCAACTTATTGTCCACCGCAATACCAAGCTCAGCCGCAGACGTTTTTCCGTCCTGCCGCAACCCCGCAATTTATACCATAGCCGAATGCCCCTGGTATTCGAAACCAGACTCTAGCCACCCATAACTTTCCCTGCAACAATTGTGGAAAGCCGGGCCACTTTTCCAAGGACTGCCCGTATCCAAGGCAGTACAATCCCAACTATCCCAGAGCTCCCGTACCACAACAGCAACAACCTTAGAGCAAGAACAATAATCTGAATGTTCAGAAGGGTAAGGGTGAGAAGAAGAAGACCGGACGTGTGTTCTACACTCAAGCAAGTGCAATCCCAGAGGGAGAACCTGTTATGATGGGTATGTTCCCTGTTGCTAATCATCCAACAGTACTGTTATTTGATTCAGGTGCATCGCATACATTCATAAATCGCACCTTTGTTGTTAAGCATGACATTCCAATTATGGGGACGCAAGAAGATTTCTTTATCCAATCGCCCGGGGGACGACTGTGTACTAAGGAGATGGTACGTGACGTACCTATAGAGTTAGGT
>CM039579.1:22697744-22794228 GCA_022457205.1 Saccharum spontaneum
CGCGTTGGTGAGCAAGCCTGCTTTCCAAGCTGGGATCCTTGCATCTATGGAGTCGACAAGGGGCTGTTCCTCGGCCCGCTTCAACCGACGCAGTGACAGCGGCACCCCCAAATATTTGCATGGAAAGGGAGCCACCATGCACGGGAAGGCCTGCTGGACGAGCTCCATCACTTCCTCCGAGCATCTGATCGGTGTTGCGACGCATTTGTCCACGTTGTGACAAGCCCCGATGCTCCGGCGAAGAGGTTTAGGATTTGGAGCACGCAGTCCAGATCGGCGGCATTAGGCGCGACCAGCAGCACAAGGTCGTCCGCGTACAGAGAAACTCTGTGTGTGACGGCGTGGCCCGGCAGTGGTGCCAGGGCATGGCGTCGATCGGCTTCCCGAAAAAGGGAATTCAGCACTTCCATGACAATAACAAAGAGCATGGGGGAGATCGGGTCACCTTGCCTGAGGCCCCTGGCATGCGAAATTCTTCTCCCAGTGATCCCGTTGACAAGCACTTTCGTGCTCGCCGTCGACAGGAGGATGCAGATCCAATTGATCCAGCGCCTCGGGAAGCCAATGTGGTGCATTACCTCGATGAGGAAAGGCCATGCGACCGAATCGAAGGCCTTTGCTATATCGATTTTCAGCAGTACAGCCGGGAACCTCCTCTGATGCAAGAAGCGACACGCCAGCTGGACGGTCCTGAAGTTATCATGGATTGACCGTCCACTGATGAACGCGCTCTGGTTGGGCGCCACAATATCCGTCAGCCTCGAAGCCAGTCGCCTTGCTAAGCATTTCGCAAATAGCTTCTGAAGCTATGCATCAAACTGATTGGGCGATAGTCTTTGAGCCGGGTCGGCGCGCTGTTCTTCCGAAGCAGGATCATGAGTGCATCATTTAGGAGGTAGAAGCTCCTTGCATCGAGCGACCATAACGCGTTGAAAGCGTTCATGACATCCTGCCGGATGATAGGCCACGTCGCCTTGTAGAAGGCCCCTGGGAAGCCATCAGGCCCGGGAGCTCTGTCAGATGGCAACTCCCTGACAGTTGCCCAGACTTCCTCTTCGCTGAAGCATGCATCAATTCCGGCGAGGTCAAGCTGCGGCAAGAGGTCTTGGAGGTGAAGGGAGTGCTCCCGTTGGAATGGGACGCCGAGAATTGCGTTGTAGTACTCGTATACCAGGTCTGCCAAGTAACTGTTGAACACTTGCAAGTGCAAGTAACTGTTGCACACTTGCACTACCAGGAAAGGTGAACTGAACCACATGAACATGAGAAGCAAAGTGGCACACAGACGTAACACACAGCCAAAAGATCTCGCACTAGCTGAGACTAATTAAACAATCGAATCGTATTCATCTTTTTTGCCCATCTAACCCCACTAACGCATGTATTATTGCAAACAAATGAACCCATGCTATTCACAGGAGTATTTTTTTATTTAAAAAACTTTAGTCTAGGCAATGAATTCTATCACGAGCATTGTCAGCAATCATTGAGAACTACACGAAGTCTACTTTGCCATGACACCTTTGCATGGTCCATTGACACATATACATTTGATGCTCTTGGATGCCCTTCTCTTATGTACATATATATGGATACAACATACTAAAACAGATTAGAGTAATGAAATACGTGTCGCAAGGACACATTCACGAAAAAATAAAACAGACGGGAGACGATAGATATTTCTAGCGAAGAATCTTGCCATAGGTTTAATTTCAAGGCTGATAGATATTCTCTAGCTCGAGCGCTACTACTACTACTATATGGAACAATGGTGCGTTGGCCAGTGTGCATCTATATCTTCTCTTCTCTGCTTTGAGAGACTTCAAAGTGAAGTAAATTATGCCTGCATCTATCATCCTCTTACATCTTTTTGGCCCATCGATCGCAATCTGCTTTTGAACAACTAGATGGACTGTTCCAAGCAACTCCAGCTAGCATTTCACAAGCACACGTATAGCTTTTTGTGCAAGTGCAACTAAAATTATCTCGGTCATATTATTCCTTTCATAATTATCAGGGGATACTAATTAATTCATTTCAAAGAGTGAAACAAATATTCCTTTGGACCAAAAGTAAATCAACTAAAAAAGCAAGTCTGGTTTCGATCGAATATAATCAGTGGATCAGAGGATGTCAGTCATCAAAATAGTGGCGCTCAACACCTTGGCATTCTTCTTGATGCAATGCTAGAGGCCGGAGTGACAGCTAATGACGGGTCAGAAAAGGAGTTGGGAAGTGTTATGAAGATGACGATTCTGTCAGATGGGGAGCTGACACCAGGATGGCGGAGCAAAAGGAATGCTGACATGGCTGATGTGGGCTCTCTGGAGAAGGCAGAAAAGAGGGCCGCCATCAAGAACCTCGAGGGGTCACAAGGTAATTTACATGTTAAATCGTTTTTGTTCCTTTCCTGATGTTCGTTTTGAGGAAAACTTAGGGGGAGTGGGCATAAGTATGGGTGGAAAAGAAAATTTGATTGCTAGGTCTATTGATCTTTTAAAAAATATATAGAAAATGATAGATTGAAACCATCTTTATGTTCAAGTAAAAATGAGAATGAAATTGAATCTGCGGAGGATGAGATCGATCCTGACACTTTCGCTATAAGTCGGACTTAACGGAAGAAGTGATGGACAATATAGATGGGGTATTGGTAGATTGTAACGCCATAGGCTCGGCACAGGTCCACTCTACGTAGCAACTCTCTTGCGTTTTCGTCCTCGCTTCGCGCAAAACGGTTAACCGAAGGTTACTGCACGCCTTTGGCTTGGCTATTTAAGCTGATCCAGCGAACTCAGAATTCACGGTACGGTACTAGACATCTAGTTGCACAGTGTTCCCTGACACTACAACAACCCACGTGAACAGTGCTCGACCAGCTATTTAAGCTGGTCCGACGAACTCAGAATTCACGGTATGGTACTACAGTCTCCGCTGTTTAAGTTGGTCCGACGAACTCAGATTCACGGTATGGTACTAGACATCTGGTTGCACAATGTACCGCGACGCTACAGTACTCGCGTGGTTGCACGCTACAGTCTGAATTTGGCCGGTCCCGGTTCGTAGATACCGCAACTACAATCTCGGCTATTTAAGTTGATCTGGCGAACTCAGAATTCACCATATGGGCCTAGACATCTGGTTGCACAGTGTCCCGTGACGCTACAGTCACCCCGCATGAACAGTGCTCGAGCTACGATACCTGAATTTGGCCCATCCCGCTTCGTAGATACAGTGGCCCACAGCCCCTCTCGCGCAGCTCCCTGCATGAACAGTGCTCGAGCTACAGTACCTAATTTGGCCCGTCCCAATTGTAGATACAGTGCCCCACAAGCCCTTCGTGACGCTACAGTCACTCGCGTAAACAGTGCTCGAGCTACAGTGCCTGCATTTGGCCCGTCCCGCTTTGATTCGTAGATACAGTGGCCCACAGCCCTCTCGCGCAGCTACTCGCGTGAACTGTGCTCGAGCTACAGTACCTAAATTTGGTTCGTCCCTATTCGTAGATACAGTGCCCCCACAAAAGCCCTCTCGCGTGCTACAGTAGCCCGCATCCGACCGGAATTCAGCCCATGAGCTGGGTCTCACATCCACCCACCCTCAACGTCCTCGTCGAGCTATCGAATCAGCTTTTGGCCCGTCCCGGTTCGTAGATACAGTGCCCTACAGCTACAGCTCGGCTATTTAAGCTGGTCTAGCAAACTCAGAATTCACCGTACGGCCTAGACATCTGGTTGCACAGTGTTCCGTGGCGCTACAGTCACTCGTGTGAACAGTGCTTGAGCTACAGTACCTAAATTTGGCCCGTCCCGATTCGCTTCGTAGATACAGTGGCCCACAGCCCTCTCGCGCAGCTACTTGTGTGAACAGTGCTCGAGCTACAGTACCTGAATTTGGCCAGTCAAATTCGTAGATACAGTGGCCCACAAAGCCCTCTCGCGCAGCTACTTGTGTCAACAGTGCTCGAGCTACAGTACCTGACTTTGGCCGGTCCTGATTCGTAGATACAGTGGCCCACAAGCCCTCTCGCACAGCTACAGTAGCCCCCGATCCAACCGGAATTTAGCCCATGAGCTGAGTCTCACATCCACCCACCTTCAACGTCCTCGTCGAGCTATCGAATCAGCTTACCCATACGGGACAAATGTTCAGGATCGACTCTCTTGGTCACGTTTGCATTCCCAGCTCCCTAGCCCCAAGTGCCATGCTCTTGCAGAGCCATGCGCAATCTGTCCGAGCTTTCGAGTCATACGTCCGTGAAACCGCGAGAGTTAGCTCTGAATATCATTTGTAACGCCCCAGGCCCGGCACACGGCACAGGCCCACTCTACCGAGGGAAGAGCCCCACCTACGTACCAACCCGCTTGCGCTTTCGTCCTTGCTTCACGCAAAACAGTTAACCGAAGGTTACTACGCATTCTTGGCCTGGCTATTTAAGTTGGTCCGACGAACTTAAAATTCATGGTACAGTACTAGACATCTGGTTGCACAGCGTTCGTGATGCTACAGCAACTCACGCAAACAGTGATCAAGCTACAGTAACCTGAATTTATCTTGGCCCGATTCGCAGATACAGTGCCACAGCTACAGCTCGACCCACGGTCCTCTCGTGCAGCTACAGTAGCCCAGCCCAACTGGAATTTGGCCCATGAGCTGGATCTCACATAGATGTACTCATCATGGTGGCAAAGAGCAAAAAGAAAAAGAAACTCCTCAATAAGAATTCAGTTGCAAAGAAAAAAAAAATAATTTTCCAACGAAAGGTGTTTTTTTAGAATTGCAGAGGTCTACAAGACCTAGCTAAACATACCTTTTTGCATGATGTGGCTAGAGATAATAATCTGGATTTCATAGCACTTTCAAAGACCAATAAAAATAGCTTCTCGACTCAGTGTTTAGAGAACTTTTGTGCGGGGGCTGATTTTATTTGGCATTAGAGATGTCATCGGGGTATGTCCGGGGGATGTTGATGGGTATAAATCAGGGTTGTTTTGAAGTACAGAGTATTGAGGATGATGATTATCACATCAAGTTTATCATTAAAAATAAGACGAATGATTTTTGTTGGACTCTTTTGTCTGTATATGGGGCAGGTTTTTGTTGGACTCTTTTGTCTGTATATGGGGCAGCACAGGAAGAGCACAAAGAACATTTTTTATCAGAGTTAGTATGAGCTTGTACTAGCTGTGGGGATCTCCCTTTCATAGTTGGGGGAGATTTCAATATTATTAGGAATCCGTTTGAAAAAAATAATTTTAGGTATAACAATAAAGTGGTCACTTTTATTTAATGTTATTATTGAGACTTTAAACTTAAGAGAGTTGCAGATGACGGGTAGAAGATTCACTTGGGCAAATTATGTAGAGGTTCCGACGTATGAAAAGTTAGACCAGATTTTAGTAACAACTGATTGGGAACAAAAGTTTCCATTAGCTTTTGTTAAAGAACTTGCCCCAGAGATATCTGATCACACACCTCTCTTGCTGGATACTGGGGAACCATCTCACAGAGAAAATGTTAGGGACTTTAAATTCGAGTTAGCATGGATGACTAGAGATGATTTTTTATTTGGTTAAAGAGGTTTGGGAATCAGAGAATAGAGGAAGGTCTCCTTTGGAGAAGTGGCGAAACAAAATCAAAAGGTTGAGATGTTTCCTTAGAGGTTGGTCCAGGAATTTATCTTCGCAAAGTAAGCAACTTAAATCTAATTTATTGTCTAAGATAGATGAGTTGGATAGAAAGGCCGAGGTTGTTTTGTTGTCATCTTAGGAGGAGGATTTTAGACATCATCTCAAAGGGCAATTAACTAATTTGTTGAGAGAAGAGGAGATATATTGGCTCCAACGATCGAAAACAACTAGGTTATTACAAGGGGATGATAATACTAAGTACTTCCACTTAGTGGCAAATGGAAGATACAGGAAAACGAAAATCATTCAGCTAGAACAAGAAGAGGGAATTATTGTTGGGGATGCGCATCTGAAAACCTATATAACTGAATATTATAAAGGATTGTTTGGACCTCATACACCAAATTCTTTCTCAATTGACGAGACTTTGAGGCATGACATACCTCAAGTGTCGGAGGAGGAGAATGAGATGTTAACAGCTCCATTTAGCGTGGAGGAGTTCAAAATGGCAGTTTTTGACATGGAACATAACAAAGCTCCTGTCCCAGATGGTTTTCCTACGGATTTTTATCAATTTTTCTGGAAAGTTGTAAAGCCGGACTTAATGAATCTTTTCTATGAGTTCCATGCTGGGAGACTGCCTATTCATAGCCTAAACTTTGGGATTATCACTTTACTACCTAAGATTTTTGATGCGGTCCGAATACAATAATAAAGACCAATTTGTTTGTTGAATGTGAGCTTCAAAATTTTTACTAAAGTTCTAAATAATAGAATTCTGAAAGTGGCAGATAAGTTGATAGGACCATTATAAACGACCTTTATCCTAGGTCGGTACATTATGGAAGGAGTTGTTTTGTTGCATGAAACAATTCATAAGTTACATAAGAAAAGAAAAGATGGTGTCATTTTAAAGTTAGACTTGAAAAAGACGTATGATAAGATAAAGTGTCCTTTTATTCAACAGGTCATCAGAATGAAGGATTTTCACCAACTTGGTGTTAATAGATTTCAAAGGTCATGTCTAGAGGAAGTGTTGCAGTAAAAGTGAATGATAATATAGGCCATTATTTCCAAACAAGGAAAGGAGTGCGTCAAGGAGATCCTTTGTCTCTCATCCTTTTTAATATAGTGGTTGATATGTTGTCTATCCTTATTTCACGAACTAAAGAGGTTGATCACATTCGAGGGGTTGTTCCGTATTTGGTAGATGAGAGATTGTTAGTCCTCCAATATGCTGATGATACTATCATTTTTATGGATAATGATCTGGAGAGGGCCAAAAATATGAATTTGTGTTTTTGAGCAGTTGTCCGGGTTCAAGATCAATTTCGATAAAAGTGAATTATTTTGCTACGAAGCAACAAAAGCAAATCAATTCGGATATGCTCAGATTTTCGGGTGTGATTTGGGCTCATTTCCATTTAGGTATCTGGGTATTCCCATGTATCATAGAAAGCTCATGAACAAGGATTGGAAGCATGTTGAAGAACGTTTCCAAAAGAAGTTGAACTGTTGGGGAAGTAAAATGTTGTCAGTAGGAGGGAGGCTAGTCTTGCTTAACTCTGTTTTAAACAGTCTTTCCATGTTTATGCTTTTCTTTTTTGAAATACCGAAAGGGGTGCTGAAGAAGTTAGATTGTTTTAGATCCTGGTTTTTTTGGGAAGAGCGATGAACATAAGAAAAAAATACAGGTTGACTAAATGGGAGGTAGTTTGTACACCGAGAGATCATGGGAGGTTAGGTGTCTTAAATTTAGATGTTCAAAATAAATGTTTCCTAAGCAAATGACTTTTTAAGTTGCTAAATGGGGATGGGGTTTGACAACAATTACTTAGGAGTAAATATCTAAAAGATAAGACCCTAACACAGGTTCAACATATGCCTTGGGATTCTCAATTTTGGGCTGGCCTTATGAAGGTCAAGGATGAGTTCCTCTCGCTAGGCAAGTTCGATCTAGGTGATGGTTTTCAAGTGTAATTTTGGGAGGATGCATGGATAACACCACGTCCCTTAAAATCAATCTTTCTGCATTATATAATATTGTTAGGAGAAAACGGGCATATGTAAGAACGGTGTTGTCTATGACACCGTTGAATGTGGCTTTCTGGAGATCCTCGGTAGATGTTAATTTACAAGCATGGCATGAGGTGGTTGCTATGGTAGCGGATGTACAATTAACAAACCAGAGAGATCGATTTGTGTGGGGGCTACATCAGAATGGATTCTTTTCAGTAAAATCTATGTACAGAGCCTTATTAATAGCTGAAGCTCTACCGTATAACACTTTAATATGGAAACTCAAACTACCCCTTAAAATCAAAGTGTTCTTGTGGTATTTGTATAAAGTAGTAATCTTAACAAAAGACAATTTAGCAAGAAGACAGTGGTAGGGGGACAGGAAGTGTTATTTCTGTTTATCTGAAGAGTCTATACAACATCTTCTCTTTGATTGTCATTTTACTAAATTTGTGTGACGAACTATTCATATCTCCTTTAATTTAAGTCCTCCAACTAGCGTACATAATATGTTTATAGATTGGTTGCATGGGTTTAATTCGAAACTGAAATCCAAAGTTTTTGTGGGTGCAAGTGCAATTTGCTGGGTAATATGGTTGACCCGGAATGATATAGTTTTTGACAAGGTCCTAGTACCATCTTATTTGCAGGTAATCTTCAGGGGGACTTACTGGATCAGGTTTTGGTCCCTACTTCAAAAGGAGGAGGACCGCCAAATGATGAAGATGGGGTGCAGGAAAATTGAGACAACAACGATGGAGGTGTTTGCAAGAAACGGTTAGAGTTTTAGTAATAGAATTGCGTCTTAGACGATGCTTTGGGAAACTTTTCAGTCTTCTTTGTTGGATCAAAACTTTGTTTTTGAGATCGCATGGACCGTTGTGTTTCTATGTGTAATAAGGAATAACTATATGCATTAGTCGATGCAGAAGCTGGGATATTTATATATTCCCTTTTCTAAAAAAATAGTGGCAGGGAGTTCGAAATATTGACCAACAACAAGGATTGAATAAGAGCTTTGGCATATCATGCTATATGTCTAATGGATCATTTTGTAATTAAATGAATGAAACAGTCACGTGTTTGTGTTAATTTCAAAGTATTCACAATCGATCTGCACCAAGGAAAAGTTTGCCTATAACCAATTTATGCCAACTTATCTGAACTGATCGTAGATCATCCGAGTAGTCTCCTCATGCTAGAGGCGTAGACCCTATCCCTAAGGGGTTTTTTTTTAACAAAAACCCTATCCCTAAGTTCGAACCTCCAACTTCACATATGTGCTCACATCTATAGCTTACTAAATAGGGTTATGGGATCAATTTCAATGGACAAGTTTGAAAGTGAAAGACAATGACTACACATATGTTTCGCAAGATTTCTAGTATATTTTCCCCTCCAGGAAATAACTTAGATTTCGTGAAAACAATACTGACCACTAGTGATCTACCCCAAATCATGCATGCCATCATTTTCATTTATTCTAGGAAACTGATCTCTTTATCAAGGGGATTCCGTGTTATGCACCATGCACTTAAATGTACTACTAGTAGACTTATACAAGTTAATAAAGGAAAAACATGAACTAAAAAAAATCAATTAAAGGCATCTCAATGCATCATTGGAGTTATTTATTCTATTTTCTTCAATACCGCAGTCAGTGAGGTTCTATACATAACCGTCAGTGTTGATATTAACATTTGACTTAGAAATCATAATGAACACGGTCATAATTATACATATAAAGCATGTGTATCTTCAGCCAATATCTAACATTTTTCAACGTCCAGGGTCCGGTGGCTAGCTGCCAATATTACGTCGAACTGGAAGCTACGTACTGAGATACTCTTTAATGAAAATTAAGAACACTGAGCATCTTCTTATGAGTATTTTAGAGGCATGATTGCTCCTGCCTCCCACGATTCTTCCTCCTATTGCCCCACATGTCAAGATGAGAATTAGCAGGAATATGTATGGTGGAGAAGATGACTACTCGAGTTTGTTTCTCTGCCTCAGCACATGTGTTTACTTCTATGTCTAATTATTTTTCCAGTGTGCAACTTCTCTATTAAATTCTTCTCTCACAAATCTACCCGCTAACCCTCTGGGAGATATTTATAAGAGCAAGTATAATAGTAACAGATTGTAAGCGGGCTGAATGCTGAGGTGGAAGAGAGAGGAGAAGCGGGTGATAAGCTTACAGTCGGCTTAGGCACGAGAAAAAAAACCCTTTATGAAAGAGACAAGTGGGCCATGTACTAATAATGAAGAGCTAAGAGCATCTCCACCAGTCCCCCAATAAAACTCCCCCAATAACTTAGTATTGGGGTAGCCCAATATTTACTTTTTAGATTATTAGGGGAGATGCTTTTGCAGTTCCCCAATATCTCATCCCCAATATGTGATTTTGGCCCATATTACAAATTCTGGACCATGTTGGAGCAAATTGACCCATGGATATTTTTCACGTCAAAATAAGTTGTTGATGTCTTGTTTGTTGCATACTTAAGACCAAAGATCGAAAATACAATAACAGTTTGTTCAACAATAAGAAAATGAAATTAAACATACTCACACAAGGATATATCATAAACAAGATATAAAGAGAGATGGCATGACATTGTTTCCAAGTGCAGAATCACCTATTGGTGTGTTTGCGCCAAAAGAACAGAGGATTGTGGGAGGTTGCAAGTGTCCCTTTATTTGAGGGGAGATGGGTGTTTTTTTTGTGGCCACCAAAAATTGGGGGAGGTATTGGGGCACTGTTGGAGCATGAAAATTGATATATCTCCCTCAATAATTCTGTTTTATGGGGATGAGGGGTTGTATTGGGGATTTGTTGGAGATGCACTAACTACTATATAGGTGGACTGAGAGATAAGTTGCAAAAATCCTTACAAACAGTGATTATATTATTAGCCTTGCTCTGAGATAAGAAAATAGTGACACAAACGAATTGCATGGCATGGAAGAAACCGCCACTTCATGATTAGATTCCCGAGAGGAGCCAGCAAGAAAGGAACAGGTCCTCCCCAATCAATCATCTATACTGTACACGCACAGGATTTGCAGCCTGCTGCTGCAAAGCCAAGGGTTGAGTTGTTGGCTTTCCTGGTTTAATGTGACTGCAGCTTCTTGGTTATTGATGTATTTAGGATTGCATTATTACGTGTTTTTTAAGTGAAGGGGCAGCGTAGCGAGAGCCTTCTCATACGAGGGCAATGCTACGGTACACCTATTACCTACTAAGAGGTAATATCTCAAATAAATCTGAGCCATTGATTATTTCACATTTTATGAATTACTTAAATAAATAAATAACCTAAGAAAAAGGAAAGAAATCCCTCCAACAAATCTCAGGAGAGACACACTCAATCCTTCCTTTTTGTTTTTGTGCATGTCGGCACCAAAGAATCGGACTGTAGCAGTGGATCGAACTCATGAAGATTCCACGAACATTTTAGCATTACAAAAGATCAGTCTTCTCTTCAATAATAAAAATAAAAATAAAAATAAAAATCAAAGCTATGAGTCATGCACTATATATATATATATATATATATATATATATATATATATATATATATATATATATATATATATATATATATATATATATATATATATATATAATGACTATCAATGTATGCAAATCGATCTCTCCATTCAAATTCCAATGAATGATCCATTTCACGTTAATGATTTGATCTATGCTACTCACCTAATGATGATATGTTTGCTGCATCTTCTAGACATACTTACATGTTACATGCTCGACTAAAAAAATAGGTTACATGCATGAAAAAAAATCGATAGCTAACATAGAGGTTTGGAACAAAAACACATTACATGTAAAAGATTTACCGCCTCTAACAGATTACATATGCATCAATTAGATCTAAGAAAATATTTTTATATCTAAATCTTTCCTTACCTATCCTACTTTATAAAATAAAAAATTTAAATAAACATATATTTCATCTATTACCTCCTAGGAAGTAATAGATGTTATTAACTATCCGATCAAATTAAATGAACGGCTCACAGTTATTTGAGTGTACCACAACAAAGCCCTCTCATATGTGTTTCTGTAGACTGAACGCAATGTTTCGTTTGTGCTGATAATCTTTGGAGAATATTTCGGGAGTGAGATCTTTTCAGTTTTTGAACTAACTGGCACGAGACGGTATCCATTTCTAATTTTTTCATATGATCTGCTGCATGTGAGATCAACAAATGAAATGATGATTTATTTATCCGTCCTGAAACTAGTGGGAGATATGATGCCATGCTTAGTTTTGCAAAACAAAATGTTCAGTTGACTGATGAAATTCCTAAGAGCTGTTTCTGTGCAGTGCCCCAATTAACCATGCTCTCCGTACCCTTGTTGACACTGACTCTTGCCGGCCTATGTAAGCCTCATGTTTATTCCTGTCTAAACACTACTCCTTCCGTCCCAGAAAAAGTGTCGTTTTAGGTTTTTCAGACATCGTGTTTGACCGTTCGTCTTATTCAAAAATTTTGTGCAAATTATAAAATAAATAAATCATTATTGAAGTATCTCTAATGATAAAATAAGTCATAACAAAATAAATAATATTTATTAAAAAATTTTAAATAAGACGAACGATCAAACACGATGTCTAAAAAACTAAAACGACATTTTTTCTGGCCTTCCAGAAACAAGGTAAAAAAATCTGAGTGCTTAAATTCAGGTCAGTAATCATCATAATCATATACCTATAGGGGTCCCAACTCCCAACACAATCATCTATCGTGTAGCTATCGGCAACTAGAGGTATAGCACAGCTAAGTACACCTGAATTATTCTATCGCATATTCTTCCGGTATATACTCCTTTGTAAAACCAATGATCAAACCAACGGATGAGAATGGTGCATGGCCCAGGCTGGGTAGAGATAATAACAATAGTTTAGTACCCTGACGGCGACAATCCAGTATAAGAATTTCCAGATTCAGCATAAACTACTCTGTCGTAGGCCATCCGTCTCACCACATAGTGATGGCCAATGAAGGGAAAATCCAGCTTTAGATTCGCCGTTCGCTGTCATGATGTTTGTTTAACAGCGATGCCGACCGTACGGGCGATGGTGGTGTTACCTGATGTCATTTTGGTATTGTAATTGAACCGAATTGACCCGGTGGCAGTTGTTGAAGGATTAACTAGCTTAGCTCATCATGGTGGTTCAAGCCTTGAAGGGTGTTGTATTGCGTTCAGTAGAATTGCAATTGCTGTATGTTATGTTTAGGTAGGTTTGCAAATGGACAAGCTAGACTTTGTCCCTTTTGCCGATCGAGCTGCTTTTGTTTGTTCCTGATATATACAATCTATCGGTTCATCAGGGTGGCTAACCTGTCAGCTTGCTTACCTTATTTTTCAGTACAGACGGACGGTTGGGGTGATGCATTTGCAGCTAAATATCTGGTGGTACGAAAGAGGGCACGGGACACTGACAAATGGTGTACAGTACAGTATATATGACAGCAGATTTGTATTTAGCTCTACAGTTTCAGAAAAGATGTATACCTGTAGGTTGGTCAATACTTGACTGAAATATTGGGAATGCCTACTTGGCTACTTGTCCTTAAGATGTGTGTGTGTGTATACCGAAATCTAGGTAATACAGCAGCAACACATCCATCGGCTCAGATTCTTTGACGCAGGACATGAGAACTGCAACACTTTCCTTGAAGAAGACGTAGCACCAATCTGGCCGGACTGTCCCACCCGGCCACCCATGCCTGTAGCACCAAGCAAATGGACAGTCACTTCCACTGCAACTCTGCAGCTCACCTTGCTCACCTTTGGAGAAGAACAGGTCAACAGGGCCAGCAAAGATCTAGTATCTTCGAAAACAGATCTCGGTAGCAGTCACTGTCCGGGCCCCTGCGCAGCAAGAATTATGCCGTTTCTGTGGTGCACATCGTCTCAGGAGCTGTGCTATAATATCTGAGTGTAGTAGGATTGTAGCTAGCACGACCTAACCAATGGAGCCCATTGCCCATTTGTTTGCTAATGGATGGATTTGATCAAGTTTTGGCTGCCTTTAAGGGCAAGGATCTGCTGCTCTAGGAAGGAAAGCCCTCTAGGGCGAATGTGGCTCGGTCCAGTTCTTTGTTTCTTGCAAAATTCTACGTTGTTTTGTTTGCCGTTAGGATTTACACCCTGGGCCTACATCTGCATGAGCGGGCCCTGAATTTCAGTTAAACGAAGACAAAGATCAAGTGGAGACAGCACCTCATCACCTAATAATGTCCTAATGACACAAATTTCATGGTAATCAGCCGGCGAAACATCAGAGATTGGTGGGCACAGTTAATCAAACCACAAGATCAAAGCAAAGGCAAGGAACGGGCAATCCTAATAACATATACTGTTTGGAACTTATGGGAAGAAAGATGCAAGCGCGTTTTCGACAATAAGGCACACTCACAACAAGAGCTTCTGGAGACAATCAAGAACAACCTTCAGCAGCTACAACTAGCACAGGAGGAATTGCAAATTTTAATGTTGAGCTGTTCTGTTTTTCCCTCTTTAGTTTTCTTCCTCTTTTTTGTTCCTTCTTTTGACTTCTGAAACTTATATGTAAATAGAAACCTTGCTTACTACTGAATGAAAAGGCATATGCTCAAAAAATGACAAACATTTCATACAACTGCTCTTATTCAGATACTTGGTTCTACAAGGTGATCAAGTTCAGTATCCTTCTCGGCAATACCAAATAGGACTAGACCTTACATATGTTATAAGCAGTTTAGTTATGAGTCTTATGAGTTATACTCTGTACAAATACGCTTGTACAATCTATGCCTTCGGGCATTCGAGGCCTTTACCATTGTTCTTCGCTGTCCTATACATCGCGCTTGTTCTGTACAGGTACAAATGTAGCTTGTCAATTTTCCAATGCTTGCTAACCATGTATCGTGGATTACTACACTACACTGCTGGCTACTCTAGCTCACAAACTCGTGCACGACGCCGTTCACCTCGATCATGCTACACCCGGGGACCTTGCCGACGCCGGCCTCCCTCATCCGGCCCCTCACACCCGCGCCGCGGCCGGGGTCCCCGCCACGCGCCAGCACGCTGGCCGCGAGCACGTACGCGCCGCTGTCGCGCGGGTCGCACCGCACGGCCTCGCGCGCTGCGCGCGCACCCAGCTCGGCGTCGCCGTGCAGCCGGCAACCGGAGAGCAGCGCGCCCCAGACGGCCGCGTCCGGCGCCATTGGCATCGACCGGATCGCGTCCTCGGCCTCCCGGAGCCGCCCGGCGCGGGCGAGGGCGTCCACGAGGCAGCCGTAGTGCTCGATCCCCGGTTCGACGCTGTGTTCGGTGGCCATGGACGCGAACGCGGCCTGAGCCTCGTCGGGTATGCCGGAGTGGCCGTAGGCCGTCAGGACCGCGATGAAGGTGACGTTGTCGGGGCTCAGCCCGTAGGATTTCAGCTCGTAGAACAAGGCGATCGCTTCTCGCCACTGCCCGTGCACCGCCAGACCCAGCATCATGGAGTTCCAAGACGATAGCTTGGCCAAGCCCTGCGACCTTGCGGCGTCGAACACCTGGCGGGCATCGTCTACGGACCCGCACTTGCAGTACATGTCCACCAAAGCGGTGACGACGAGAGCGTTCATGGCGACGCCGTGGCGGTCTATGTACGCGTGCACCCACGCGCCCTGGTCCAGCGCGCCGAGGCTGGCGCAGCAGCCCAGCACGCTGACGAGCACGTTGGCGTTCGGCTCCACGCCGTCCGCCTGCATCGCCGAGAAGAGCGCCAGGGCCTCGCCGCACCTCGCGGCGCGCGCGTACGCGCTCACCATGGCGCTCCACGTCGCGACTGTCCGGTCCGGCATGCCGTCGAACACGGCGCGCGCCTCGTCCACGCGCCCGGCCCTAGCGAGCGCCACGATCACGCTGTTGCACGCCACCGCGTCGAACTCCGGGCACTGCCCGAACAGCGCCAGCGCCTCGTCCGCGCGGCCGCACGACGCGTACATGGCGATCGTGGCGTTGCGCACGTACGCGTCTCCGGCGAGCCCGAGCTTGAGCGCCATCCCGTGGAGCGCCGCGCCGGCGCCGGCGCGCCCCAGGCGCGCGTACGCCGCGAGGAGAGACGGGAATGTGCGACGCTCGGGCGGCGTGGGCGAGCCGAGCATGTCGACGAACAGCGCCACGGCGGCCTCCGGCCGGGCCCCGTCGGACAGCGCCCTGATCACGGTGTTCCACATGAAGGAGTTGGGCCTCGGGTGGTGCCTCACGAGGCGCTCCGCGTAGGAGACGTCGCGCCCGGGGCCCGCGCAGAATGCGACGGCGCGGCTGGCGGCGATGGGGTCCTTGGCGAGGCCGGACTTGACAAGCGCCGCCTGGAGCTGGCGCAGGTGTGCCATGGAGGCGCATCGCGTGTGGAGGAGCGTGAGGGCAGGGTCGGAGGCGATGAAGGCGGATATGGAGGCGGAGGAGGGGAGGAGAGGAGGACGACCGGTGGTCGAGGTGTGCGTGGGGCAACCATTCAGTGGCGCCATTGCCATCCTGTTCTCCACCTCGCTCTCGCTTAGCTCGTGTGGTTTTGGTGTTTCTGCGCTACGTGTTTTAGGATAAGGTGTCTTTACTTGGGCTGACCTTATTTGGGCTATTCTTTTAGGCCTAGTCAATCAAGCCCAATGGATCAAATGACTCCTGCTTGCTCCATTTCTGTTGTGACCACATTTTTTCCCACGTAACAGAATTTGCATTCTGCTCAAAAAAAAAAAAAAACGTAACAGAATTTGCTATTTCTCCAAAAAAAAAAACGTAACAGAATTTGCTGGCAGTTAAACAAAACAAACAGGCCTTGGGTAAGCAGGAGTACGATGTGGCCCCTATGCTTATAGGAAAAACCGTGTGAAAACATCAGATGTCTGTCTGTCTACATCAAGCCACCGTAATTCAGAAAAGACATGACTTCTTTGTCACAACAAAGAGTCAGCTGTCATCGTACTGATTATGTAAGTTCACACGGCGTCACGGCATGGTAGAATAATTTGAAAAGTTAATAGTACAGGGATCACACAAAAGTTAGGCATTTGGGTTGGGTAAAGACCAAACAAACTGATTGCCAACCAATAGAGTTCAGTTCAGTCTACAGAGAACATGTCAGGACAAAGTTTGTCACTTTTGAATTCCAGAGTTCTGTTCTCACATCTCAGGCCATTCCTTGAGTCCTTGGATGTCGTTTAGAATCCTCGCCTCAAATGGATACTGATTATGCTGCGGGGGACAAAAAAACGATATACACTTGAATCGTAGCAACAATTGCCTCGTGTTGTTTCTCTTGATATTATTGCCCAGGATCACAAAAACCAGCATTTGCATCTGCGCAAATCTTGAGGACCTTCAAACCACCTATCCCAGGACTGATTCACAGGTCCAGTAGATCTGCAACAACAGGAGGAACCAAAACCAAAAACAAAACCAAAAACAAAAACAAAAACAAAAACAAAAAAAGAAGGCAATATTGTGAATATATCAGTTAGATGTTTGGATAAAAGCAAAATAAGTAACTCTTTGGCTTCTCTTACACAGGAAGTAGAGGGTCAGCTTTCCTTTCCATTGCTGTTAGAAACCTGGCCACATAAACAACGCAGTCAATCTCCAACAACAAGCCACATAAAATTGCCTTCAGACCATAAGCACCATAGCAAAATAATGGAATTAATCACATTTCTTCTGCAGGTGACACGTACTCTTGCAATGCAGATGATACCTTATCTGCTTTCTCAAGCTCTTCAAGTTCCTCCTGCATTCAATCACATTGGCCACATCAGTATTTAAAAACTGAGAACACCACTACTTTGGTAAGGATGGAAGACTACAACAGCTTAAATAGTAATTACATCTTTGCCGGTTGTGCATAGATATATATATTAAGAAAAGAATATTAAGAAAAAAACTTTGACAGATCTGACAATAATAATTTATTAAGTGACAATTAGTAGTATATAGCACTGGTATCGAGAAATTTATTATGTGGTGAGTTGGTAATGCGTAGCTTTGTGTCACATGCCCAACGTGGGCTGTGACCGTCAGCGGCGAGAACAGGCCGTGGCCAGGGCCCGTGGAGGGGGCTCCAGCGCCCCTGCTGCCGCCCTTGGTGGGCCCCACGGCCTGCCCTAGGGGAGGGCACGCGCCCAAGGAGAAGGGGGCGGCATAGCTGCCACCGCCGCTGCCGATTCCATCTACGTCACTTACGGTTACCATATCTAGTTCCAGTTGGTTTTAGGAACAGTTTGTTAAGATAGAAAGTTGAGAATTGATTGATGGAAAGAAGAATCCGTGTTCGATAAGGATCTCCTAGTTTGCTAGTGAGTCAAGTCCCAGAGGGACTATAAATACTTAGGGACATGTAACATGATCAATCAAGTAATAGACAAGCGTTAGCTCTATTCCCTACCTCTCTTCTCCCTCTCTCCCTGCCGCCGCCCCCTGCCCCTACGCTAGCACCGCCCACGCCGTCCCTAACCCTAGCTGTCGCCGCCCTGAGTATGCCGCCGGCCACCCCCTCCCGCCGCGCTGTTACATCTGGTATCCGGAGACAGTTCGATCCCCACGCCGCTGCAATGGTTGACGCTGCTGAGATCCAGAAGCTCTTCGCTGACTTCTCCAAGGATGTCCTCGCCAAGATCGACACCGTCCACACGCAGCTGGCCGACGTCAGCGCTCGTCTCACGGCCATAGAGACGGGACGTTCGGCCAAGGACGTGGCCGCAGAGCTCGAGCGCGAGAAGGAGTTACTCGCCCTCAAGCTGGAGATGACCACCAAGGAGGCAATGGAGAAAGCCGATCGCGACTTCCTCAAGGCGCAGACCGAGAATTCCAGCATGCAGGCAATAGCGGAGATCGCCGCTAGACTGGAGGCCAAGCTCTTCTACAAAGACGAGCCCAAACCGGAGATTCCATCAGGTGGAGCGGCGCCCGCTGCACCCGGTGCTTTTCCCGCCCTGGAGATCCGGCCTCAAAAGCTCACCTTCGCCACGTACGACGGCAAGGAGGATCCCCTTCCTTAGCTCAACCGGTGTGAGCAATTCTTCAGGGTCAGCGGACCCCCGACAGCGACAAAACATGGTACGCATCTTACTTTCGCAAGAGCATGACGTGATGGATTGGACGAACTTCGCTAAGTGCATCAACGAGCGCTTCGGTCCACCTACTAGGCGCAACCCCTTGGGCAAGCTCACCTCTCTAAGGAAGACGGGCACCATCGACGACTACACCGAGCGCTTCCTGGCGCACGTGGCTCGCGCTGGCCACCTCGACGAGATCCAGCAAGTCAACATCTACACAGCCGGATTGCTAGAGCCGTTGAAGACGAACGTCGAGCTGCTCAACCCGCAAGACATGGAGACGGCCATGTCGCTCGTGCGGTCGTATGAGCGGCGATTGGCGGTCGTCGCCAAGGCGAACAAGGCGCCAGCTGGGAAACCGGGGCGCCTACCACCACCGCGAGCGACGACGACACCGACTAGGCGACTACCACGACCACATTGACGACGACTACAGCAGGCGCAGCGGCGCCTACCCCCCGCCCCTTCAAGCGTCTGACCGTTGAAGAGATGGCGGCCCGGCGTCAAGCAGGCCTCTGCTTCAACTGCGATGAGTCGTTCTCACGCGGCCACAAGTGCAAGGTGCTCTTCGAGATCACCGCCGTCAACGACTACGACGTGGAGGAGGCTAACGCCAGCCTCATGATGATGATCGGCAGGCTACGATCTGGAGTTCAAGGCGCTTCCCCCATGTACCTTGAGGGGGTAATGAATGGCGCTAGTGTCCTCGTGTTGGTGGACTCAGGCTCGACACACAACGTCATCGACATCAACGTTGCCCGCACCATCGGTCTACAGGAACAACGAATCAACACCACCATCCTCGTCGGTAGCGAGAACGAGGTTCCCTGTCGTGGCGCCTCCTTCAATGTACCACTACGCATCGGCAGTGACGCCTTCGACATCGACGCGTTCCTCCTTGACATCGGCAACGACATCGACGTGGTGTTGGGCACACCTTGGCTAGCAAGCCTTGGGTGTGTCACCTGGGACTTCACCAGCATGGAGCTGCTCTACTTCCGCAATAGCGCCGCACATGTTCCATGCGGCCTCGTGTCGCTAGACGCCCACGACGGTACTCACACTCCCGACGCCACAGCCTATGGTACACGATGCACGGACCTCTCCACCACATCCCCCTCGCAATGTGATGAATAGGTCCCAGAGGACGCGCCTCCCCAACGCCCTCGACTTCATCGACGACCCCGACACCATCATATTCACGCACATGCGGCACATCCGACAAGCCATCAGGGAGCAGCGGGAGCTCCGCACCGTTGCCACGATCATCATGGAGGGTCAGGCCACTCGGGCTTGGTCCATGGACCAGGGCCTCATCTTTTTCGACGGGCGCTTCTACTTACCAGTTGTATCGGCATTGATACCAGACCTCTTGCAGGTTCTCCGCCGTGGGGGCTCAACCAACATAGAGTTGTTGGCATTGGGAGCGCATCTACCACCGACACATGGAGCGCAGCTTAACGGGATGCCATCACACATCCTGTTGGGTCGTCCCTGGTTGCTCCGATGCCCTGTGCGGCGGCAACGGTGGTCTTCATCGACAACCTCGGCCGTCTACTTGCTTGTATTGACAACGTCAACATCGGCCTTCTCCCTGGCTCCAACGTTCAACGCCTTTCGCCAGGCGTCTTCGACTTGGGCGCGCTCGGCTCCATGCTGGACCTCACGACATCTCCACCAACACGTTCGGCATCGGCGATCTGGCGCCAAGTCCCAGCATCCATCAGCTTCGACGTCAACAACCACATCCAATGCTTCTTCGCGCCTCCATGGGTAATGCTTCGCTTCGACATTGAGACTTTGGTATCACGGGCTCTCCTTCTCGCAGCATGGGGAGATGCACGAGTCGGCTCGGGCATGGGTGACGTCCTCTACTTCTTCTACGGCTACATCGGCAACCTCTAGTACTGCTTCGAGTTCGCACCTCTACGGACACGCTAGAACATCATCCTCGCCAACCCTCTCGACGGCCGCAAGACTTGCTACTTGGAGGCCATCCCGCCGGAAGGAGCTCTTCCACCCGATGGCGTCAATGGGTGGGTTGCACTTCGGCACGAGGACGCGCCGAGTGGGGAAGGTGGGGAGTTCTGTCACACGCCCAACGCGGGCTGTGACCGTCAGCGACGAGAACGGGCCGGCCAAGGCCTGTGGAGGGGGCGCCAGCGCCCCTGCTGCCGCCCTTGGTGGGCCCCACGGCCTGCCCTAGGGGAGGGCACGCGCCCAAGGAGAAGGGGGCGGCATAGCCGCCGCCGCCGATTCCATCTCCGTGACTTACGGTTACCATATCTAGTTCCAGTTGATTTTAGGAAGAGTTTGTTAAGATAGAAAGTTGAGAATTGATTGATGGAAAGGAGAATCCGTGTTCGATAAGGATCTCCTAGTTTGCTTGTGAGTCAAGTCCCAGAGGGACTATAAATACTTAGGGACATGTAACATGATCAATCAAGTAATAGACGAGCATCAGCTCTATTCCCTATCTCTCTTCTCCCTCTCTCCCTGCCGCCGCCCCCTGCCCTTGCGCCAGCACCGCCCACGCCGCCCCTAACCCTAGCCGCCACCGCTTGCCAAGCCGCCGCCGCCCCTGAGTACGCCGCCGGCCACCCCCTCCCGCCACGCTGTTACACTTTGCCTATTTGCATATATGTTGTGAGGCCAGGGCATAAGCTGAACATTCAGGAACAAAATTGACAATTGAAGATGCTCTTTATATGTACACAAAGATGCTACAAGATGGGCCAGATGCTCTTTATATGTACACAAAGATGCTACAAGATGGGCCATGTGGACAGTAAATCGGTAGTCCAATCTCTACCAGAATGGAAATGATAAAAGACGAAAACAATGCAGACAAATCATCACAATTTGGCAAAAAAAATGAGAAGTTTATGGTAAGTTGTCTATATCACAATTAAAACTAGTGGAATCCCTACAAGGATAGTCGTATTATATGTATACA
Organism: Saccharum spontaneum; assembly: GCA_022457205.1. Taxonomy (NCBI): domain Eukaryota; kingdom Viridiplantae; phylum Streptophyta; class Magnoliopsida; order Poales; family Poaceae; genus Saccharum; species Saccharum spontaneum. The sequence goes on from CM039579.1 coordinate 22,719,471, forward strand.
ATAGCTTAGTTTTAAACACTAAACTTTGATATCTTACCAGTCTTTTAGATTATGCACATGAAAATTCTGTTCAGTAGAGTGAGATTAAGAAACAATTATGATCAATATTCCACGTTGTTAACAGTTCAGATTATATCTTAGTGCCATGTAGACAGTATAAAAGAACAAAAATGCATGATGGAAAAAGTCATGTATGCCTAGTCATGAAGAATTATATATTTCTACTAAAAAGGAAAATATTAGAATACATAAAGATAACAACATCCTGAATGACAGTGTAGTATATCACACCAAATAGAAAAATATAATATTATGTGATTTGGCAACTTCCAGTTTCTTCTGCTGGGAAAGTAACTGCCTCGCATATTTGACATTTGGAAAATGGAGGTGGACAGTTAGAAACAAGGCTGTGGACTGTTAACAGGATGACCCTTATTTATATACAAAACAACATGTATTCAAAGAAAAGTGATAAACAGATTAACAGCCTAGAAAACAAGCTGCATATTGCTACTAATAGAATTGACAAATTTTAAAAAAAGGTTGAACTACCATCCATATTGACATTCAGAGAATTGTCACAGATGAACCTAAAATCATAGTAGCACTAATCGTAGTAACTAGGTATTAAACTCCATTAGACCTTACTATTATTTATAGCAAGGTACACAACTAACTCAGTAAGATTGGCTCAAACGTTAAGAAGGTCAATACTATACTAGTAACATTTATTTTCTGAAAGGTCTGATGATCTATCCGTCGGACCCAGGCTGTCGATTAATAAAAAAAAACAGAGGGAGCAGGAATGACCATGCTGCAGTACTACATGCTTGGAAGGTACAGTACTTCCATCACTTTGATGGTATCTGCCGGTATTTCTGCTTCCTATAAAGACTGCAGCTAGTAGATGTTAAGAGAAGGATTTCACCAAATAAGAACTAGGATGCTATTAAAAGTTATCAAGACTCGAGAGTTTTACATGCTTTTCAACTTGCATGAATCCTTCGGCACCTTAAAAAAAAATACTTCGGCAAAAAAAAATAGCAATGCCAAACAAGCAAACACTCATGTGCAAGATATGCTCCTTGCCCAACATACCAGTTTACGATAGGACATTGCTGAGCTAGCATAACAGCTTTATGACAGCACATTGCTGAGCCAACATACCAGCTTGTCAGTTGTTATTAGCTATTTAGCTTCATGGCTCAAGCTTCAGAATGTCAAAAATAAATAGATAATGCATAAATGGTAGTAGGCTCTATGCCTTTAATAAAACCAGTTTCGCTGATCTTGCTGCTCAAGTATACTTATTAGAAAAGAAATCTTTTCTGCTTTATTAATAGTTTTTAAACAACACTGCTACTGCTATGTGCTATCCCACAAATCAGTACTATATTAAAGTACAGTTACAGAGACTGCATCTCGGAAACTAGAAAACAGGTTCCCAAGCCCACAGGTCCCCACACAAAGGGGCATCACCACGCCTCATCAGAGGTTTCAGTCTTCAGTACACTGTCCCCAATCATTTGATGCAGAAGAATCAGTTTCGGGTTTTCGACTACAGACCGCAATATATGGGGCTGTTTAGTTCCTGAAAAATTTTGGGAAACGCTACTGTAGCAATTTCGTTTTTATTTGACAAATATTATCCAATCATGGACTAACTAGGCTTAAAAGATTCGTCTCGTGAATTTCGTCCAAACTGTTTAATTAGTTTTATTTTTTATCTATATTTAATACTTCATGCATGTGTCCAAAGATTCGATGTGACGGGGAATCTGAAAAATTTTGCAAAATTTTTGGGTAACTAAACAGCCTCTATATCCATAAAACTACATCTAGTCGGACAGAAAAAAGAGCTACTCCCTCTGTCCCAAAAAAACATGTAAATATCGTTTTACGAGGAGTCAACAGAATCTTAAGTTTGACTAAGTTTCTAGAAGATATTATCTACATTTATATCTTCAATTAGGTTTATTATGAAAATATATTCTATAATTAATCTAATGATACTTATTACGTATGAGGAACATTAATACTTTGTCATATATATTCAGTCAAAATTAAGAATATTTGACTTCTTGGGAAGCGAGATTTACATGTTTTTTTTGACGGAGGGAGTACGTGCTTGTCCCCCCATCAGAAAAAAGGCCCACACAATGGTACGGAAAATGAATCTTCGCAACAAGCAAATTGTTGCAGCGGGACAAGGCAGCAAACATAGGGCACATGGAGCATGCACATGCACATGGCTGCTTCTCCCTGCACCTACATGAGGAAGGGATGCAGGAAAAATGACACGGGTCTTGGGAAACCATGGCAAGAAAGGATGTCCCTAACTTCCCATGGCAATTATTTCCTCATGGATCATAAGAGGGAGAGTAGGAATCTCGGAAGTTATGCCACGGATTGTTCTAGACTGGTCTGTATACTTTGACCATTGGGCTAAAAAGCAGCATGCTTCGCCGAATTCAGTGGGATGAATGCTGCCTACCGCTGCATTTCGGGAGATCACACCACCATTTTCAGTTTTTCTCGCTGGTAGTGCCGTAGTGGTAAACACACCAAGATGTCCTCTGAAAAGGAGTTTTCCTTTTTGCGATGATTAAAAGAACTTTCTTTTTGGAACACAGCAAGGCCAGCACCCAGCATAGTACGCACGATATGGAACCGACGATACAGGAAGTCAGGAAGCGAGTTTACGAGGGAGTGGACGCAGGGGCACACACCTCGAGGAAGCGCGCCTCCTGCTCGAGCTTCTTGAGCTCGGCCTGGATCCGGTGGCGGCCCCGCAAGTCCGCCGAGTCCCCTCCGCCGCCACCACCGCCGCCGACCTGCATCGCCGTCCGACGAGCGGGAGAGGGTTGGTGCGATCCGGTGAGGCGCAAGCTAACTGGCACAGCGTGACTGCGTGAGTGGGTTTGGGAAGCGAGCAGACGGAGAGGAAGAAGACAAGGAACTGTCACGGAATGCGGGTGGCCAGACCTGAAAGGTTCTGCCTTTTTTTGGTTATAATAACGAGAGGTTTGGGCTCTGACAGTGGAGGTTTATTCTAACAACTGTACTAGACCAAGTGACCAACTCCCACTCTCCCACTCTGTTACCCTGTCCGTTTCTTCCTCCAATTTTCTTTTCGAGTTTTCTTTTTTTTCAAGCAATATACTAATTAAAACGTTCTTTCTCTATAAACTCTGGAAATTGCAAAGTACAACGATTCAAAATACTCCCCTCCCTTTGGAGGTTAGATATCGCCACATTTTACTATAGCGATTTTGAGCATACAATTTTTTCTACGCGTAAAAATGGTTGATACTTGAAATTTTCACACTATATGATTGATCATGAGATCTTTGCTAGTATAATATATTTTGAAATATGTGAAATTCTTTCATAGGGACAAACATACGGTCAAACTCGCTAGGCTGATTCTGGCCGATGCTGATTTATTATGAGAGAAAACACTACTGAATGGTTGGCTGATTCTGGCTGATAAGTTCAAGCGAACAGGTGGTTGAATGAACCACACCTGCTAATTAACTCTCTTGCGCTTTCGTCCTTGCTACGCGTAAAAAGATCGATCCGGAGTTAACAGGCTCCCAGCCCCAGTCTTTTAAGCTGGTTGGGCTGCTCTCAGACTGTGCTGAAGCTACAGTACCTTGCAGCTACAGTAACCATGAATTTGGTCCGGCCCAACTGGCCCAATGGGTTGAGTCTCATATCCATCCACCCTCAAAGAATTCGACGTCCTTGTCGAACTATCAAACCAGCTTACTCATACAGGACAAATGTCCAGGATCGACTCCAGCTTACCCATACGAGACAAATGTCTAGGATCGACTCCAGCTTACCTATACGGGACAAATGTTCAGGATCGACTCTCTTGGCCACGTCCATATTCCCAGCTCCCCGACCCAAGTGCCATGTTCTTGCAGAGCCATGCGCAACTTATCCGAGCTCCTGAGCCATACGTCGTGAAACCATAAGAGTTGGCTCTGATACCATTTGTAACGCCCCAACCCAGAAAGACGGCTAAGGCCCACTCTACACGTTGACTGAAGCACACCTGCTAATTAACTCTTTTGCGCTTTCGTCCTCGCTTCGCGCAAAAAGATCGACCCGGAGTTAACAACATCCTAAGTCCAGGCTTTTAAGTTGGTCTGGCTGCTCTCAGATTCACAGTAGAGTAAACTCGGCTGTTGTGCCAAAGCTACAGTACTCCACAGCTACAATAACGTGAATTTGGTCTGGCCTAACTGGCCCAATGGGCTAGGTCTCACACCCATCATGAGAAATTGGTTAGGGATCTCAATTTTCATTCATAAAACATTTGAACAAAACATTTTGCAAAAATGAAGTAACATATTTAAGTGGTTAGACCACATGCCTCTTACTTTAGGGTATGTCAGGCCATACCCGGATGGCCAGATATACCGCTGGATCCTCGCCTAGGGGCCGGCATGCAGCCATGCATGTGTACCAGTGCAGCAAAGCAGTGGCGTACGGAGTATATCCTAAAAGATAAAGGTGAATCTAGCGGAGGGATAGGTGGGACTCGAGCCCGTCTTACTGCCTCTAGGACCGTAGAGGCCCCTTGAGTCCCTCATGATTTTTGAGGAAGAAGAAAGAAAAAGGAAGAGAAAGAAAGAAAAAGAAATAGAGCAATTCTTGGCGTCCGCCTCTAGGGACAACATGCCAGCACAACGACGAGCGTTTGTTGATGATTTTGGAGGTACAATCCATGGATTAACGGGTTGGGATGGTTTTGTAGAAAAAATGCTCCGAATCTGGCTCAGGTCCTGTTTGATCCATTTGCCATGTCAAAAGTTTAGTTGCTTGGGGTTTTTTGGATCTATGGAAAAATGGCTAAAAGTGCAAAATAAGGTGTCCTTCGCACCTCCAATGTTTTTAGCTTAGTTTTGCACCTCTTGAGGTGTAAATGGCCTAAACTTTAATCTCCTATTCTGCTCACTTTTAGCCTACCTATATGGATCCATTTGCAAAAAAAAAGATAAGAGTGTAGGTCAAAAATTTTGCGATGGAAACGAACGGGGCCTCACACTACTGGAAACCAGGACTTTGCCGAGTGTTTTTACACTCGGCAAAGAGCCTTTTGCACTCGGCAAATGCTTTGCCGAGTGTGGCACTCGGCAAAGTCCACTCGGCAACATATTTGTCGGCAAAGGAACTTTGCCGAGTGCTTTTTATCGGAGCACTCGGCAAAATATTTTTTATTTTGCCGAGTGCCAGGAAAGGCACTCGACAAAATATTTGGGCCGTCACGCCAGCTTTAGTTAACGGTCACTTTGCCGAGTGCCGACCAGCACTCGGCAATTTTTTTTTATTTTTTTACTTTGCCGAGTGCCTCTGGCCCGGCACTCGGCAAAGTTTTTTTTCTTTTTTTTTTTTATAAAAAAATATTTTGCCGAGTGCCTATGGCCCGGCACTTGGCAAAGTTGTTTTTTCTTTTTTTTTATTAAAAACACTTTGCCGAGTGCCTCTGGCCCGACACTCGGCAAAGTTTTTTTCTTTTTTTTTAAAAAAAAACACTTTGCCGAGTGCCTGGCCTGAGGCACTCGGCAAAGTTTCAGTTACTTTGCCAAGTGCCCCCTGCCCAGGCACTCGGCAAAGACCCGAGAATGCAATTTGTTTTAAAATTTTCTTATATTCCACTGTTAGACAATATATATATATCAATCACCAACCTGCATTATATAAATCAAATATAACATCGATATAACCTCAAAAGCACACATATAATTTCATAAATCCATCGAAAATCCATCACAAATTCTCTAAAGTTCAACATTACAAGTTTATTATTACAGGTTCAACATCACAAAGTTCAACATCCCTACTGCGGCGGCGGAGAGTGCAACTGTGGTCTCTCGGACTGCGGTGACGGACCGGACTTGGCGAGGCGTCGTGTTATCGCATGTGGAGGGTCTGGTAAAAATTTGAGATGGTTTCGAGGAAGTTGGGACGTCGGATGCCAAAAAACCACACATCTCTGAAAATTTGAGATGGTTATCGTATGTGGAGATGTGTGCGTTTTTGTCATCCGACGCCCCAACTTCCTTGAAATAATCTTAAATTTTTACCACACCCTCCACATGCGATAAGACGACGTCTCGCTAAGTTTCGTGATTTTCGGACTTCATTTGGATTTTATATAATTTTAAATCACTTTCTCCGCAAGTACTTCGACATGTTACGTCAATAAGGTGCTCAAGATTTCATTTGACCTCTTGGACACGGCCTCAACATACGCTAAATATCATGAATATTAATTTTGGGATGATCGAATTCCATTATTCCATGTACCTGTAGTTCAAATTTGAAATATTAGGAAAAATTTAAGGAAACAAAATAAATTAATAAAATATACAAAAAAAGTCAAAATTGCCCCAAACTTTAAAGTAGAGTTTTAAATACTGTCACAAAGCTACACAAAAAAATTTGGACCTAAAATAAAAAAATAAAAATATTTTGCCGAGTGTCAAAGTGGGGCACTCGGCAAAATATTCTTTGCCGAGTGCCGGGCCCAGGGGCACTCGGCAAAATACATTTAAAAAATTAAAAAAAATTGCCGAGTGCTAGCCGTTAGGCACTCGGTAAAATATCGCTGCAGGTGGCCACCATCTCGGGTCGGGCACTGTTTGCCGAGTGTAAACTTTGCCGAGTGCCGCGGCACTCGGCAAAGTAACAGTTTGCCGAGTGCCTGACACTCGGCAAAGTCTGCTTTACCGAGTGCTATATTTTGCCGAGTGTTTTTTATCAGGGCACTCAGCAAAATATATATTTACCGAGTGCCCCGATAAAAAGCACTCGGCAAAGTCTCGAACACTTGGCAAAGTCTCAGTTTCCAGCAGTGTCAGTCGGCCCCGACGCCAACTCGGCTTCCTAGAAACCACACAACTCCCAGCTCAGGCTAACACGGACACAGGTGGTAGGCTGGAAGCATTCCGTACAGCTTTCACACGCCTCCGACACGAGACATCATCTAGTATATATTCCCTCCAAGTTGGTAAAATAAGTCGTTTTAGACAATGACACGGTCTCCAAAGCATAACTTTGACTTTATTTTTCTATAAAAATATTTATTCAAAAGTGATATATGTATACTTTTATGAAAGTATATTCAAGACAAATCTATTCATATTGTTTTCACATTTCTAAACTCAACAACTTAGAAATTATTCATGATTTATATTCCCAATGTTTGACCCAAACCTTGTCCAAAACGACTTCTTTTACCAACATGGAGGGAGTACGTATATATACGGGGACCACATCCACACTGAGACATCATCTACATACTGTATGAACATAGACATCATCTATAATATATAGAGAGCTACCATTGTGGGATTTTATTCGGTACCACTCCCTCTTGTATCAATATCATATGCATAGAATGTTTTGTAAAAACACCATTCCTTTGTAAGTTCCAAAGAAACACATCATTGCCCTTTGTAAGATCCACCGGCGGCACTATTTTGGAAACCATATGGAGCCAAACAAACAAATTAGAGGTTCTTCCAACCCTCTTCTAAAAGACACATTAAGTGGTGTAGATCATAGAACATTTGCCACCGTGTCATCCTTTTTCCTCACAATCCTACAAGGAGTTGGATATACGTTATTAAGGGTTTTATCGCCTAATCAAGAGTTCTCCCAAAATGTGATATGATTCCCATTTGGCAGTCAGAAAGACCACAAGCCAAGAATTCATCCTTGACTTTCATGATCTCCGACAAAAAATGTGAGTCACCTAGCATATATATTTTAAGTGAATAATTATAGTGAGCGGCCATGGTGCTTCACTGGTGAGGCCGTTCTACCTGGGTTATAATTTTGCTATCATTATGGCCGATTTACAAACTGTTTTTTGGAAAAATGATTTTTATGATAGGTTGAATCTAAATTCAAAATTTAAAATCCATTGACAAAGATGGTCGGATAAAAGCAGAGAAACCGCGCGTGGCTGTTTCACCGATGTATGGATGAAGTCTTCGCTCGGCTTTCACACCAGCTACGTGCGTTCCAAATGCTAGCTACCACAGTCCACGTGTCGTGGATCAGCCACTGGTCCGCACGGGGTTTACGTGCGGATGGTCGCGTTTGCTATTTAAGCAACCCCTGAGTCCACTCCAACAAGCAAATCCACCGCACATTCCAACATGCAAATCCACCACACAGATCCTCTGTAGCGGCGAACCGTGGTGGCGCTAGGTGCAATGGAGTGCAAGACTGGCCTGGTCGACTGCCACCTCAACGAGGTGAAGAGCTAGGATGGTAGAGGAGTACCGCGTGCCGCTAGCGAAGATCGACGATGCCGTGCTCAGCGTCGCCAAGGTGGCAGCCACCCAGCCTGGAGTGCTCTAGCATCTTCTTATTAATGGACTATTAGCTAAGATCCTATTTAGATCCTCTGGTTAATAATTAGTAGTATTTTTCTAAATTGTTTTAGGATTTAACATAACGTTGCTTTATAGCTACTTTTAGTTCTACTATTAGTTAGAGTGTTTTTATCTCTCCTACTAATTTTAACGGCTATTTTTCTTGAATTGAGTTTGATATATCTATAAGATATGGACATATAGTCCCATGTTTGACAGAGTTCTAGATCTAGGAAATCTAAGATTTTTTTAGAGCTGGTCATCTACTCTAGGAAATCCTAAATCTAGAGCTGCAGACCGTCTTTTTTGTTTTTTGGCCCTTTTTTTGAAAGATTCTCTCAAATAGGCCCCTGACGGAAAGATTTCAAAAAATGGACCCTCAGCTTGGCGCCATGGTCCATGGCGCCAAGCTACAACGTCATGGCGCCATGTATCCTGGCGCCAAGAGGCATCCGACGTGGCTCCACGGGGATCTACGTGGCGCAAGGGCTTGGCGCCACGGATCTTGGCGCCAAGGCTTGGCGCCATGGATCTTGGCGCCAAGCCTTGGAGCCACGGATCTTGGCGCCAAGCCCCTGCAAAAACTGTCGGCCCTTCCTTTTCTTCTTCCTTCTCTTTCTTTTCTTCCTCATTTCTTCTTCCTCATTCTTCCTCGCGCCCGACGCCGCCGCCACTCGCCGTCGCCGCCGCCGGTCAAAGCTCCGCCCGCCGCCGCCCGTACCACGCCGGCCGCCGCGCCCTCCGCCGGCTCCCGCCGCCGCCGGCGCCGCCCGGGCCGCGCGCGCCCACCGCCGCCCCCGCCGCCCGTAGCGCCCGCGCCGCCGCCGGCCGGCGCCGCCACCGCCGGCCGCCGCCACTAGCGCCGGCGCGGCCCCCGCCGGCCGCCGCCGCCCCCTCCGCCGGCGCCGCCCCACCCGCCGCCGGCCTCCGCCGCCGGCCGCCGCCGGCCACCAAGTAAGTTTTTTTTAATTAAGTTAGGATTAGTGAAATTTAATAAATTTTTTTAGTTATTATTTATTATTTAATTTAGTATGAAATTTAGTGAAATTTAGTTAGGATTAGTGAAATTTAGTTTAAATATATATTTTAATATTGTTTAGATTGATTATATAATTTAGTTAGTTATTTAGTTAGCTAATTAGTTAGCTAATTATTTAGTTAGCTAATTATATATTCATTAGTTAGTTATTTAGTTAGCTAATTATTTTTTTTAGTGTTAGTTAGTTATTTTTTAGTTATTATTTTATTTCGATTTAGTTATTTAGTAAGTAAGTAGTAGTATACTAAATTAGTTATTTTTAGTTATAGTATGTAATTTTTAGTAGTTAGTAGTAGTTAATATCTTTTTTTAGTTAATTAATTAGTTAGTTAGTAGTGAATAATTAGTAGTTAGTAGTTAATTCATATTTATTAGAGACCTATTACTTATTATGTTTTAAATATACTGGAGTAAAATAATTATGCTTAGTATGTTTAGTTATGTTTTCGAACTAGATGGACAACCTAGTGAGCATTTATTATGGAGGAACTGTAGAACGAGATCGCTATGGATATGTTGAGCTTGTGGACATGCAAAGTGTGCCTGTGCTATTCAATGAGAGGCCATCATTCAGTGAGTTGACTGCAAGAGCTCGTGAGGAGGTACATTGCCGGACGGATGATGGCATCATAGTTGATGGTGTACTTCACTTTGGTTACCCTCCCAACATGCTAAGGAAGATGATCCCAATAGGTTGTGCAGATCAGTGGGACAACTATGTGAGATCGGCTATGAAAAGCCAGTTCCAAAGTTTGGATGTGGTTGTGCAGCGGGTGCTCGTTGATCCAATCCCTCTTGGGTTGTCCCCGCCAATGGGTGAGCAAGCATATTTTGAACCTCCCGTCTTGGAACGTGATGTGGATGCGGAGGTCCCGCCTATGGTTCCCGATGCACAATCTGCCCCCAACGATGTGGCACATCCTCCTCAGGAGATCCCGTTGACACAGAATCATCCTAGTAAGTGTCAATTAGGTGTCCTTTTTTTCTTTGAAACTTAAGTCTTTTCTTTTCATCCACTCTTCTTATCATCTCTTCTTCGTTGTTGCAATATTGCAGGAGATGTTCCCGATAATGAGGGCGCTCCTGCGGATGATGCTCAAGTCCAGATTGGAGATGGAATCCGCGCCTCCAATAGTGTTGAAATTATGAATGATTCAGAGCCATATGAGATCGCAAGGGCTGTTGATTCTGACGATGATCGTCCCGTTGGAGAGCTCATAGAGAGTGACGTTGAGATGCTTAGGCGTATTTTTCCCGGCCGTCGTGATCCTATGGTTCATGAGTTCAGTGATCTTACTCATTCAGATCAGGCGTTTGCAGAAGGACGTGATGATGAGCTGCAGGAAGCTCCAGAGGCTGGTCCTAGTATGGAGATAGAGAAGGGGAGGGTTTTCAATGACCTCCCTGCATTGAAGAGGTGGTTGCAAGCGTTTGCAGTGCTACGCAAGAGACCATTTAAGGTCCTGCATTCCTATGTGGAGCGGCGTTACACGGTTGTGTGTGACAAGGAACGTTGTCCATGGAGAGTTTGTGCAACGAAGCAAAAGGTTTCAAGAAAGTGGAAGATCACAAGAGTTGTTGGGCCGCATACCTGTTCTTCACATGACCTCAACACAAAGCATCGGCAGTTGACATCAACCCTCATTGCCAAGCGGTTGATGAAAGTATTACAAGGAGAGCCGAATATGAAGGTCAGGACAATTATCAAAATAGTTAATGAGGTATATGGAGGATATGACATAAGTTATGGCAAAGCCTGGAGGGCTAAGCAGCGTGCGTGGAAGATGATATATGGGGACTAGGAGGATGGCTACGAGCAGCTTCCAGTACTTCTCAATGCAATCCAAGCAGTGAATCCCGGCATGCATTACGAGTACATCCCTAGGCCAGACGCATGGAAAGATGGGAGGCAGATATTCTTTCGTGCTTTCTGGTGCTTCCCTCAGTGTGTCGAGGCCTTTAGGCACTGCCGTCCAGTCTTCTCCATTGATGGTACATTCTTGATTGGCAAGTACCGTGGCACACTACTCATAGCCATATCATGTGACGCAAACAACAAACTTGTTCCTTTGGCATTTGGTTTGGTTGAGAGGGAGAATAATGATAGCTGGGGATGGTTCTTGAGGCTAGTCCGGATACATGTGGTTGGGCCTGGCAGGGAGGTGGGCGTCATATCGGATAGGCACCAGGGCATACTTCATGCTGTGCGAGAGGAGATAGAGGGGTACGCGCCTTTGCACCATCGTTGGTGTACTCGGCACCTTGCTGAGAATCTACTCCGAAAGGATGGTGTCAAGGATAATTTTGATCTTTTCCAGGAGGCTGCTAGACAGCTTGAGGATAGGTATTTTCGGAGGAAGTTAGAGGAAGTTAGAACCGCATCTAATGCAGAAGGTAGACAATGGCTGACAGGTTTGATGAGAGATGTGGAGAAATGGACAAGAGCTCATGACGCAGGTGGTTGGAGGTACGAGTTTCAGTGCAGCAACATGGCAGAGTCATTTAACAAGCTGTTGCTGGGGATTCGTGGTATGCCCGTGAACGCTATCGTTCAATTCACATTCTATAAGCTTGTTGCATGGTTCAACGATCGGCACGCCCATGCATTGCAGTTGCAGAGTGAAGGTAAGATTTGGGCCCCAACACCTCAGGCACATTTAGAGAAGGCGAAGGAAAGGGCTGGGACACATGAGGTCACATGTTTTGACCATGCGACTAGAAGGTATGAGGTGAAGCATACCGGTGGTACTACATCTGATGGCGAGGTCCGAGAGTCGAGGATTCATGTTGTAGTCCTCCAAGATTTCTCATGCACTTGTGGGAAACCAAGGCAGTATCACTTTGTATGCTCTCACCTTATAGCAGCTGCTAGGCATCGCAACTATGATATTGAGGCTAGGATACCTCATCAGTTCAGTGTCCACACGCTGGTCGAGACATGGAGGCCCCGCTTTGTGCCTTTCCGAGACCCTGGAGAGTGGCCTCCATACGACGGTCCAAGGTACGTTGCAGATCCAGCCTACCGTTGGGACAAGAGGGGCTCTAGAAAGAGGACGAGGCACAGGATGGTTATGGATCAGATACCTGGTAGAACGCGACGTGGTAGAGCGACGCCATTTCTTAATGACCCAGAGCAGTACGAGTGTGGCAAGTGCGGTAGACTTGGGCACAATTCCCGCACCTGCCATTGGCAAATTAGTGAGGTGCGACTTGTAGGTGTTTTTATTATTTAATACTTATCATATTGATTATTCGATTCTTACTTTACGTTTAATTGCTATTTATTTAATAAGTTACTGACACTAATTTATTTAGGATGGCGCAATTCTACCTTCTGGATCTGGTGTACGACGAGACCCACCGAGGACGTCTCGTAGCGTCGGGGCAGGTAAGATTTGACACTCTCATATCACATACTTCAAATTATAAGTGCATATATGTATGTCTAGTAACATTTGTATTTTGTGTAAATGCAGAACCTTCCCCTCCTTCGTTCTAGAGTACATGGAGGGTTCTTGGAGATGCAGTACGACGACAGGTACACCCCGTACCTATCGAGAGCCGGCCTCGACGTCGTATCTTTTCAGGTTCGCCGTGGCCTACCTTTGTTCAACTCGGCGGGCTTGACTGCGTTGGTGGACAGGTATTTTTTTATCAAATAGGTTGTATTAATAATCAATTGTCGACGCGGCAATGTTTCTAATAAACATTTTTTTGCTAAAATTATAGGTGGCGACCTGAGACTCACACCTTTCACCTGTCGTTTGGAGAGATGACAGTCACGCTACAGGACTGTCAGAAGATGCTCGGTCTGAGGATTCGTGGGAGGGCGGTGACTGGGCTGTGTAGGTCAGAGGGATGGAGAGGTAGGGTGGAGGCCTTCCTTGGGCGTGAGGTGGGTGACCAAGGAGACCGCACTTCTGGTGTCCATCTCTCCTGGCTTAGGGCGGAGTTCGGACAGTGTCCTCCTGACGCAGATGATCAGACGGTTCAGTACTACTGTAGGGCGTGGATCCTACACTTGTTTGGCTCTGTTCTCTTCCCCGATGGAACAGGCGACACTGCTTCGTGGATGTGGATCCCTTGCCTCACAGACTGGGACCAGGCCGGTCAGTACAGCTGGGGCTCTGCGGTGTTGGCTTTCCTGTACCGTCAGCTCTGCGAGGCGTGCCGGCGTTCTTCACCGTCAGCCTCACTTGGTGGGTGTGCGTACCTACTCCAGCTGTGGATGTGGTCGCGGCTGCCAGTTGCTCGTCCGGTGATGTTGGCTCCGCGTGACTGGTTCCCAGTGCATAACGCACGTCTACAGCCGACGTGGGCGTACCTATGGGACCAGGTGACAGTACCTCACGCGAGGATGGAGCGGGCGTATAAAGAGTACACGGACGAGCTAGACAGGCTAATGGCCTCTAGTGTAAGTACAAATTATTATATATGTTGGTTCGAAAAGAAATTATCTATTATGCTATCTAACTAATTGTTTCGACACGTTGCAGGTGACTTGGGACCCGTACGCGGACGAGGCCGCACTTCCTTTTGTGGTGAGCAACATATGTGACAGCGACAGCGATCTCTACAGGGTGAGGTGCCCTCTTATCTGCTTCTATGCTGTCGAGTACCACCTTCCACATCGAGTTGCACGTCAGTTTGGAGCAAGACAGCGTTCTCCACCATCTCCAATTTCGACAAGTGTTGACTTGCACAAGTATGTGTCCTCTTCTTCGTAATTCGACCTTTTCCAGAAGTTGCACTTACCCATACCACATTATATATGTCGAGTAAGATGGATGAAATCTTTGTTGGTATGTTTGTATGTCTATGGAATGCATATATGATAGCTGGGTATGCTTCAACATATAAAGGAAACTCTACCGAAATTTTTAGCTTTATCATACATGTATGCTTCAACACGATGTTCACTAACTTGTATACACGTTGTGCAGGCTCGATCGTAAGAAAAACAGGAAAATCTTTGATTGGGCCCATCACCACCGAGACTTCATCGACATGTGGAATTTGTTCGATGGGAACGTGGACACCAACAACGAGGCGCACACAAACATAGACTACAGGCGGTACCAAGCTTGGTACCACCAAGCTACTCGTCCGAGGCTTAGGCTGCAGTGGACACAGGATGACTACGCTGACATCGAGTCATCAGAGGATGAGGACACGGCGTACGACACCTCTACTCGTACCGGTCGCCAGGTCGGAGCAGGACCCATCTTGGACAGAGTGGTATGTCATGTGCTCTACTTTTATATATCGATTAGCGTAACAATGAATTACAACCTAAAACTTTGTTGTAGGGTAACTCACTCAAGATGTCTGTCCAAGAAATCGAACGGTTTCGTCCGAGGGTGAGGGACGACGAGACACGTAGCTTCCTCGATGTAAGTACCTATAAATATGCAAATATTACAGTACTAATACGTTAAATTAATTGACTAAACATGATTTTGTGCACCAGAGATTGGCACGTCGGCTACGCCGTACCGCGGCGCGTTGTGGTTGCAGGACAGGCACGACGGAGGACGTGTACGTGCCTTCTGCACCCAGAGGTGGCGTAGGTTCATCTAGCCACCCACCTACAGGGTCGCGAGACCACGGCACCGAGGAGGACGACGACGAGGACGACGATGACGACGACGAGGACGAGGACGAGGACCAGGGCCACGAGGAGATTGGACCGTCTCAGCTAGACGATGCTCCCTGGACTCAGCCTACGCAGCCGGTCGGTACCAGGCGACGTCGACCACCTGACCCTTATACTCCAGGCACCCACGCTCTTGGACACAAGGGCAAGGGTAAGTCTAGGAGACAGTGAGGGACTGTAGGCCAATTTGGGACTGTATGGACTATTATTATGGACTTTTATATCCTATTCTTATGTACTGAATGAGCTTCAGATGGAGTTTATGACATATGCACTTTAAACGTGGGTGCTGATGATGATCATATATTTGTTTAAGGTGAATGTCATATATAATGGTTGATGACATGTTTATGTGATATCTGTGTTTGGATTGAATCAAAAACAGGGAAAACTCTGCCAAAATTTTATGAAACATGTCAAGTCGTGCAGTACACCGATAGCATATAGCCTTTTCAGTGATTTATCATGTCACTATCCTATGGTACATCCTCTTTTACAGATGAATTGATTGATCAAGGAATCTAGCCTTTACAGATGAGTTTTCAAATAGGCTTTTCAGTAATTCAAATAGGCTTTTCAGGGATAGCGTGTAGGCTTTTCAGGAGCATTAAAGCCACAATACAGCGGCTGTCCACTACACTTCTGGCTATATATACACCTTCCTCCATACAATGCTAGTCACTTGAAACGAGAAGTTTGTTATCTACGAGTAGCAATGTCTGGAGGGTCATCTAGAGGGAAGGGAGCGGGGGGGAGTAAGGGTACTCCCATTGTGTGGGAGAGGTCTCTGGGTCCGGAAGACTTTGATGAGCCAGTGTATCATTTTCCTGTCGAGACCAAGAGAGATTTCACCAAAGAGTGTCCACTCCGAGGATATGATAACCGGAAAGAAGAATGGCCAAAATGTAGGCATGGTGAGGACTGCTTAGTGCAAATGTTCGTGGAGGGTTTGGATGGAGGTCGCCGATTCTTCAAATGTCCACGAGCAGAGGTAACTGGTTTTAATATTTGTTACTCAATTTTTTTCTCCATTATTTTGCATCTCATAGGTGTTACCAACTGCATGTTCAATGAAATCTTTGAAATGCAGTGTTCAGAGTCCAAAGAAAACTGTGGTTTCACTAGATGGGTCGATCCTAGACCAATCTATCCCCACGCACAGTACATCTACTACTTGCAAGACCGTATCTTCGAACTAGAAAGGGAAGTTAGCAACGGTTACAAGGACGAGGAACCAGACGATGCCAGTAGTGGTGCTGTTTCACAGGACGGACCATGCCATGATCCATATTGCAGCTGCCCTAACCACAAGAACAACGGGCCTCCGCCACCACCCCCGCCACCTCCACCATCGAACATGGGAGGGTACTATGGAGAAGGGGCTACACAGTTCGCTATGTGGCCGCACTACTAGATAGAACGAAACTAGCATATGCACATGCCATGTAATGTACTTGTTGTTCGCTATAATTACCTAAGGCATGTTAGGTTTAGTCCAGGACATATGTGCCCTTGTTTGGTACAAGTTCTGACATGCCATGTCCTATGTTATGCGTGGTGAATTATGAAATCCAGTACTTCCTTATGTTATATGTGCAACTCGATAACTAGTTTCAGTAACTCAGGAACATTAAACATCACATATCACAACACCAAGCACGGTCCAAAAACTTAAAGTGCACATGAAGTACATGACGACGAATTAAATAACAAAGAACATGTCCTAGGCACATGATTTACCTAAAGTACATCGACCATGTTCTGGGCATACAAGTAGCATACTACTGAGTACAACGAGGCCACTTTCCCTTGTTCTGAGCATCGGGATTCTCCTCCATCGCTGCCTTCGCTCGGCGCACGCGCTCAAGCTTCCTCTCCCTCTCCTCCCTACACGCAGCAACACGCCTCATTTCCTCCTCTTCCTTGTGCTCCTTCGCTGCTGCCTCCTCTCTACGTCTCTTCTCTAAGATCTCCAGGCGCTCCGCATCCCACTCCTTCAAGCCTTGTAGAAGCCGCATGTCTGCCTCCTTGATCTCAGTGTCAATCCACTGCTCAAAATCACATAGCGGTGGAGGGGTCTGCAGCAAATTCAATTGTTTGAAATCCAATTATTAAGCAGAACTTCATATGACACAAATTAATTAATAAACAAAAGCAGTTTCTCACAATAAATGTACTGCGGCGCTGACGCTCTGTTGGTTCCCATGCAAAATTAGAACACATCCAATATCTCTGCTTATATGTTGCCTCATCTTCAGAAATTTCTACCTTGCAAGGATCACCACAAAAACACATTGGTATTGGCACACCACTAGGGAGCGGCTTTAGGACGTATGGACTTTCGGTCATCCGTCCATAGCTACAATTCAATAAATACGGTCAATATAACAAAACAATTAACAATAAATCTTAAAAATAAAGGTTTATTATACGATGAAACGAATGTAAACATACCTTTGTTTTCTAGCTTTCCCACGCCTAGGCATCCTACGGTTGAACAATACATACGTATTTCAAAATTTTGAAGTTCATAGGTAAAAAATATGCCTTCATTTTACCAAATCGATTCGAATAAATTAAGGAAGGGTGACAGGATACCTACCTCTCGAAGATCCACGCATAAAATCCAACTTCTCACGGTCCAATTGCTCGATTATAGAGCAACGGAAAAGTGTCTAAATGAAAAACCCGAAGAGAATGAGTAAGAAAACGGGAATGACTCGGGGGAGGAGGGGGGGAAGGCTATATTATGGGTACTTGGCGCCATGCAGCATGGCTCCAAGGCTTGGCGCCATGGATCTTGGCGCCAAGGTTTGGCGCCATGCTGCATGGCGCCAAGATACGCCACGTAGATCCCCGTGGAGCCACGTCGGATGGCTCTTGGCGCCAGGTATCATGGCGCCATGACGTTGTATCTTGGCGCCATGGACCATGGCGCCAAACTGAGGGTCCATTTTTTGAAATCTTTCCGTCAGGGGCCTATTTGAGAGAATCTTTCAAAAAAAGGGCCAAAAAACAAAAAAGACGGAGCTGCAGACTCCCGGAAGACTAATTTTGAAAAACCCGAGACTAGCTTACTACTCACTCTAACTCCCACATTATATTATCCTACTAGCACTAAGGTACAAGTAGAGCTCTCTACTTCTTAGAGTGGCATTCATGTCTTGGAAGTGAGCGGAGTATCTGTTGGGCCCATAATTTAGGGTCCTCTGTGCATCATGTTTCAGTCCCTGGATCAGTAGCTGATACGCACAACTCAAACAATATTGATATAAAAAACCACACTTTTATTGCTAATAGGAAAAACACATTACATGGTTCGGATTTACCTAGCTTTGGGCCATTAGCCTTATGTTGTATATCAGAGTTCTAAGACAGCGGTCTTATGTCATCGTGGCTCCATTCCTACAGGCAACTTGGAGTGCAGACATAACCCTATACTTATTCCTTAAGCGCATTCCTATATCTCGATCTCGATCGTAGTAGTCCTAGCATAGCTCCTTCATGCAGTCGTATGGCTCCGTCTTTGGGTATACTCAGTTGTCCTATCCTTGCATAGCTCCAGTAGTTTCATCTTGGTATGTGCTCCTGTAGCTTTTCTCCTAAAAATATAGAATGGGGGGTGTTGAGTACAGTACATTACGTACTCAGCAAGCCCTAACTTTAGGTGGAGGTGAGGTGGAAGGGGAAGGCTATATGTGGAGGGGGCTATGGTGGTTAAGGTAAAAATGATATGGTAAAGTAATTTATAATTATCGGTTGGACCCTGACAGAGTATTACCATTCTCACCGGTTCTCGAGTTAATTACAATTTATCAGATTAGTAAAATGTGTCTTACCAGATTATCACCATTTTAAGAGAAGTCTAATCATAGGTGATCTTATCCCAGCATCTGCCCATTCCAAGGACATGGCCATTCGAATAGATTCAATAAACTTTGTAGAGGTGTACAAATTTTTCCACAAGATAGACACAGTCCGACACCATCGTCATGGCTTAGACAGGTCTAACGAGATCCCGTACCCGTATGGGTGTTACCCTAGATTTCCATGTAACTCTCCCGCGACTTCTCAGGGGTTGGAAAACACGCTAATCTCGGGAGGATACCAAATCATCTCATCTCATAATCTCAAATGATATCACATCATCCCATCATATAATCTCGGACGATACCAAATCACCTCAACACAATAGTGCTGATGATACCAAATCATTAAAATAAATAATAATATGGGCTCGAACGTGGCCAAAAATCAAGGGGCTTAACGTGGAGGATCACATAGCAACCACGCCAATCGGACCACGGAAGATCATATAGCATCCGGGTCTTCTCATGATATTCCGCTGCCAACACCGGCCTTCTAGTAGAAATTATACTTCAATCTAACGGGGTATGAGATCAAGTCTGCCCATACCAGACATGTGGCTGTATGAAGTATCTCACTAGGCGGGATGGCCTACGAACCAGTCCTTATGTGACCGAGGCGAGTATCTCCCTCAGGAACCCTCACCATGCGATCATGCCAAGGTAATTTATCCCACATAAATTATCTCCACTCGCCCCCTGTTGAGATTTAGTTCAGGTTTACCATTTTTAAGTTCCAAGTTATTATCATTAGGTTCATAGAGCTCATTTCATATCAAGGTAACCATTACTGTATCATCATTAATCACATTATCATATCCGAGCTCATGACCCATTATAATTCCATTAATTCTTAAAAGAGAATTTAAGTAATATAAGTTGAGTTTATTAATTAGTGGAGATGGAGGGTTTATGGTGGAGGCTAGTAAGATGAGGTGGTGGTGGAAGGGGAGTAGTTAAGGGATGGTAAATAAAGTGGAGGGAAAATGTGATAGGTGGGGATTAGGACTTGCCTCCGTTCGCTGACGATCATGTCCTCCGATTCTTTGTCTCCTGCTCCTGTCTTCTGGGCTCCTTCGGGTTCTCTCCACGCCTTCTACTCTACGCGGTCTAGCGTCGACAAGCAAGAAAACACAAACAAGGGAAATAACAAGCAAGGCATGTAAAACAAGCATAAGCAATCAAAAGAGAGGGAAACAGTCCTAAATGGGTTGGTCCTACTGGGTGATGGGTTGGTATTTATGTTATCATTACTGTGTCAATTTGGAGTAAGGTTTGGATAGAGATATTCCATCCATAGGGTAGGGCTTCTACGGGTTAGGTTAAGGTGGTGGGTTGGTCTAATGGAAAACCAGACCATATTATTAGGGTTCATTGTTATGTGAACCTGAAAGACAAGGCCTGACCAAGTCATCATAGATGACTCGTCTGACTTCTACAGGTCCACCGGGGTTAGTGACACGTACACACATGCATATGTATGTGCCCCAGATTAGTTCGAATAGAAATCGGCGGAAAGTGAAGTTAGCCATACATAGGCGTATACTCGGGTATCGAGCATATCCATGTATGAATAGATATCCTATTATTTTAGGTGATTAGGTATGGATATATTTGAGTATGTGTCATGGTACATACACATATGCGAATATGGGGCTAGCTGCTGCTACTATTATTAGTATTAAATTAAATATAGAAATGAAAAAGTAATCAAACTAGAATTTAAAGGGACACCAAATAATAGAACAAATGGTATGAATAAGTAGAGCTTGAATTTAGAGGATTTTTTGGTAGAAGAACCAAGTGATTTGAAGGATGAAGAAGATATGCAAATGGGATGGAAATGTTTGAGTAGGATCTGGGGTGTACCTAGTTTATTTAGGAATTTATTGTGAATTTTTCCATGCATGGAAAATGGGTTTTCGCTCTCCCGTGTACACTTCTCGGGTGCTCCTAGCATTTTCCTCTCAGCTGGGCGGCTGAGCGCGAGCCAGCGCAGGCAGGGTCAGCCTGTGGCGCTATGCGGTGCACTGGGCAGTGCACTGTGCTGTGGATTCACTCACTCTCTCTCACTGGTTCACGAGGACCGTGTCCACCCAAGAGAAAGAGAGGGGAGGGGGACAGTGCGTTTGCCATGTGGGGTTCATGTGGCGGTGCCACGGGTTGCTGATGCGTGGACCATCCTCCTCTTCACCTGGACGGAGGGCGACGACATTAAATTCTAGGCCCAGGTGTCCGAGAGAGGGAGGGGGATGGAGACGGAACGGCGGCAAGGCGATGGCGTCGGCAAGGCGGTGGAAATAGAGCAGGGGCGCGGGGTTCATCGGAGTTGATTACGCCGGCGGTGTCCTTGCCCAGAGCTTGTCTCGGGATGGCAGGCGATGTTCGCAAGGTCGAACTGTGGCTCTGGGAGTCTTGGTGATCGCGTGGGGGCTCATGGTGACGGTGGTGGTCTGCCGGAGTGGTTGTGGTGGCACGGAGGTGGGTTGCGGCATTTTGCAAGGTGGTTGAGTGGACGAGTGGGTGCAGCGTGGCTGCAGTTCGAACTTGAGCGTGTAGAGAGTGCCACCCCACATCGTCGTGCCTTGCCGGTGGTGCCATCGTCAATGGTGCCTCGGCGGTGGGTGCTTCACGGGGTTAGGGCAACGTAGTGGGCCGGAGTAGGCTAGGAGTGGTGGAGGAGGTGGAAGAGGGGTCGAGGAGCTCGCCATCTGCCTTAATCAGCCTATGGTGCCCTGGACAGGGCGAACGCGGAGTTCACTCCAATGGCCACCGCGACGGCCGATTTGGGGGAAAATCAAGCTAGAGCTCAATAGAGAAAGGGAGGAGAGAAGGCGAGAGGGAGATGGTATGTTCCTGCCCAAGGCGTAGCTAGTCGTAGTGGTGGTTGAAGCCGTGGAGGCTCGAATGAGGCCTATTTAGAGGCAGCGGAGGTCGGTTCGCGGTGGCACAGTGTGGTGAGATATTTTCTAAGGCGCCATAGGTTATGCAGGCACCAAGTTTCCTCCCATCATGTGCACGCGTTCAAATTCTAAGGCGGTTGCGCACAGTGCAAGCTTATCCATCGCTCCGCTGGAGGTGAGCTGTAGCTATGGTGGTGGCAACAGTTGGGCGCTCGGATGCTGCCGCGTGGTGAGAGAGAGGGAGCATGCGGAGTCACGAGACTTCGATGGGGGACCACGGAGCTTGGACCTTATCCATTCCAGCGCGGGTGAGGCGGTGGCGCGGCTGCGGGCTCGAGGTGGTAGCATGATACGGTAGCTGTGTCGTCGTCTTCAGGTAGAAGACGATGATGACAACTGGGGCCATGGCATCAGCAAGGTAAGGAGGGGGAACAGATGCGGCTGCACTGGGCCAAGCAAGTGGGCCAGGCGACCGGGTCGGCCCAATGCGGAAGAAGGGGAAGGTGCGCGCGCAGCTGGGCTGCTAGCTGTCGATGCCAGCCCATGCGGCAAGGGAGAGGAGGGGTAGCAGACCACGACACGAGCTAGGAGGAGGGAGAGGGGAAGAATGAGCCCGTGGCCATTTTCCATTTTCAGAATTCCCTTTTCTAATTCCAGAATAAACAAAGCGCACATTTGGATAGATTTAAATTTGAATTCAAGGGGAATTTGAAATGTGATGGACTTTGTAAGTCAAGGGAGAGGTCAATGAGAAGAGTGCCAAGGAAAATGCCATGGAGAATTATTTGATGCCAATTAAATTCTAGGGCAACAAACATGGCATCACACATTCAAGCATAAAATCATTCAAGCAAGTAAATATTCAATCAATCCCACAGACAAACATTCTAACCTAAATGCATATGCAGGGATTTTGGAAAACATTTTTTTTAAAAGTGGTTTTGCATAACATAAATAGGCAGGGTTTTAATGTGTTGTAAAGTTTTAAAAGTTGAAATTTTTAGTGGTTTTTATTATGATGCAAAACACAGGGTGTTAGAGTATCCCCTATTTATAGTAGTTGTAATGGTCCCCATGGATCTAAGTCCTTTGCACCTCACCTGTTGGATCAAACCGTCCTATCATCAAGGGTGGAGATCAACCAATTATGTGCTTGTTTGCATGCTGGCAAGAGAAAGGCGGTGGAGCCCTAGGGAGGAATCCAATGGTCAGGCGACCCATAGGGGTGTCGGCCCACCCCTGCCCTATGGAGCTGTAGCACCCGGTTTTAAGAACAAAACCAGAATCATCATATGTGTGCCCAGGAAGTCCACACATACAACAACAGAGTGAATAGTATCAGAAACAATGTTATATAACGGAAATATACTCATATTTAACACTTACATCAGAGTATCGCGAAACGAGAACTAATCTTTAGGCTCCATTCTTCACAAGGGACGGCTGACTGGGGGTAACATACGCCTAGCACTCCTTAGAAACTTAACCAAGCTTCACCTTCTGTTACCCATCCGGGATTTTTATCCAAAAATAGAAAATAAACAAGCGTGAGTACATTTCGTACTCCACAAGCATAACATGGGGATTCATGAGGCTCAAAAGGTAGACACGGTTTACTGCGTTTAGCATTTTAGTAGGTCAAGATTTTATCATTGGCTACTATCAAGTTATGCTTAAGCTCCCATATTAACCCACATGATCATATATTAGAATCAAACAAAACCATTTGAACATCATTATAACATCATCATTCATCATCATGAATTAACAACATAACAAGTATCCATTTATTCTGTGAGTTTTCCGGGCCGCTCGTGACCGTGAGCACGGCTGTTATAACAGTTTTAACACTCTGCAGAGGTTGTGCATCTTTACCCGTGAGTCGTGTTGCCCATATGCCCGGGTTAATTACTCCCATAACACTTCCGAGGTGAGCGGGCAGGGTACACTATGAAGCCTTCCATAGGTCTCTTCTAACAAGTTAGGGCCGCGAGGTTTCCTCGGCAGACAGATATAGAGAACCCCCCCTTTCTGTGGCACAATTCCCGCGGGCTATACACACCAGAACAGAGGCAGTTCTATACCCAAAGTGGCAAGCCCCTCTTGCGCCCTTTCGGGTAACCTCTAACAAGTTAGAAAAGATCCTATTACTGAGCTAAAGTCAGAGCCATGTAACTCTCACGGTTGCACTGTATGTCCCAGCTTTTGCCCTACAGATAAGTCCTTACGGAAGGTTTAGGGCAACATGATCGACATCATTTGCACCATCATCTTATAGTTCAATTATTACCATCATGTTTATCCGTTTGTTCCATTAATCATAGTATTGATCATGTTTGAATAGAGCACTAGCATTCTACCCATATGCCATAAAACCCATAGGCATCAAGGTATAAGTCATCAGTGGCTAGGATGTCCTTATAGTCGAGCAATATTAGACACATGCATAATGAGTAGATTATATAATGAATAGGAATCAAGGTAGGCCCATGCTATACTTGCCTCAACACTTGCTCAAACTTGCTCATACTTTGCTCCTGGTCGTCACCTTTCGATCTTCAATGCTCACAAACAGTTTTGGTTCTACTCGTAGCAAGCACCACACAACTCGAGCAACATATATACAAGCAAACAAGGTAGACTAAGAACACCACACCACACAAGAGAAAACACCATACTAAAAGAGAACTAATTGCTATGGTCAAGAGAATGCAAGAGACGCTGAAAACGAAGCTACAGTGCAAAAGAAACGACTATCGAAATATTTATATTGTAAAAGAAACAATTACGAGCTTTATTTGTTTTAATTAAACAAAATAATTGAAAATTTATTAGCTCAGATTAGAAAATCTAAATTTTAACACAAAAGCCGAGTTGAAACTAGTCAAGTTTTATTTATAAACATTATCGCATAGTTTTAAGCAAGTGAGACTTTAATTTTTGCAAAAATAAAGTAAAATGTCAGAACATTTATTTGAATTACACATGGTGCGTGTTTAAACTAATCAAATTATCAGTTAGAAACACATTTATATTTATATTAGTAATTAATTACTTAATATATGTATTATAAACACCAAGTATAAACCTACGTTGCTTTTATTACAAAACTAGTTTCATGCAAATTAATCAAGTTAATACTTTAATTATAAACATATGTCACGTGACTTTAAACTTCACTGCTGCCACATAGATTATGTCGACACGAATCCAATGCAATTAGAATGAACTACATTAGAGTTAAAACAAATGAGCGGTGGCTATTTGCGTTCGGTGGCAAAACTATAAATTGTAGCATCTTCTACCTTTGGCTGTGCAGATCGTGGCCTCCATGGAGCTCCGGCCGTGAGGATGGATCGGGCTGGGGTGGAGCTGAAGCAGGGACGGCTGACGCCGGCTGCACGCGCGTGGTTCGCGCACCAAGGCCGAGCCGCGGCGGTGGCTGTGGTGGCTCTGCCGCATCGGAGCGGCTTGACCGGCGGCCGGTTGCGCAGCTGCACCGTCACGTGCGGGCGCTGCACCAGGAAAGCACAGGGGCTGGCTAGAGCGAGGCGGCGACTTCGCACTGCATGGTAGTGGCCGACCGAACTGCCCGCGAAAGCAAGCGCCGACGGCCGAGGGTGGCCGGAGACGAAGAAGCTCATGCCATCCTGATGGCGGGGAAACAGTGAGCGGCGTGGTGCTGCAGCAGCATGACGGCAGTTGTTTCAGGGGCTATGGAGCAGCAGCCTGGGGGCACTTTTGATCCGGGAGCCGGGTTGCACCCGCTGCTGCCTGCTGCAATTTATAGAGCAAATGATAGGGCGGTTTCTCAGCTAATTGGAGCTCTTTCATTTGATTTTTGTTGCTTAATGACGCCGTGCGCCTGAATTTGAACTTGAGCGCGCGGCCTCGAGTCCGGAGATCGTGCAGTACGTGAAGATGACCATGGTCGCTGCGGCCAATGCCGCGCCTTCGTTCAAAACGCATGCGCGCCAGGAATTTCCCACGCGCTTAGCCTGTGGAGGTTTCATCCGGTCCTTTTTTTCTTTTTCTACGATTAATCAAAATGATTAGGAAAAGAAAAATCTATTTATATATTTCTTAGCCGGACGTCACAAAACAGACCATCATACGTGTATGCTTGTATCTTTGTCGATATGTGCCACGCACGCTTGACTCTGTTGTTTTCCTGCTTGAGCCGGTGCACGAAGGTAGGCAGGTAGTCATAGATGTATGCATTTCGGACGTGACATGCACTCATTTCTCACACGTGCTTCCTCTATTTTCATATATCAGTACGTTACTTGCATGGTGGATTAGGCCATCAAATCAATTGGTTATTTATTTAATCAACAAAACATCGCATATTCATGTGAGTACCTGATATTCAATCTATACGCAGGAGCACATATGTCGTACGTCTTCACTCATGCCAATTTGGCTGTACTAAATTTCATAGCCAATATCATTTCTCCTATTATTCATTTCTTATTTATATGGGATTTGGCAACATATATCTTTTACATTTATTTAAAGCAAATATTGCACAAATTATAATTATAGGTGAGTCAAAAACGGTGTCAACACATCCAAGGAGGCGATCGTCGGCATACTAGAGAAGAAAAACAATGGGGATTCAGTTGGCACAAACAAGATCACTAAAGCATAGAACGACGAGAGTTGCCTTGTGGTGGTATTGGTTTTCGCCAGAGACGCCCAAAGTGGCCTGTAAACCTAACCAGAAGTTCATCGGAAACCTAGATAGGCAGAACTTCGGCGATAGATTTGGGACGCTATGGCTGGCGGCTCACAAAAAGGAATTTGGATCTGGAACAACCGCGACGATTGAGAGATTGATTGAGAGATAATGAATCCAAATGAAGTATTTGGAGCCCATGAAAAAGGATTTTAGAGCATCTAGAAATTAGATTAAGCTCTAGGAAAATGGGAAAATGCTCTGGAAAAGTCCGAAAAATTCATGGGAAGGACTGGACGACATCTAACGTGTTTTGAAAATTTTACACGCACAAAGTCACACAACAAGCTGACATCACATCACGACAAGCCTATCAAATTAATATGAAAAGTTTGAAACCACAGTTTTCTAAATTTAAATTAGCATAACTTAATTAATCTTGAAAAAAATCTTATATAAATATTGAAATCATTTATTTTATTTAGTGTTTTCCATGCACAACCCAAAATCAAAAATTTTGGGGTGTGACAGGAGCCCCCTCTTTTGGAGGAAAGCATGGTCCACCTATCATTTGTTGTTTTCCACTAAGTTTGGTCACTTGGTGTTGCATGAAGTTGCTTTGGCGGTCCCTTCAATCCTTGTGCATTGTATTTGAGCCATCTAGAGAAAACACAACTTCCATCCAAGGGTAAAAATGCTTTGGAGTGTGTTTTATGGCTTCACTAGGATTTTAGGGTAGTGGGGCCCATCGGGTGGGTCGAGTGACCCCACTAGTGTTGGGCGACCCTAGAGTTTGGCCCCACTAGCCCACCTTTGCTCCAAATTAAATGCATCCCCCAAGTTTTACGGTGACTTCCCGTTTGCTCGGTCAACTCCCCTAACCGTTAGAAAATCCAACAGCTATCTCTTTTTCTATGGTGACTCTCCACTGAGGGCCAGAACTTTACTGGTGGTGCACCCAAGAGCCCTAGGGTCCAGATAAGTCCAATGACCCTCACCAGGACATCCGATGACCCTTTTTGAAAACCCCACCAAGTGGACAGTGCTAACTCATGTTCCGGCATGGTCAGTAGGTGACCCCCGGAGTTTTCCGGTGGGTGACCCTAGCCTATGTGTAAACCTCTCTGTGCACTGCATTCTTTGGTGACCCCTAGGCTTGGGCACCAGACTTTCTCGGTGAGTGCTGAAAATCAACACTAAGTCACAACTTCGCAAGTGTTTCAAATTTGCTAGCTTCAATATATTCTAACATGAACATCTTCACCTTAGCCACTGAGTTAGCTTTTCAAAAATAGTTTCACTTACATCTCACCGCGTCACCAGGTCTAGTGCATATGCACGGTTAGTTCACACCTAGTGGCACTTAGATAAATCTTTTTCTTTAGAGATCTCCTCTTAATAATACGTCTATCCACTACTACAGAACTAACTTTAAGAGCCGGCCCCGTCACTGTCGGTTTCTTAAAAACCGCCAGTGATAGTGCCTCCCGACCCATCACTGCCGATTTTTGGCTAAAACTAACAATGATAGGACCAACCGATAATGATATTCGGGTTACCATTGTCAGTTCATATCACCATCGGTTTTACCAAAGAACCGGTAGTGATATTGGGTCATCACTGCCAGTTTTTGGCTAAAACCGACAGTGATGCTATCACTACCGGTTCAAGCCACGAACTAGCAGTAATATGCTGCATAAAAAACTTTATAACTTTCTCATATGATATTTGATGAAGACGAACTTTATACCAAAGTTGTAGTACTCGATGAGATCTACAACTTTGTAGTTCAAAATTTTTTGATTTGAGATCATTTGGATGTATAAATATACACCATAAAATTTTATAGAGTTAATACGAAAGGAGTCCATGCTCTATAGTCACAAGTGAGTGTGTAGTGGTAGCTAAGGATATCAGATGGAGAAGTGACCAAAACAAAAATTATAGATCTTCAAAAGTTATGCAACTTTGTAGTTCATATTTTTTTATTTAAAGTCATTATGATGTCTCTCTATTTGATTCACTAGATTCCATAGAAGTTAATACCAAAGGAATCCATCTGTTCTATAGTCACAAGTGAGTGTGTAGCGGTAATTAACGTTCTCGGATGGAGAAGCGACCAAAACAAAAGTTGTATATGTCAAAGAGTTATGCAACTTTGTAGTTGACAACCTTTTTCATTTGAAATCATGTATCCAACAAAAATTACATTTGATTTCTCAAATTTAAAATTTAATTTTAAACAACCTCGGATGGAGAAACGCCTTAAACAAAAGTTGTAGATCTCGAAAAGTTATGCAACTTTGTAGTTGGCAACATTCTCATTCGAAATCATCTATCTAAGAAAAATCACGTGTGAATCTGGTCATAGTTGAAATTCAAAATTTTCAAATGACCTCCGATGGAGAAACAACCAAAACGAAAGTTGTAGATCTCTAAAATTTGTAAAACTTTGTAGTTGACAACTTTTTTTCATTTGAATTCGTTTAGGGTCTCAAATACCCATTTCAGATGAGCATAAAATGGGGAGGATGGATATCCCAAATGGGCACAAGTGTCTTACAGGTGGAGTGGTTAGAGGACGAACGCGCGAAGCATCTTTGTAGTTGACAACTTTTTTCATTTGAATTCGTTTAGGGTCTCAAATACCCATTTCAGATGAGCATAAAACGGAGAGGATGAATATCTCAAATAGGCAAAAGTGTCTTACAGGTGGAGTGGTTAGAGGACGAACACGCGAATCATGAGGTCGTGTGTTCAAGCGCTGCAAGTGCGTAAAAAATCTCGTGAGTTGTATAAAAAATATCAGGTCACTGTGTGGATAGCTGGTGGGGTCTCTCCTAGTATTAATTTTTTTTTTTGCTATTTCTTCAGCTCTTTTTTCATCTTGTTTTTGGGTTTTTTGAAAACCTTAGGTTTTGTGAACCGGCCGAGATATTCTATTCTAGGGTAGTGATCTATCCTAAACCCGACCACATACTGTATTGTCTTAGCCGGTAAAAACAGAGCCCTATCCTATATACCTTCGCCTTTAGGCTCGCTCCTCACTTCTTTTCTTCAATGTTGATAACTTGATCAACTTGTGGTCGTCTCCAATTCCTCCATAGATGTCATCTAGCTCAACCTTGGTGTGGACTTCACCAAACTTAATCAACGCTTACAATAAAGGTTTGTCCCCTAGTTATCACTAAATTAAAAAAACATAGGGCTTTCACATGATGACAACACACAGGCCGACAGCTACTGATGTCGAGCAACATGGTTATCTCCAACAATCAACAAGTGATGCCCGTCCGCGCCTTCTTAGCCTCCAGAGTTTAACCAAGGAAGTAAAGCCCCATCTTCTTCAGATCATTTCAAGGGTCAGAAGATCACAGCACGTAGACTTACATATACATACATATACTATATATATTGAAAGATCGGCCAATATAACATTCCAAGCGTATAAAAGACCATTGTCACCAAATCCTAAAATTACTGGAGCTGTACCTGCGCTCCAAGCTCAACACGTGGAGTTGCTCCATGTGGAAGGGCTACTTTTAAATTGGAGCTACTTTATATTGCATTTGACCTGGTTTTGTGAGTTATAGTCTTCCAAAACAGGTCCTATAAGAATAATGTTTTCTTTGTAAAAAACGATATGTTTTTTTTGAGATTACACAGTACAACGTAGACGCCCACAACACGCACATACACTCACCCCTATGAATATACGTACATAAATGTTGTAAATAAGAAAAAATGTTTTACTTATAAAGTTGTTTGATATTTATAAAAAAATTATTCAATATCTAGAGAAAAATATTTTAGTTTCACTACACAGTTATTCAGGAGGAACAAAGAAGAACATGCAAACTCGTGAATAATCGTGATGACAATATAATCGTGAATACACAGTTATTCAATAGGAACAAAACATTAGTTCAACGGAATGGAAAATTTGCACATTAGGAAAAAAACATACAAGCTCACAGAATAAAAATATTATACTCCCTGACATGCCTCGATGGAAGGATCACATCAGCGTAGGTGGACACGATAATTCCTAGTCGCGAGAGGTGGCCACTGGCCACCGGGTTGGTGCCAAGATCCAAACTGGTAATGTTAGATGGTAGCAAAGGGTATCTAGCTAACATCTTTTTATTAGCGGACTAGTCCACCTAAGATTATGTTAAGATTATGCTTAGATTGTCTGGCTAATAATTAGTACTCCTTCTATTTTAAATTTATATTATATTTTGTGTTTTTTAAAACAGAGCTTTTGCTATAAATTCAGATATATATACACTATCATAGAAAACCAAAACATCTTATAACTTGAAATAAAAAGGTGGTAGTATTTAGTTTGCGAAAACTAATTAATAATAACTTATGAACTCAGCGTAGGTCAGCTAGCCAGGTCTTTGTGGTGAATCGATCCACTCAGGTTCGAATTCTCAATTTAGTATGGATACTTGCATTTTTCTCAATTAGCATGGATACTTGAATTTTTCCTAATATTTTAGCATTTAACATGATGTGATTTATAGCTATTTTTAGTTTGAATATTAGTTAGAGTGTTATTTATCTCTACTAGCAATTTTAACGGCTATTTTTTCTTAAATTAATTAGATTTATCTATATAGATTTGGATACTAATCCATCGTCACCTCTAATTGTTGCCTAGTTACACGTTTGAGTGGCAAGACCAGACATGGTTGTAACATGGCTAGATACACCACCAGACCAATCAACATCTAACTTCTACCTAGTTTGGAAATTATTAAAAAAATCGACAAAGTTTCACCTGTAAATTGGACATCCAAAGCAAGCAATCACAAGATCAATATGATATGGTGAAATGAACTGCGGAGTAGACCTTAAACAACACGGTCCAAACCCTAAGTGTAGAATACTGTTCTACACCGAGCTGTTATACTGAACAAAATTCAATATTGTTCAGTAGTTGTGTTTCAGTATTATTCAGTATTTCATGGTACTGTTCGTAGTATTGACTAATACTGAACACGGTTCAGTAGTACTCAGTATTTTTATGTCAGTTTTAGCTTGTGGTGTAGAATAATATTATATATATAACTATTACCCTATAGCTGGCTACAAAATAACTTATTCTGTAGCCACTTTGAGTTACGATAATTGCTATGCTAATTTACGAGATTATAGTAACTCCTTACTACGTGATTTACTATAACATTATGGTAAATATCCCCATGTGCTATAGTAATTCAACTATCGTAAATATATACTGACATTGTCGTAAATTAGTATATAAAATTATCGTAAATAGATGTGGCTATAAAATAACTTATATACTGACATTTAGTGTGGCTTGAGTGCTTTTCTCCAAGAATATATACATACGGAGTATTATCTCAAAAATATTTACCAGTATCTAGACAACATACAACTAGATGTCTGTAATTATTGTGCAATGGCATCTAAGGAAAGAAGCTGAAATTTGGGTTCTGAAAGGGGCAAACTCGTCATTTCCCTACCAACATCACAGCTAGCTGACAGTTACATAGACAGAATGATAGTAAGGGAAACGGAAAATTCATTTTGTGGCAGTGAGGGGAAATAAACAATTTTGATGGCTTTAAGGGAAGCCATATAATATCTGATGGCAATGAGGGAATTAACTCAAAAGGGTGAAGAGGCATCCTGCCTCGTATCAACCCACCACACCCGACCGTGATTACGGCGTTGCTCGCCCCCCTCATTGTCGTCGTCGTGCTATGCCTCGGGAGCCAAGGACTCCGCCACTGCCACTGTTTCCTATTAGCTTTGTTCCACTCCTACTCCTGCCCTTCCTCTCGCCTGCCCCATCGTTCCATCATATCGACCACTGCATGCTGGCTCCAACGCCCCCACTGACTTTGTGGCCGTGGTCGTCCCCGAGGACCAGATAGAGTAAGGTCTACTCTATTTCCATTCCTGTCCTCTCCAACTTCAAGGCTTCTACCTTGTGGAAGCGAGGAGGATGCGGCGATAGCGAATGAGGTGCAGAGGGTGCAGCGCGGGGCGAGAAGGGCGAGGAGAGCAAGATCATGCGGTCCGAGGCCGTCGCGAGCGGGAGAGGAAGAGCGCGGAGGCGGCAACAACAACAATTGGTGTTAGGCGGAGGGGTGAGGAGGTCAATGGCGAGGCCGTTGGAGTACTATAGTGATTTTTTGAAAGTTTATTTTTAGAGAATAGATACATCGTGCATTTTGGAATATACTTTGAGCTAACTTCTTGGAGTTGCTCATATAGGTCTAACAATTATATAAAAGACTCATTTATCTATCAAGAAAGAGCTAGTGTAGCAAATCATCAGATTTCAACTTCT
This sequence comes from Saccharum spontaneum, assembly GCA_022457205.1. Taxonomy (NCBI): domain Eukaryota; kingdom Viridiplantae; phylum Streptophyta; class Magnoliopsida; order Poales; family Poaceae; genus Saccharum; species Saccharum spontaneum. Next base: position 22,752,343 of record CM039579.1, read on the forward strand.
TAATAAAAAAATTGTATACACACTGCAATGAACGCCTGACAAAGCTTTTGAAAGTATATAATGGTGGAAGGAGTTGTCAAGATTATATACTAATAATAAATAAATGAGGCGAGTTCAGCCTAAGTCCAAAAAAGAGACAAACAGGGACCAAAAAAGAAACTAACGCCTAGCAGAACTTGAGTAGAGTTGTACTCACACGACACAACCTATCTATTATCTACATACATGCATTTGTAAGACTAACACGGTTGGTGCCCGCGACTTGGGTTTATACACTTCATCAACTCTGGGCGCCCATTTGTCGAATGAGATTCTGCAGCCCAAACTTGCCACCAAACTGATTCAACAGAGACTGAGGGATGGCATTGACCAAGTGATTTATGTCGTTGGGTCTCTTGACGTTTGGCAACTTGCTCATCATTTTGGCCATTCGCTTGTGCTCCTCCAGCATGTCCACCACTTCCCTGACGGGCCTGCCAGACCCCCGAGCCACCCGGTTGATCCGTGACTGGTTCATTAGCTTCGGGCTGGTCCCGTCAAGCTCCGCATCAGTCATGGAGTCCATCATGGTCATGTACCTCTTGATCTTCGCTTGCCCTTCCTTCTCATTGAACTTGTCGCTAATCAATCCAGGTATCATAGAGACGAGTTGCCCAAGAGGGCCCATGCTCTGCACTGCCCGGAATAGCTTGCGCAGAGCTCTGAGCGTGAAGTTTTCCTTTGTCAGCTCCTCCAGAATCTGATATGGTGATCTGTTGTCATCAGCAGGAATTACATGCATCTTGTCCATGAAGCCGGACAGGTCTCCCATGCCTAGCAGACGACTCACAAAGGACTTGGCATCGAAGGCCTCGAGGTCTGGAATATGCTCCCCGGTCCTGATGAAAATCACAGGGCTTTTCGTGGCCGCGACGGCGCTGAGCGCGCCGCCGCCCTTGGCGTGGCCATCCATCTTGGTGACGATCACGGCGCCAATCGGGGCGCTCTCCCTGAACGCCTGGGCCTGCTCGAACGCGCCCTGGCCGATGCTGGCGTCCATCACGAACACCACCAGGTCCGGCCTCGTGGCGTCCGCGACCTGCCGCATCTCCTCCAGGAGCGCGGCCTCCTACCTGTGGCGCCCGCTCGTGTCGACGACGATGAGGTCGCAGCCGTCCTCGTTCCTGAACCGGTCCACGCCCTCGACGGCGACCTTCACGGGGTCCGACTCGGTGTGGCTCCCGTAGAACGGTATGCCGGCTTTCGCCGCGTTCTGCTTCAGCTGGTCGAAGGCGCCCGCCCGGAACGTGTCGGCGCAGACCAGCGCCGGGCTGAACCCCTTCATCCGGCGGTGGTAGTCCGCGTACTTGACGCAGGTGGTGGTCTTCCCGGAGCCCTACAGGCCGACGAACATCACCACGCTGGCCGGCTTCCTCCCTTTGCTCGGGGTGAAGGACGGCTTCCCGGGGTCCAGCATCCGGCGCAGCTCGGCCACGACGGCGCGATGGATGACGCGGCGCTTGTTGATGATGCCGTCGGCGAGCGCCTGCTGGTTGACGGTGTTCTTGATGCTGGCCTGCATGCCGCGGACCGTCTCGAAGCTGACGTCGGCCTGCAGGAGCGCGCGCGAGATCTCGTTCACGCAGTCGTTGAGCACCTTCTCGTCCACCACGATCGCGTTGCACATCCGATCCAGCGCGCCTTTGATGCTCCCGGCCAGCTGCGCTAGAACTATGTCGACAGGCTGGGGTGGTGGCGTGGAGCGGGTGATGATGGGTTGATTTGATCGCCGGTGGTGGAACGCGATATTGTTATGGATCCGTGTGGTTTGCCTTGTGCGGCGGCGCATATATATATTGAATTGATGTGTCGTGTCGGAGACGGGGGAGACGCGTACGTACGTTGCTGAAAACGAGTCCACTTCATGTTGTATTCGTGCGGTACCGTTTCTGGGCAGCCGAGTCTACGTTGACGCGCCTGAGACTATCTCCAACGACAACACCCAAAATACAAGACTCGACCATCCACGTACACCCCCACATCGTCCTCCTGGGGCGACTCGGGCGGCCACCGACGCCAACAGCCCCACCCCCATCCCACCCTCTTCCCCACCTCGCCGCTGCCGGAGAAGGCCACCGGAGGGCCGCGCAGCTGCTAGGAGGGCGGCGGCGGGGCGTCTTCTGGTGTTTTGGAGCTTGCGACCGAGGGATGTGCTCGCCATGGCGGTGGAGGAGATGCCAGTGGAGGCTGCGCCAAAGTTCGGGTCGCCGTTGGGGCTGCTGCTGTGTGCTCGTACGGGCGCAAGGATGGCGTGGCAGGGCTCTATCTCCTCGGCCCGCCCCTTCCTCCTTCCCTCTCTGCTCGGCTTCCTCCCTTGTGTCCGACGCCGGTGGCCTGCTTCCTAGCATGGAGACGACAGATCCGGGGACCCCACGGCCTAGATCGGGGGTTCCTCATCTGGATCTGCTCGCATCGGAGACAGCCTGGCTCGAGGGTGTAGGGGGCCCACCGGGGCTTGGCTGCGTAGCGGGATGCCGCTGACGGCACGGGCGGTGCCGACGGCTGCCGAAGACCGGCACGGGTGGCGCCGGTGGCTACGGGAAGTCCGGCGCGGGTGGCCCCAGCGCAGCGCTCCCGTCAGCCGGCAGGAGGTGCTATGTACCGGCGTTCGGTGGAGGCGGCGGCGTGGCTGCGCCACTGCTGCTGTCGGCTATGGATCCGTCGCCCCTTTGGTGGATCTACGTCCTTGGTCCCAGTTCTCATGCTGGGATGTGCGTGTCGGCAGGGTGGGTGAGCGGTGGTCTCAGGTGGTTGTTGCTATGGTGCGGCGGTCCGATCTGGAGACGGAGGTGTTGCTGCTCTATGGTTTCCCTCTCTTGTTTGCGCTCGTTGGCCCGCGAGGCTCTGTGTCCTACAACAAGGATGCTGTGGTGTGTAGCAACTTTCGGTGGCTGGTGCACTAACATTGGTGGGGCTGCTGGGCTAGGATGCCTCGTCCAACCTGGGCATTCCGCGGTGGCCGGCATTGGTTAGGTTGATGACGGTCCTCAACGACTAGCGCTGCATCAGATTGGCTAGTTCATAGCTTCTTTGGTGCGACAGCAACAACTTGTCTATGACGGCTCACTGTGGTCGTGGCCACGTCGACTGGTCTCGCTTAGCGGCGGCCAGTTTTGGTGGGGGTCACAGTGCCTTCTGCGGTTGATGAGGAAGGGCGGTTACGCTGATGGCAACAATGCAAGACTACTACCAACTTTGGAGTCAAGTGGAAGGTTTTGGTTGTGACGTCTGATGCAAGTCCACAGTGGTGTAGCAAGCTTTCTCATGGGAGCGATCTTCAGTGGTTCATCATCTGTTGGGTTGGCTGCGGTCCTTGTTGACCGGCATGGTTGCGACTGGCCACGCACATCAGTGGCCGACTCTCTACCACAGCGACAACTAGCGGACGGCGGCTAGTTGCGGACGACGGCTTCTGTGGGGATGCTTGTGGCCATTTACTAGTACGGCGTGCAACGAATTTGGCGACACCCTCTGCATGGTGCAGGTACAACATGTGACTTCCCGCGGTGGTTGGTGCTAGGTAGGATGGCGGCGGCCTTTGTTGGCTGGTATGGCGGCAACAGGTCACGCATGTCAGTGACCTTGTCGATGCTACAACGATCTCCTACTAGCAGCTACTTGCTGCAGTTCTGTCACAGTGTGGCTGGTTTAGGGCTTGGGCATTGGGTTGTCGAGCGAAGGCCCTGCCAGGCCATGGGCCTGGCCTACAATGGTGCCGCCTTTGGCGTCACATCCCTCGTTGGAGGCAATGTTATGAGGCCCCTTTACCCTTTAGGAGTTTGGTTAAAAAACTGTGGTTCTCCTGTCAGTGTTGACAGCATCTGTGGATGTCATTTCTCTCCTTGGAGGTATCGCTGTGGAAAAACCCACTCCTCCCTCCTAGTTCGCTTGTTCTCTGCGGCATGCATGGTGGCGTTCGACGGTGTTACTTCTGAGGTTCGTTGGTGTTGTGTTTTCATGTGGTGGTGGTCTTGCTGTTGCCTCCTTTGTGAGGGTTCTATTTTTGTTTTTTTAATTAAGTTTTGTAAAACTTCTTCTCTATTAATATATACACGGTATGCTCTTGTCGCTGGTTCTTCAAAAAAAATACAGGACCCATTTGAAGTTCAGGTAGCACTCAGGCAAAGGGTTCAATACCCATTTGGCATCTTCTCAAACAATAAGACCCAAAAGAGAATCCTTTCTGCAAATGAGTTTCTAGAAGAGAGGATACTCATATTTGAGTTGTGCCTTTCAGGCAACCAAAATGGGTCACCCTTATAGATACTCTGTTGGAGGTCGATTTTGGGTCTATTGCTATCCATTTTGAGTTTGGGTGTCTATATAAGTCACTTGTTGGAGACAGTTTGATAGGATTTTCAGAAAACCATGCAACCCGATTTGTATTATATATACAAAAAAAGCGTAAGAACGCCATCGTCGTGTCATACTGCCCTAGAGGCGGACGTAGGCTAAGAAAGTAATAATTCATTTTCTTTATTTTTCTTTTTTTTCAATTTTTTCTCTTCCTCTCTTTTTCTTCAAAAGTCATGAGGGGGCTGAAGGGGTCTCTATGGTCCTAGAGGCGGTAGGAGGGTCCCACCCACCCCACCAATAGATTTGCCCCCATCTATCAGCATATACACCTCTTTGCTGCATCGGCACACACAAATGGCTCGCATGCTTGCCACTAGGGGTGGATCTAGCCATATGTTTGGGTATGGCCTAATCTACCCTAAGAAAGTCCACCTGGCTTATGTATTCACTTACTAAAAAGAAAAAAAATGATCGCTAGTCAAAAATGCTTTACGATCAGGAGGCGGAGTAAGCTGCCCATATTTGCATTCACTGTCCATTTGCAAAGGAAGTCTGGTTGCTTATCAAAAATGGGTTGGAGAACACATTGTACACATTGATAAGGATGGGCATACTTTGAAAACCTGGTGGGAGAAGTCGCTGCAGGGGAGATCAGTAGCTCAACAAAAAAACTTCGGCAACCATCTTGATGTACTTAGCTTGGAATATCCGAAAAGAGCGCAAAATAACATACTTGTTGTAATTGCTTTAATTTGCTTCCCTCTTGTATGATGTAGCGGTGCCCCTACTAATTTTTTGAAAAAGAATGCTCGGTAGTCCCTATACCATCCGCAAGTTCTTGCTCCGCTGTTATGCTGCTTTCATTGTGAGGGATTGGCGACCGGAGAGGGTGTCCAACCAACGGCCAAGCACCACTGACCAAGAATCCGCTGGCCACCCGAAGCTCTGCCCGTCGATGCCCTTGTGAGCAGCAGTGTCCCCATTTCCCGCCTCTGGCCTCTTCCTCCTTACATATCTTGCAAAGTTCATCCAATACCTAAAGCTGTGCTGGCTGCAGCTTATCTGCAGCTGCAGCTACATAACTTTCACTCAAGGATAACTGTAGCAACATCCCAGACAGCTGCTCACAAGGCTCTCTGATTTGATGTGTAGAGCTGTGTCAGCATCTCTCTTTCTCGTAGCTCTTACTCTTCCTTACCTCATGTCCGTTTGTTGTGGAGCATGGAGGTAGAGTACTAGAGTGGCCCGCCAACTCTCTCAACTCTAAGGTATATAAACTCTAACCTATTTGTTATTATTCGGTGCATAACCCAACTCTTCGTGCAGCAAAATAGCAAAGAGGATAGAGCGGCACAGGAGAGAAGGGAGGGAAGGGGAAAGATATCCGTCCGGTTGCATTGGCTTGGTATCCCTTTGTTATTCGGTACATACCCCAACTCTTGCTGCATTGGCTCACATCTGGTTCATGAGGTTGAGAGACTATTGCACAACAAGCATCTCATGGTCAAGAGGCACTTGAGACTATTACACATCAGACACTGGATGGTGGGCACTAGATCGTCTTCTAGCACTATGTCAAATAGAGAATGTTGTAAGGAAAATGGCCTATCAGTCCATTTAGTTTAGATTTTTGTGTTTTATGATTAATATAGCTAAGTTGGACTAACATGTTTGCAAGTGGTTGTTCTATAGTCCAACAGGGTGCAAACGTGATTTGGACGAAGGCGATGTGATGATCTGGATGATCAATCAACACCTCAAGCAAGTCTTTAGAAGTGTCATAGAAAACCTAACACTACTACACTCGCACCTTTCACAGCCACACGTAATCCCTATCGCAGTCCGATTTTGGCCTCGGCAGTAAGCTATCGGCAGTGATAGTCATAGCCATCGCCGTCGCTATCTGAGACCGACTGGGATGTTCACTACACCGTTATTTTGGCTTATCATCCGTCCATGATAAGGTCCTTACTTCCGTCGCATTGGACCACGGCTCGCCTGGGTGGGTATGCATAACACCGTTGCATGGCTTATGATCCGTCTGTGATCAGATCCTTATTCTGTCGCATTGAGGCTCGACCCGCCTATGTAGGTGTACGCTAACACCACCGTGTTGGCTTATGATCCATCCGTGATCAGGTCCTTATTTCTGTCGCATTGGAGCATGACCGGCCTGTGTTGAGGCGAACATCACTGTCGCTTTAACGAATGAACCGCCTAGTCATAGGGCATCGTCACTGTCGCATTGCAGTACGATCCGCCCGTGATGATCCTTTAGTCGGTGTCAGCTTACTAATCAATTTGGCGGTGATACACTATTGACCCCTGCCGCATTCGACGAATAGCGGCGATGATGACAAAACAACCAACGGCCCATACATCCGACGGTGGCAGAATTCCTTTCGGTTTTCATAATGTATTTACTTATTCAGCTAGGCCTTAATAACTTACTGAACACACACCATGCAGATATAATCATCACACATCATTCATCATGTCCACAACGAAGAGTACTTGTTATAATAACAATGTTCGACACTAACATAACAACTGTATCAACTAATGAATTAACACAAGTGTTACATAGATAACATAATAAAGGTTCTGCTCCCTACAGACTACGTAAGGTATATGTGCTCCGCTCCTTCAGATTGGCACTCCTTGATCAGCTTGGTAGCCAATGCATGATGGAACCCCTCTTCTTCCTCCCAAAACCATTGCAGGAAAATCTTTCAAAAGCACCGAGACTCCAAAACCTGCACAATGCAAAGTAACAGAATTAATAATTAATAATATTCAACATACCATTAGTTTAGTTACCAAGCCAAAATTGGACTATATATAGACTCAAAACAACTCCCTATCTGAACAAAAACATATCCTAACAACAAAATATGGCATATACAGCTTTACTGCTCTGCTAATGACTCCATGAACAAAGGAACATAAGAAAGATAGTGAGGTCCGTTGATACATAGACTCTAGGTAAGTCTAGGACAACAGACGACCCATATAGGGAGGACATGAACTTTTTCGTAGTTCATGTCATATGCAAGCAGTGTTCTGTCCTCCTGTTGATATTTGGTAACGCAATTAGGAAATAGGATCCGCAAGCGCACGGATATCGGTGAGCACTTCACCCGAGATGTTATTCTGGGTATCGTATTTATATTTTTACCTTTAGGAGAAGGAGTGCATCTGACTAACCAAATCTATTACTACTAACCTTTAGGCTACAACCACTATGATTCGATGTGAGTGATGTATAGAGAAGACTACAACCACACTCTTCTTCTAACCTTGGTAAGGATGATCTACTGTTCTATTGGGGAGGTTTACGGAATCTAGACACCACAAAGGATGTTCAACCCGCACCTATAAACCCTATCGATCCTGCTAACGGGATATGGAATACAAAGGTAACTCGGAATTGTCACGTTCCTCGCTACTACCACGGTCCGGCTAGACGAGGGGATATCTATGAGTATCCTAGCTTAAACACCACATTTACGCTACAGATGATTACTCTAAACTCTACGCGAAGAGATCAAAGTAAACTCATAAACCAAAGAACAATAAAACAAAGAACTTACTAGAATTTAGAAGTCGAAATACTGAAGAATCCTGAGAACAAGCCTCGGGTTAGAAGAACTTGCTCCCGCAGGTACAACCTCGGAGTAGACACCGACAGGCCGGCTTCCTCCGATCTACACCTCCACTCTATCTCTCTCAATCTAGTAGAACTAATTCTACTTTCACATTGGATGCTAAGCCCTAAGAGGTGGGAACCCTAGAGGGAACCTCTCTCTCTAAACCCTAACTAGAGATATGCAACTGAATAATGAATTGGGGTCTTCTCCACCAGGGGTCAGGGGCCTTGCTTATATAGCCCTTTTGGATGAATCTGGACCGTCGGATCAAACCGACCTTCATCCTACGGTTTTCCTTGATCCTCAAAGGCGGTGGAGCATAATCCGCGAGACTCGACCTGATTGGTCCCGGGGGCAGGGCGGGCGCCCTAGGGCACAGGGCGGGCGCCCTGTGTCCTGGCCCGTTACGGCTCCTGTTCGTTCCCGTGGCTTCTGGAATCTTCTAGATGTAAGATAATTACGTGTTCGGTTAATATCCCATCATTAATCCGACATGTGGGCCTTTCTTCTGTATTTCCTGATAACCCCCTGCAGAAATAGATAAACAGCAAAACTCGTGGAATTCTGTTAGATCAAACCCTAATTCTAGGTGTTGCTTGCATATAGGTCCTTTTCTTTATTTATTTGATGGTTATAATTGATACTTAAGAACCGTCAACAAACACCCCCATACTTAGGCTTTTACTCGTCCTCGAGAAAAGGTTGGTTAATAAAACATCTGGGGTTGAAACATTATTTCATACCTGCAGGGTGTTGTAAAAATCCACTGTGCACTTATAGTCAGGGAAATATATGGTCAGAGTAAAGAGCCTTTCTTCTTCTTAATCCCTATCACTTGGAGTTTTTACATATTTTTGAAAAGAAAAACTTAGCATACCTTTATCCTCATAGGTGCTCTCAGAGTCACTCATTATCTTTTATATTTCTCTCTGAGGCTGTTTTGATTTTGCAAAAATAATTCTTTAAGCATACATACCTTACATTTATTGTATGGTCAAAACCGGATCCGAGGAGAAGAATGCCATACTCTTAGATCAAAGATTTTGAAAATTAAAAACTTGTCACTCTTACTGGCATATTGCTTATTAGAGGGACCATGGGCTATCATTTTCTTTCCATCATATTTTTATCATATCTCTTTTTTTTCATTTTGGGTGGATACCGAGGTACCCCTAATTCTACTGCCGGACACTTGTCCATTTTTTCCATGAGGTTATCGAGCACTTGCTCCTTTTTATTTCCTCGATATATTCATAATTTTGCATAGCCCATGCCTCTAACGCAATAATACTTCGGAAGAGTGAATCTTTCTGAATAAAAATGTCTTGATCTTAGGAGTATGATAAATCTCTCAACAAGGGTCTAACTTGTTTTGAACAAACTCAATACAAAGCAGATAGCTTTAATTAATATTTTCATGTTTAGCAGGCATATAAAACTTGAGGATGGTAGCTATAATTTTGAGATTTTTAAAACAAATTCTCCAAGCAATAAAGATACTAAGAATAAGGTACTCATACCCTTACCATCTCTTATTCCACAATGACTTTTAGCAACACAGGGTTTTGAAATAATTTTAATAATTGCAGGTTTCCAGGAAATATCACAGAGTGAGATTGATCATGATTATAAGCATTTTTATCCTTTTAATTTATCATGTTTAGAGAGATAAAATTCTGCACAAACTAAGGTGAGTGTGTAAGTGTGTAATAAAAGTGTGCAGAGTGTGTACCTGGTTCATGGAGTGGTGCGATCGAAGTGTGTGTGACATGTCAGGGAATCTCCCCCATACTTGTTTTCTTCGTCATTTTGAAGTGTGATAGCTCCGTGGGATGATGAATGAATTACCTTGAATGGTCCTTCCCATTTGCTCCGGAGCTTTTCATGCCCGAAAAGCTTCACCCTGGAATTAAAAAGTAATACCTTATCTCCGGGTGAGAACTCCTTCTTCTTGATCCTCTTGTCATGCCATCTCTTGACTCTTTCTTTGTAGATCTTTGAATTGTGATATGCTTTCTCCCGTCATTCTTCTAACTCTGATAATTGCATTCTTCTATGTTTTCCGGCGATATCTAGGTCCATATTCCATCTTTTTATGGCCCAGTGTGCCTTGAACTCAAGTTCAACAGGTAGGTGACAGGTCTTTCCGTATACCAATTGGTATGGAGACATTCCAATTGGGGTCTTGTATGCTGTCCGGTAAGCCCAGAGTGCATCGGGTAACTTGTCCTTCCATGCTGTTCCCATCTCGTTCATCGTCTTCTGAAGAATGTTCTTGATTTGCTTGTTGGAAGTCTCTGCTTGGCCACTTGTCTGAGGATGATAGGGAGTAGCGACATTGTGACGGATTCCATGTCTTGATAGATAGTGCTCGAAGCGCTTGTCAATGAAGTGTGATCCTCCATCACTTATCACTATCCTGGGGACTCCAAATCTTAGAAATATGATTTCCTCAAACATCCTCTTCGAACTGATATTGTCGGCATGTTTGCAAGGTAGTGCCTCTACCCACTTGGAGACGTAATCAACCGCCACCAAGATGAACTCACACTTCTTAGATGGGGGAAATGGACCCATGTAGTCTATTCCCCAGACATCAAAGAGTTCAATCTGAAGGTTGTTGGTGAGTGGCATGGCATCTCTTGTATTTATGTTTCCGTGCCTTTGACATGGCCCACATCTTCTGATATATTGCTTCGTGTCATCGTACATCGTAGGCCAGTAGAATCCACATTGCCAGATCTTTGAATGTGTACGGAATGCTCCATAGTGTCCTCCATATGGTGATGAGTGACATCTGTCGATGATCTTCAATCCTTCCTCAGTGGTCACACATCTTCTAAGTAGGCCATCAGCGCATACTCGGAAGAGATATGGCTCATCCCATATATGTGAACGACTTTCCTGAATAAGCTTCTTCTTGTTTGCTCCGGGTGGTACATAACCTGAAACCATAAAATTAACAATATCTGCATACCAGGGGTCAGATCTGTTAATCCCGTAAAGCATGTCGTCCCGGAGTGAGTCATTAATGGGGGGTTCCTGTGAATTCTTAAAGTACATTCTAGACAAGTGATCAGCAACAGAATTTTCTACTCCCTTTTTATCTTTTATTTCTAAGTCAAATTCTTGGAGTAATAAAATCCATCTGATTAAGCGAGGTTTAGCATCTTTCTTAGTGAGCAAATATTTTAGTGCAGCATGATCAGTGTAAACAATTATCTTAGCTCCAACTAAATAAGATCTAAATTTATCAATGGCAAAAACAACAGCCAGAAGCTCTTTTTCAGTGGTTGCATAATTAAGTTGAGCTCCTGTCAAAGTTTTACTTGCATAAGCAATTGCATGATGCTTTTTATCTTTAGTTTGTCCCAAAACTGCCCCCACAGCATAATCACTAGCATCACACATAATTTCAAAAGGCAACGACCAATCAGGGGGTTGAATGATTGGTGCAGAGATGAGTGCTTGCTTTAATAAATTGAAAGAATTTAGACATGCATCATCAAATTCGAAAGGAGCATCCTTGGCTAGCAAAAGAGTAAGTGGTCTCGCAATAAATGAAAAGTCTTTTATAAATCTGCGATAAAAACCAGCATGGCCAAGAAAACTTCGAATTCCTTTTATATTCACAGGTGGAGGTAGTTGTTCAATTACTTCAATTTTAGCTCTATCTACCTCAATACCTCTTTCAGACACTAGGTGTCCTAGCACTATTCCTTCTCTAACCATAAAATGACATTTTTCCCAATTAAGGATTAAGTGCTTTTCTTCACATCTTTGCAAAACCTTATCTAAGTTCTCAAGACAACTATCAAAAGTTTTTCCATAAACTGAGAAATCATCCATGAAAACTTCCATAATCTCTTCAATCATATCAGAAAATATAGACATCATACATCTTTGAAAAGAAGCTGGTGCATTACATAACCCAAAAGACATTCTACGATAAGCATACGTTCCATATGGGCATGTAAAAGTGGTTTTGCTTTGATCATCAGGATGGATAGGGATCTGGTGATACCCTGAATATCCATCTAGAAAACAGAAAAATGAGTGTTTTGCTAACCGCTCAAGCATCTCATCTATAAAAGGCAAAGGAAAATGATCCTTTTTCGTGGCTTTATTAAGTTTTCTATAGTCTATGCACATCCGCCACCCAGTGACGGTGCGTTGCGGAATTAGCTCATTCTTATCATTAGTAACAACAGTCATGCCTCCCTTTTTAGGCACAACTTGAACAGGGCTTACCCACTCACTATGCGGCACAGGATATATAATCCCTGCATACAGCAACTTTATAACTTCTTTTTTAACTACCTCTCTCATCGTGTTGTTAAGTCTACGTTGAGGCTCTCGAGAGGGTGTAACAGAAGGATCTGTCGGAATACGATGGGTACAAATCATAGGACTGATTCCTGTGAGATCTTGAAGTGAGTAGCCGAAAACAGAGTGGTGTTTTTCAAGAATGGTCATTAATCGCAGAGTTTGCTTCTGAGTGAGTTTATTACTAACGATCACAGGAAACTCTGGATTATTGTTTAGGAAAGCATAGGTAAGACCGGGTGGTAAAGTTTTGAGTTCTATGGGGGGTCTAGGTGTTTCTGCAAACTCATCTAAGGGTTCAGGTTCAGAAGGTTCGGCCTCTTCTTCAGTGAAGAAGGGGGCTTCCTCTTCTAAGTCTGGATCATCTAAAAGTTCTAGAGATGCAGCCTTTACCTCCTCCATAGGATCAGGCAAAAGATATGGCTCGGTCTTATTATTCAAGGAGTGAGTTATTGTAATTGGAAGTTTAAAATCCTTTCCCAAGGAAATGTGGAGCTTTCCAGTTTGACCTTCATAAAGGAGTCTTCTAAAAGGTTGTCCAATCAGTAGGTCGAAACCCCATATATCAAAGATATAAAAGTTCAAATGAACCATGGAGCCTTCTACCATAAAGGGTAGGACATTAATAATTCCAAGACTGGGGACTAATCGTCCCGAAGATTCCTTTATGACCTTTGTTGTGGGGGTTAAAACAAGTTTCCCAAATAAATTAAGTGCAAAAGCTTCGGACATAATATTGATCCCCACAACAGGATTATAGAGAGCGTTAAATTGATCAGAATTATAAGCACAGCGTATAGTTATAGAGGGTGTGTCCACTCGGATTACTTCAGAGGAAAGCTCTGACTCCTCTAACCATTCGCTACTCATAACCGAGATAAGCTCTCTCAATTGACGTTCACTTGGTAAACAAATGCTAAATTGGCCGTTTTGGGGTCGGTCTATAGAATGGTAGTTTGAAATGTTTCCAAAATCGGCAAAGAGATCGGATTCTATATCTAGCATGAAATCAGATGGTAGAATTTCTTCCTTTTGTGGCTCAGAACCTGGGATAGCTAAAGTAGATGAAAAATTTGGCAGAGTGTCTACTTCGGCTTCGTAGGTTTTATCATGGAGGGCATTATCCATCTCAGCTTCTAGGATTCTATTCAAGATCCCCTTAGCTTCATCAGTAGGGATACGAAAGAAAGAACCTCTAGCCATAGTATGCAGCATTTGTTTATTATCTTTCTGAAGACCTCAAAAAAAATGAAATAAAATAACAGTGTCTTCAAGCAAAAGTTTTGGACCAGATTCTAAAAGATCAGAAAAACGTTTCCAGGATTTCCCCAAAGTTTCATTATCTTTTTGTTTAAAAGATAGGACTTCGAGTCTAAGGTCACCAGTACGGTCAAGGGAATAAAAATCTAGACAAAAGTTGGCTCTTAAAACTCCCCATTCACCTTGCTGTTGACTTACCTTCTGACTATACCATCGTCTAGCTTCTCCTCTTAAAGAAAAAGGAAAAAGCTTCCAACGTAAAGTCTTATCAGAGATGCCATCAATGCGAAGACAATCGCATGTCTGCTCAAAATCTCTAATATGAAGGTAAGGGTTTTCGTCTTCCTTTCCCGAAAAAGATAAATTTTGAATCATCGCAATCAACCTTGAACTTAACTTATACTGGGATGTTTGGATAGGCTGTGATGACTCCCATGGTAAAAGGTCAGTTGCTGAAGGTGTTGCGGCATCAAAGATAGATATAGAACCTTGGTTTTCCATTTTTGGTAAAAAGAAAAAGAAAGAATGAAAAAGATAAGAAAATAAAAAGTATGAATACAAGCTAGTAGTAAGACTCAAGGTTATCTCAGCAAACCGTCTTTCTCCCCGGCAACGGCGCCAGAAATGCTTGTTGATATTTGGTAACGCAATTAGGAAATAGGATCCGCAAGCGCACGGATATCGGTGAGCACTTCACCCGAGATGTTATCCTGGGTATCGTATTTATATTTTTACCTTTAGGAGAAAGAGTGCATCTGACTAACCAAATCTATTACTACTAACCTTTAGGCTACAACCACTATGATTCGATGTGAGTGATGTATAGAGAAGACTACAACCGCACTCTTCTTCTAACCTTGGTAAGGATGATCTACTGTTCTATTGGGGAGGTTTACGGAATCTAGACACCACAAAGGATGTTCAACCCGCACCTATAAACCCTATCGATCCTGCTAACGGGATATGGAATACAAAGGTAACTCAGAATTGTCACGTTCCTCGCTACTACCACGGTCCGGCTAGACGAGGGGATATCTATGAGTATCCTAGCTTAAACACCACGTTTACGCTAGAGATGATTACTCTAAACTCTACACGAAGAGATCAAAGTAAACTCATAAACCAAAGAACAATAAAACAAAGAACTTACTAGAATTTAGAAGTCGAAATACTGAAGAATCCTGAGAACAAGCCTCGGGTTAGAAGAACTTGCTACCGCAGGTACAACCTCGGAGTAGACACCGACAGGCCGGCTTCCTCCGATCTACACCTCCACTCTATCTCTCTCAATCTAGTAGAACTAATTCTACTTTCACATTGGATGCTAAGCCCTAAGAGGTGGGAACCCTAGAGGGAACCTCTCTCTCTAAACCCTAACTAGAGATATGCAACTGAATAATGAATTGGAGTCTTCTCCACCAGGGGTCAGGGGCCTTGCTTATATAGCCCTTTTGGATGAATCTGGACCGTCGGATCAAACCGACCTTCATCCTACGGTTTTCCTTGATCCTCAAAGGCGGTGGAGCATAATCCGTGAGACTTGACCTGATTGGTCCTGGAGGCAGGGCGGGCGCCCTAGGGCACAGGGCGGGCGCCCTGTGTCCTGGCCCGTTACGGCTCCTGTTCGTTCCCGTGGCTTCTGGAATCTTCTAGATGTAAGATAATTACGTGTTCGGTTAATATCCCGTCATTAATCCGACATGTGGGCCTTTCTTCCGTATTTCCTGATAACCTCCTGCAGAAATAGATAAACAGCAAAACTCGTGGAATTCTGTTAGATCAAACCCTAATTCTAGGTGTTGCTTGTATATAGGTCCTTTTCTTTATTTATTTGATGGTTATAATTGATACTTAAGAACCGTCAACACCTCCCCAATAAGGCAAATCAAATTCCATTCAAAGTGAACTGCAATCACTCTGTACTCCGCATCACAAACCTCAACATTGTTCTGTCCAAATATCTCTAGTGTGGTCACCATATGCTTTAATGTCTATCTATTATTACCGTAGTCTTCAAGGATCTAGATTGAAAGCCGAGTCATAGTGTAAATATCAGAAGTACATAAACACAACTGACCCTGGGCTTTATGGATGGAGATTGCATCACCATGTGGCTTCTGTATTTTCATCCACGTCTTTCCATCCATATCAACAATAATGATCTGGGAGAACTCGAGCCCGTGCATAAAACCATTAAGAAACACACTTCTCGCATATGTGGATACTATAATATCGTCACCCCATTCAGATTCTTTAAAGATCTAAGTTGCACTCTTAGATGAGTAGATGTTCACACCTACGGACTCACCCTCCCTCATCTTCCCATATTCAAACACATGGAAGTACGAGGAGACTGTCGGATCAAACCCAAAGCGAGCCTTGCCAAAAGAATAGAGGTTATCTGGCAGTAGCAACCATTTGTTAGTCACTGGATTGCAGACAACATAGCGACACCCAAAACACCAGCAGAGGATGAGGCCGCTGCAGTAATCTGAGATGACGACATCATGAATGGGGAAGGGCAAGAAGGACAAGGAAGGGTGTTCACCGGTGATGCCGGTGAAGTGGCGTTTGCCTTTCTGGATGTAATAGAAAAATCCGGCAACAATCTAGGGCAGCTCCTTTCAATACTCGGCGTCCGAGATGATGTGGTTTTAGAAGCGGCCGACACACTTGTAGCTACACAAGGAGCGGGTGGTGAGGCAACGGAGGATGAGGACCAAGACATGGTCTATTAGGATGCCCACACCCTTCATCTTGTTGGGGACCACCTCCATCTTGACAAGGATCTGCTAGAGCGGCACACACATAGTAATTAGATGGAAGCTTGCTTCCTATTTACATGAGTGAAGAGGGGAACAAAAATCCAAGAAACATGGATAAGGGAAGTGCGAAAGCATTACCCTTGCGTTTGGATCTTGCAGCAGTGAGCTCGAGCGGGCACGGCGGTGAGTACTACCTTGGTCACTAGTGGATCTGTGCGGGGCGGTGAGGCACACTGGCGCCACGGTGTGAAGCACTAGATTGTCGGCGGTGAGCGACAGTGATGGGGAATAGTACCACTGAGGAGGAGGCAGACAGGGTGGGGAAGCGGTCTTTATAAGCTAAAGTTGGGGCCGCAGGAATACAAATTTGAGTGAAACTTCGTAAATACGCGCGAGAGATTTGGGCGGGCTTGGAAATTGACGATAGCGGTGCCATCTTGACCGTCTGGAAGCGGTGGTGAAGTCTGTCGGCGGTGGTGGTTGCGTGGTACGAATATCACCTAACGATGGACGTGACATACGGTCGTGAAATCTAAGGTGCTCGGGGGCTACTATCACACTACCGGTCATAGAAGGCCGCTTCCCCATCACACAAAACAAACATCGCAGCAAAGATAAGGAAGATCCCAAAAATATATAAGTTAAGAGCATTTCATATTTCATGTAAATAAAACATACATATTCTATGATAAAAATTCAATACATAAAATAAAATCCTACTACAAGACTAGCTTCAATGGGATGCGGATGACCCTCCGTCGGGCCTTCTACCAAGCTTGTAGTAGGGGCCCTTTCCCATGCCATGCGTGGTTCACTGTGTTAATTAAAATATATATAGTTAGTTTCGATTGGTGACAGGAACTACGTAGTAACTTATAAAAAATTGAAAAAAAGGTTGATTATAAAAAACATCATCACACAGAATTATTATTTCTTTAGTACATTCTCCTTGCATGCTTCCTTGTCGGCCCTATTGGTGGCGTGGCGCTTGTCCCTGCGAGCGTTCACCGCATGATTGCCACCGCAGTCCCCAACTCCACCTGATTGTCCCTACGAGCCTTTACCGCCCGATCATATGAATATGAGTTTTTGATCTCAGAGTCGCTATTGCCTGCCATGCTTGCGGAGACAGTTGAAGAAAGAAAGAGAAAGATCAACTGCAAAATTTTGCAAGTTCATAGTGGAGAAAGCAACACACCACACCCCCTTCTTATGCGAAGCAATGGCGACGATTCTCATGGCAACGTCAACTTCCCTAGGCGCATGTTTCCCGTCGATTCACCTCATTGTGTACCCAACGCGTCCATTCAATGGCGACCATTCGCTTGGCAGTGTTGAGTTCCCAAGGCATGTATTTCACGTCGCTTGGCCTGGCAGCATACCCAAAGTGTTCAAAAAGCATTGGAAACGCAACTGCCATGATTGTCATCAATTAGGACTGCGATTCACACGTAAGAACACGCCGTACCCAACTGCGATGTTGTGGGTTACACCATCGAGATCGCGTCCAATGTCCAAGATCAAGTGGCACAGGGCACTGCATGGCCGGACGATATTCTTTAAATAACTAGGAAACAAGTTCATCAGAATTGAAAGGGTGATGTCGCCTAGAGGGGGGTGAATAGGCCTGTTTAAAAACAAACTCGAGTAGAAGTTAAACTCTAGGTGCGTCCGCTGCTGCACTGCCTTGCCCCTGTAGAGAGTTCAACACAGACCAAACTCGGTAGAGATGTGCTTGAGATGTCTAGTGACAAGTTCACCAAGTACCTGCACTCACAAACACTCACAACCAAGTAGATCGAGTGGAACACAAATAATGCAATTCAAAACATAAAGGCACAAGACACAAGATTTATCCCGTGGTTCAGCTCACCACCAAGGCTTGCCTATGTTCACGTTGTTGAGGCTTGCCACTAAGGCTTAGGGCTTTGCAACCCTTCCTCATTCTCAAGTCAAGAGAGTTAACTCTTGAGATGAGGAGTGATTCCATTAGCTACAAAAAGATTATTACAAACTTTACCGCTGCTCACCACAAGCACGGGAGCTCGCCAGATGACTGTTGACGGTGGATAACGTCAATAATTTATAGTTGAATAAACATGAGAAATGGTATAAATGAGAGAAATACATAGGTCTAGGGTTTAAACTAACAAATATCACGAGTTTTGGTGAATCTCTGTTCTCTGTAGGATTATTTCAGAAAACCACCAAGAGGGACATATTCGTCAAAGGAGAATTTGGAATTAAAATACGGCATATACGCGAGAAAACTCTAGAAGACATGAGAAGACATCGGAATGAAGCGGGAGACGAGGGGCTGCCAAGTGGGGCCGGCCAGCCCCACCTGCATGTCGCCTGGCCCCCCTAGGGGATTCCTCTATGAGCTTTTGGAGCATTCTTCCACTATCTCCTAGGATGCATCTCAGCCGTACTTCAAGTCGGTTTGATCCAAGGGCTTATGTTGGACCCCCCGGGCTATATAAGGAGACCCCAGCTCCCCCTAAAGTCATCAAGTCATTTGGAGATCAGGCCATCCAGAGTCAGAAACCCTAATTTCTCAGAGTTCCTCTAGTTCTAAAGCTTTAGCCAGTTAGATTAGGACTAGAGGGAGGCAAGCAGATTACAAGCTTAGATTCCTGACGTTGGCAAGAGCGTGGTTCGGTATAATTCTTTGTACTCCTCTCTCATTGTATTCTCCACTATTTTTGTGTGCTTGCTACAATGTTTATGTCAACATTAATCTTTATCTTTTATATGTTCTTGATTAAAATGTTTATTATTTACTTTGGTTATATGTCTAGTATAGTTATTTTATTATTAAGTTCATGCATATGTTCGTATAGCGCCCATCCTAATATGCAGGATCCATGGGTGGGTGGTAGGCATTATATAAGCGTGGTGGTTAGATATTGTTTATCTGCGAATACCCCCAACATGCCGGGACGTGTGGAAGATCGCGGGTGTGACAGACCTGTTAAGTCCTATGTAGTCCATCCCCCGTGTGTAGGACTTGTACAACCTGGTCTCGAAGAAGGGGAGGACTATGCTATCGATCCTCCCTAGTTGATGTTCCTTATGTGTGGATGCGATAGTAACATTAACGATGGCTACTAAATATAATTGCACTAATTGAAACATTCTTTGACTTGTAGTTATAGAATAACTTAGGAATTATTCCTCTAATATTCTGATTGGACTATCACTATTGCCATAGTTAGAGTGCTCTGAGTAACTAATTTATTTATCATGATGCTTGATCAGTACTTATCATATATATCTATATTTATTCTGTGACTGACTCCTGTTTTGAGTAGAGCATGTGATATTGGTTCATTCTCTCAAAATAATCATAAATTATCAATACTACATGCATAGTCATACATTTCCAGTGGTAAAATTATAAATCGACAACCTGATAATACTCTAGGTAAAATGCTACAATGGTATAATTATCTATCCGCTTGCAAAAAAATTTCATTCATATCTTTAGATTTTTTATAGTCACATGAAATAATAGATTTCTATTTAGTGTTATTCTTGTAGTAATGCTAGATAGTACCAACAAACATTTTTAGTTTCATCACTAGGGATGACAACCTAGTTTAATATTAGAGATGTAGGTAATCATAGGTGGCTACTGTAAAAGTGACAAGTTAATAATTACCATAGCATTTCTAGTGTCATTGCTAAGAGTAGTGTCGGGTACCTAAACCAGGGGTACCCAAAACCCCCGAGGATTCCGCATCACAAAAACCCTTGAAAAACCGCATACGTGTAAGGACGGGGAACCCTCAACTGCGTTCCGACTCGCATGAGGCCCGCTCGACGATGTGCCTCGACCCTGGAAAAATCTCTGACTCGCACAACCATGGGTCGATCTAGTCGACCCTGGATCGAGCCGACCGGCACTTCCTCACCCACCTACTTACAGACAAAAGTCAAGGCATTTAATACAACCGCCAACCACTTCCTACCTACATGGCTACAGCACCGCCAGCATGGAAGCAGTACCAGCGTCAAATCCTGGGATGGGCTGTGAAAACCTATCACTGTACGCACCATGCCGGATACTGTTTCGCCATCGATGCCCCCTCGACTCACAAAACGACGACTGTCACATCCCGGATTTCTAGGGCCCGGCCTTATCCATTCCCCGTCGACCCCCCTCAGATACGCCTCGATCTGGCCTCGACTAATCGCCGGTCAACAAGAGGATAATGCCTGCACGCCCGCTCGCCACAGGACTCAGGGTCTTTCATCGTCCCATCCCTGACGCCACCATGGTACTCCGGGGATGGCCAGCCATTCTTGGAGCACGTCGCTACAGCGGCCCTCACGGGCGCACGTCGGACCTTCACCTCTAAGGCACTGCCCTAAGGTTTTACCGACTCCTCTGCCTTCACTTGACCCTATAAAAGGGGAGGTAGGGGACCCTCCTAGAAGAAAAATGGAGGACGAAGGATGAAAACCGCAAGACACCACCTCACTACTGAGATCAACATCCCAAACAATGCTTCATTGTACTCTCTCTTTGAGACTTGGGACCGGCTCCCTCTCTCGTAGCTTATAACCCCTACGCAAGCACTTAGGTGCAAGGAAATACAATACCCTCTCTTTCCCGCTGGACGTAGGGCCTTCTTTGCCCGAACCAGGATAAACCCCCGCGTATTCTCTTTGCATCACCATCCGGATTAGGGAACACGCAGCACAAATTCACTCGTCGGCTTAGGGGCCTCTCGGGGTCCGAACACCGACAAGTAGGATTAATTATATTTTTAGTAGTGGTGCTAAGAAATGCCAACAACGACGCCTAGCCGTCTAGGAGGCTATGCCGTGAGGCGGCCGCGAAAGTGATCCACGAAACAACATGGTGGCGCAATAAGTGGCCGCCTCCGCCGTCGGCACAGGTACGCAGCGATGTTTCGTGCGCAGGCAGCGACTACAGCGTTCCAAAAGGATGGGAAGAAAGGACTCTATTTTGCAGCGAGGACTATAGGCTACACCGCGAAATTATTTTGTTTGAAAAGACAATTGGAATAGAAAATTAATTCACCCTTTACATGCGAGAGTGAATTATTAGTTAGTTTTTGATTTTCTGTATAAGTGTTGTACTGCAGTACTCTTCAATATTAGTGTTCTACTACAGTTTTCGTAATTCAATATATAAGTATTCTACTACGAATTAGTTAGGAAACTACTCCGTAAATCAATATAAGTGTTCTACTACAGTACTCTTCACGCTACTAACGCTGAATCAGCGTTTGAAACGATGATGGGAGCTGTCACGCCACCAAGAATTGATGTCTGATTCCATATTCATCGCATAATAGAGTCCATCCGATCAAGTCTCGTGTCATATTTTTTGTGAGGAATTAAATTAAAAGCCAAGCAGAAGACAGTACACGTAACCATGTCCCTCTATTAAAAGCCAAGCAAAAGAGTCATTGGTGTTGAAATGTTATTATAACACCACCGTAACGCATGTGTGCACCAAATAAATAATTTAATTTGTAAACAAAACAAAGATGGCACACTAGTTTAGTTGAAATAATGGCAACATCTATCATTGAGGAAATCAACATATCCATAGACCAGCAAAGTCCATAGACAAGCAAAGTCCATTTAAAATGCATGACAGAGAGATACATCAAATGCAGCTTTATTTACTGCTCTGCTAATAATTTCAAGAACAAGGGAACATAAGGAAGATAGAATGGTCTGTAGTTGAACTCTTTTTTAACGCTACGCCTAACATACCGAAAGATACGGGCAGGGATGACATGAACTCTTTTACGGTCCTTGTCATATGCAATGATTGTTCCATCCTCCTAGCAAAGAAAATCATATTCCATTTTAGGTGAATTGTAATCACTGTGTACTCGGCAACCCAATCCACAAAACCAAATCTAATATTAATCCTTCCAAACAGGATCCGTGTGATGACCGTATGCTTCAATGTCTAATTATTAGTACCACAGTCTTCAAAGATTCAGATTGAAAGCTTAGAATCATTGGGACCAGCAACAGTACATACACACAAGTGACCCTAAGCTTGATGCATGGAGTGTTGAAGACCACTTGACCTATCAATTCTCCTCCATGTGTTTTCCTCTATATCCACGGCAAGTATCATAGAGTACTCCCTAGAGTACCCCATAATGTGTAGACAATCATTAAGAAACACACTTGATTGTCTGTAAAATGTCACATCAGTATCCTCGCCCCATTTAAATTTCTTATAGATCCATGTTGTAATTTCAGATGAGTAGATCTCTACATCTGCGCAGAACCGTCAACATCCACATACTCAATCATATGGAAGTGCAAGGAGGTTGTTGGATCAAACCCCAAGCGAGCCTCACCAACAGAAAGACCAACATCATAGGTGCTAGGCGGCAGTATATTGAACTTCTAGGTCATTAGATTATAGACGACATAGCGGTATCCATCGGTCCCAAGGCATCAGCATAAGATGAGGCCGTTGCAGCAATCTGAGACAGCTATATGGTCAGGGTTGAAGGGCAAGAATTTGAAAGAGGAGGGCGTACACCAAAGACACTGGTGAAGTTTCGATTGTCGTTCTCACTGTCATAGAAGAAGTTAGCCACAGTCTGGGGCAGCACCTTACGGTTATCGAAGATGAGGCGGTTCCAAAAGTGACAGACACATTTGCACGAGAACAAGGAGTGGGAGAGAGGCGGCGGAGGATCTCCAGAATAAGATCCTCTATGAGGCTAGCTTGTGTGTTCCTGTTGTTGGGGGCCGCCTCCATTTTGAAGAGCCTACGATCGTCATTGTGTAGTAGGATGAGAGCTTCCTTAGTAATGAGATCAATTAAGAGAAAAATAATCCGACAAAGATCCATTAGTGAAGTGCGAAAGCATACCGTTGCCTTTGGATCTGGCGGCATGAGGCGTGCAATGGTTCACACAAATTACGAGAGGAACAATGCGCCAGCCGTGTGGGAGGTGACGGCAGCGCGGCGCGAGGCGTGCAATGGAGAGAGGAACAATGTGCCAACCTTGAAGATGGAGAAGTGGAATGGTGATGCAACTGTGTTGTGGGTAGTTAAAAATAAGGAAGCAACTCACGCTGAATTTACTACCGCCGATAGACCAAACGGCCGTGTAGGGCCGGCGGCTAAAATGCCTATCCAGTAAGCTCGACTTTTCATGCGACGGAGAAAATACCACTGCCGCATCTACTGCTAATCCATCAGTGGTAGAAGTCTCAACTGCTGGTTTCCTTCAACAGGAGGCCTCGCTATTGGTCCAACCGGTGGTGGAAGTAAAACACAGTCGCTTCTATTGCTACGGCAGTAAAAGTGGTGATAGTGATAAATCAATCTGTAGTAGTGTAAAAGACAAGCAAATTCGAAGGCATGAAGATGGAACCAAGCCAGACACATGGGTAGCGAAGAAACGAAGATAAAGAAGGTTCAAAGGGGCATCGGACCCTAGCTACAATAAAGCGTAGGACCATTTCAGCACAGTACTATGGTGTCCAGGGAAGAAAAAGGGTTGTCAGACCATAGCTACAGTAAAGTGTAGGACCATTTCAGCACAGTCCTACGGTGTCCAGAGAGGAAAAGGGGGCATCGGACCCTAGCTATAGGAAAGCGTAGGACCATCTCAGCATGGTCCTACGGTGTCTAGAATGGTTCCCGAGAGGGCAAATTGCATCGGACCGAGTCTGAAGCAAAGCATCGGACCGTCCGAGGGATTGGCCCACATGTCGGTCGCAGTGGCGCGGCAACAGTCGGCTCAACGGTCACCTGAATTCGACCATTGGGAGTGTTGGACCTAGTGAACAGTAATGGTCCAACAGTCCTATAGCCTCGGTCCTACGGTACGTAGAAGTGTGTATCAAGTGACCAGTGGCTAGTTTGGACTTGGGGCTTATAAATAGGACCCCAACTGGCCAAATGAGGGTTGTTGGAGTGTGCCAATCATAGGAGAGTGTTGAGACTCGCCACCAAGTGCTCCAATCACCAAAGTGCTTAGGAAAATATTCAGTAATTAGCGTAGATGCTTTGCGAAGTGCTTAAGTTAGTTAGACCACCACCTTGCACTTGCTCTAGGTGTTAGGCCTAGAGTTTAGTGAGGTTTGTACATCTCTTACCACTCGGTGCTTACACAAACCATTGTTGTAAATTGGAGGGGCTTGTAGTCTTGCAAGACCACACCAACCGCGTTTGTGGTGTGGCCACCACCGTGTACCGGAGGGAACAAGGCCTGCGGCGTTTTGGCCAGAAGCTTGACAATGAAGACAGTGGCGACGATACGGGAGAGGCTTGCCAGAAGGTACATCGGAGACCCACTTGCGCGTAGGGAAGGCCCGAGGCTATCCTCCGAGTTACCCGACCGAGAGCTTGGCCCTTGCGAGGGGATCTAACAAGGACTAGGGGGAAGCTCGCGTGTTTCTCGATACCTTCGTAAAAATACCGGAGTCGTCGACACGAGTTTGTATCTCTACCTCATCTTTTGCTTCCACATTTATATTGTAATCTTGGTTGTGTGCTTTACCTTTCCTAGCTTAGTTGATAGGATGGGAACCTAAGTTGCATAACTCTTTTGCAGTAGAGATAGTAACATACTAGGAAAATCGTACTTGCACATTTAGATAGTTTATTTATTTGCCTAGGTTTTGCTAAGATGAAAATTAGAGGCCATATTTAGAAGTTGAAATTTAAGTTACCCAATTCACTCTCTCTCTCTCTCTCGGACGTCACGGTCCTTACAAATATGTCTGCCAAGCTGATGACAAAGAAGCAGTCAGTATAATATCCCTCTCATGCCACAGGATGAACCCCTCGCGTTCTCCGAAGAACCGTAGACCCTCTAGAGTTATACTGTCTATACTCGGGCTTCACAATGCGGCACCAAATCCTCAACAACGTGTTACATCGTTCCAAATGGTATGACTACCACCTGGGAGATTACAACCAAGAGCTGAAAGCTCATGCGGCACATCAACTTTGGTGTACTTTGCAAGGATTTCTTGACAATGAAACATGCCGCTCAGAGGATGTAGCTCGCCCGTGGCCACCTCAAGCAGTACATGCCCCTGCCCATGCATCCGCATGGCCAAGCTGCGAGTAGTTGGTTCCCGTATACAATCTACTGGAGTGTGCCCTGTTGTAACCCACACTGCTTGGATGGTACCAAAGGACCACTATCCGTTGTCCAGCGACGTCATCATTCCTTGCTCCACAATCAGGTTGCAAGGGATGCCTCGCTCAGCCAATGCCTTGTCGACGATTTCCTTTAACCAACGATAAAGATCATTCTCTCTGTCCCTGTCGGGCTTCCTATACATGTCGTTGTCTTTGTCATCCTCCGTTCAAGTAATTGCCTTCCAAGTAATCAAAATCAAAATGTTCTTCCCTTATATTTGCAATTTTAGGAAGGTTGCCCAAGGCCCTCTTCCTTCCTCCTTAGGCAGTAAGGCCTGTTTGGTTCCAAACCTGGAACCAAACTGCCTGGGCGGAGAGGTTCCTGAAACCTGCCTGTGACTCGTTTGGTTGAAAGACTGAGATACTGCCAGGTCCAGGCAACGCTGTCTAGGCCCAGGCGAGAAAAAGAGGTCGCCTGGCTTGGGGCGGCGCTGCCTGAAGCATTCAACCGTGATTAATATTTCTTATTTCCTATACGGTCCTCAAAAGCACAACGTTGATGCATTTGCTTCTCCATATTAATTTACGTTTTTGACATTATCTTAGTTAACTTCTTAACAGTAATAGTAACTGTAGAACTGACCTTTTTTTATAGCTCACAGCTCACTGAATTTGAATTGGTAAAGCATAATATTAACCTTTATAAAATAGTTTTCTAAATTGTTAACTTTAATTATACAATAAAATAAGAAAATGCACTCATCTATTTTTATTTTATTACCGTATGTTTATTTGTGTATTTACAATGTATTACTGATTAAGAAAATAAATTGATTGCTTTTTCCATTAGACAAGAAAACATTCATTATCTATTCGTTAGCTTTTTCAGGCCAGGCTTCCAACCAAATAGTCAACTTCCAGCTTGCCTCGCCAGGCAAAACTTTTCAAGTTTCTAGGCAATTCTCAGGCAACACTTTTTGCTAGGCAAGTCATCCAGGCTTCCAACCAAACAGACCTTAAATGCTCGGAGGAGGAAGATGGGAGCAGCTAAAAAAAAATCATACTGTAGCATTAATAGAGGTGGCTCTGTTTAGAGTCGTCTTTACAAATGCATTTTCAGATGTGACTAATATTACTAGCTGCCCCTGAAAATCCCACCATTTGTAGGAGCGGCTACTGAAGATGTATTTGTAGAGGTGACTGGCTTAGTGGGACCTGAGGTGACTCCTGATTGAGCCATTTGTAGGAGCGGCTACTGTAGAGGTGACTCCTGATTGAGCCGTCTCTACCCTAAAAGTCAGACATTTGAAGGATTCATATTCTATAAATATAAATACAGGGGTCCAATGCTAATTGAGGGTATCCTATCGATGAAAACAAATACATATATTTTTTGCATGCATCTCAAACAATAATCCCTTCCAACCTAAGTCGCAAAAAAAATCCCTTCCAACCTCATGTTTCATTGTTTTGCAATTTTCTCAACAAAAGATTTGTAGATGTTCTAGGTGGTATTACTTACTTTAGAATATCTCTAAGTACACATCTCCCAAAGTATCTTCCCGAGAGATTTGTGTGGACAGATCGGCTAAACCAATCTTAGAATGGGCCAGTTTGCTGCGAGGTGCTTCGTTTACTGTTGGTGCACTCTAACAATCGAGGCATGAGACATATTACGCCTCTCCTCTGCGCGCGCGGAGATGGGACCCATGATCGAGCCCACGAGGAGGAGACGGAAGAGCAAAGGCCAGGGGCTATACCTGCAGTGTTGCACGCGGTTATCACTCATGAGTGGCGTGCGCGTGTTTCACCCAGTCACTGGTATGGCATGTGCGGGTCCTGACCCCTGATGAGCACACGATACTGCACTCTGGGTGATGAGCACACGATACTGCACTCTGGGTCGGGGTGATGGATCGCACTGTGTCAGCTTGAATCAGATTCCACAAGCGATGGGGAGAAATTAAAGATGAGCACATATTATGCTGAAATCTAGCTTATGCTGATGCTTATACTGAAATACTGTGAGAGAAAAATACTGTTCCATAACTGAAAAGTAGCTCAAACGAACAGGGTGACTATTACGTGAAGGCAAGCATATTATATATATGTATAGTATCAAACACACAAACTCCTCTCTCTGCTTTCTCTCCCTAGCCGCTTCCTCTTCCTCTCTCTCACACACACTTTTTTTTGTCCTGCACTTGGTCGTCACTTCAAGATTATGGAAGCAAGTATGAAGCCTTATTGCCTCGCCATCATCGTGCAGCTAATCTACACCGGTTTTTTCGTGATATCCAAGGCAGCCTTCAACCAGGGGATCAACACCTACATCTTCTTCTTCTATCGCCAAGCAATTGGCTCCGTCCTCTTGCTGCCTATAGCTCTTCTACAAAGGTACATCAACAAACCACCAGCTGCAGTAGCTAGCTATGTAGAAAGAAAAGGCACCAGCCTCTCTCTCTCTCTCACCTCCTCTCTCTATATATGCATATGCCACTTCGTATTGTATTATTTGCATGCACTGCACTTTTTTATCAGCTGAGAAATACATGTCTGTTCGATCGATTATATTTGTAGGAAACATACACGACCCATCATGTCATCTCGGGCGCTCTTCAAGATTTTCTTTTGTACCTTAATCGGGTATGTGCGCATCTTTGCGATACTTAATTCCTGCAAATTAAACAAAAGAAGGAACCGATCGGTGCTATACTTATCTCTGCAAGCTGAAACATGAGCTCAGTGCAGTCCCTAATAATATACTCCTACACGTGGATCGAAATTGCTTTTTCAGGATTACGCTTGGCGTAAATCTGTATAATGTGAGCCTCAAGTTCACCTCTGCAACTGTGGCATCTGCAGCAGACAGCTCAATTCCTGCCATCATCTTCTTCATGGCGGTGCTATTAAGGTTGTACGGTAAAACCAGCGGATGATCCATATACATAGGACAGCTATGGTCACCTGCTATATATTCATAACATATGTCCATGCACAATCATCCTATGCATGAGACTGCTTCATTAATTAATTCAGAAGTAATTATAATGAGAATCTTTAGCCCTCTCTTGCATTAGATAATCGTGAATACACATATGTCGTCAATATGTGGCAGTTTCCCATGGCTGTCCCACGAGGACAATCCCCACCGAATCTTCTGCATCATCGAAATCATTAGCCTACCACAGTACCACTTTTAAGGGACTGTTTGGTAGGGCTCATCTTTAGCTTTAGCTCCTCCAAAGGAATCTTACCAAATATTTTGTAGAAGGAGTCGTTTTTCAGTAAAAAACAGAAGAACCAAGGGGCGGTCTGGAAATCTGTAAAGCCCCAGGCTGAACCATGTTATAAAGAACTAAATTATATTTTCCTTTTATTTTTATAGTGAGTTAATTAAGTTTATATGGATTTTTCTAGCCAACAACAAGGGCTGCATCACGGCCCTGCCCCTGGGTCCACCACAGAGAAGAGCCCCTCACGGAGCCCTTCCAAACACCCCCTAAATGCTAGTTTCACTAAAACCTAACTAAAGTACAGTGAGTTGCATGCATTTCAGATAAAACTTTTTCTACATATTACTAAACTTTTTGGCGGTGCTTGAGAACTAAAGTAACGTACATGCGGTTTTAGACAGTACGGAAAGTAAGCTTTATATTAATTAATGTCTGTGATTAGACGTTTGTTTTGAAGTCTTCACGTTATTCCATACCACAAATCCTCACCACTTGAGAAATATTCTGACACGATTACCATCATCAACATAATAGCCATACTTTATATTCTATTTTCTAAAAAACTAACCACATCAGCCATTATGAAAGAGTAAAACGTTTTAGTTATATATGTTCGCACTATCAATATACATATGTCAAAGGTTTTACTGAAAATATATAAATATATCTAAAGTAACAACTTATATAAATTCTATGTCATGGTTGTTAATATAATTTTAAATAAATTGTTAGTATATTTAGCATATGAGTCATTGACGAAATACTTTTCATGATTGCTAAAATATAACATATATATTTATTTATCGCTCATGCAGACACGTGTACTTGATTTGTATGATGACAGTACGTATGTTTACTTAGTCAAAATTTAGTATATTAAAATTAATAGAAGTTGCAATGGTTATTTTTGTAATATAAGATGTTGATTATATATATGTAGATGTGAGGAGATATTTTAGCTTTTTAATAATAACAAAAGTGGTAATGTAGATGCAAATTTAAGGGGCTATGTAGATTATCTCTCATATCGGCAGTAGTTAATTAGATCCAAATTTATGTTTACTTTATATCAACTTTCTTAATGGCATAGGCAAGTGATTTAAATATAGATATGAGATATTTTATGTTGTTTTAAACAATCACAGATGGGGTAATTGTTTAGAGAATAGAATAGATTCAATGGCTATTGTTATCAATGGTTATTAGAGTCTACCAAATTGATGGTAGATGCTTATGAATTTCTAGGGTTTATCTTTTTATACTCCAAGTCTTGCGAGGATACGTGGATACCCATTTGGGACTTTTATTAGAATTACTAGGATTTATTTGTTTTCTCTATTGTCACATGTATTTAGTTGAAACCTAAGTTATTAAGACCTTGTTGTATCCCTTTATATGACATCATGAATCTATATTTTGGCTTTCAAGTTTTAATCCAGTTGCTGAATTTTTTTATCCATGTGTGAACTTGAAACTCTTGTGCTTATTTTATCTTTATTCAAAATTTTCATTTTTTTATTTTATTCAAAAAAGGTTCTAGGTGAATATTAAATTTCTCCTAGTGAGGTGGGGGTTCTCCTAGTGATTTTGCATTCAAAATTTAGTATAAATTTTTCCTACTAAATGCCTTATAGTGAGATTCTCATGTGCTATGACTAGTGGTATTGTTTTATTACTACTTAAAAACACTAGAAAAATTCCACCATTTTAGTAGGCTACCCTCTTAGTTCCTATAATGACAACACCATGAGAGTCAAGATGATGAATTTATTATATTAAGGAATTATATCTATAGTAGTATTGTATTATAAATTAAGTTAAATTATTTTAGTCAAAATGTTTAAACTTA
The DNA here is from genome assembly GCA_022457205.1 of Saccharum spontaneum. Taxonomy (NCBI): domain Eukaryota; kingdom Viridiplantae; phylum Streptophyta; class Magnoliopsida; order Poales; family Poaceae; genus Saccharum; species Saccharum spontaneum. The sequence continues at coordinate 22,782,879 of CM039579.1, forward strand.
TTTAAAATAAAAGCTTACAAATTTTATTATGATGGAGTAAACTTAAAGTGAATCGTCAAGGTCATTGCTACGTAGTTTCTTCAGGCATTTTTTGAAGCTTGATAAGATATTAAGATAAATATTTATCCTAAATTATACATGTTTACTTGGTCTAGTTTTTGGAGAAATTATGCTAAGATTTAACTTAACATTGGCCAAAGTGTGTAATTTAGAAATATATATAGCCTACTTTATGGAATTGAATTATTTTTCACAATAGCTTATGTTAGTATTTATATATAAATTTGATAGATATTTTTATTTATTATTTGTAACGACTAAGCTGGATAATTTAGATACAAATTAAAAGTTGTCACTTCATATTATATTTAACATTTGTAATCACATATATTATGGGTAATTTGAATACAATTTAGGGGTATTATGTATCTTTTCATAATATCATATGTGCATAATTTATAATATATTAGGAATTTTTAAATTATCTTTTCCAATGGTACAGATGCATGATTTAGATATAAAATTAGTTGGTTATTTTAAATTATCTGTTGTAATGGCATAGGTGGTTAATTTAGATGCAAACTTAGGAGTTATTTTTTAATTATATTTTTATAATACAAAAGGTGGGTAATTTAGATACAAAAATAGGATGTTGTTTTGAATTATCTTTTGTAAATTATAATGGCATTTGTGGTTAATTTAGATGCAGATTTTGGGATATTTTTAAATTATCTTTTATAATGCCAAAGGTTGGCAATTTAGATACAAATCTAGGGGTTATTTTGAATTATTTTTATAACAACAAATATGGATAATTTAGACATAAAATCAGAGGTTACTTTGTATTATTTTATAATGATAGAGGTGGGTAACTTTCATAAAATAGAATAGATGCAATGACTATTATTGCGATAATGGTTAGAGTCTACAAGATTAAAGGCTAGAAGTTTCTGATTATTGTGGAAATTTATAGGATTTATTATCTTTTTCTAATACATTTGGTGAGAATTAACATAGAGACTCCGTCGTAGCCTCTAGTAATTAGTAAAAGTAAGATTGATAGACAAGAGTCCAAACTTCAATGTCTGTATATAATATAAGGAACGCGGACTATATATTCAGCTGTTACTAGTCATGTATAAATACCCGGAATGAAATGTTTGCTTGCCAGGATGGAGGATGTGAATCTGAGGAGTTCTTCAGGCATAGCCAAGGTCACTAGCATAGCGCTCTGCCTGGCTGGAGTCTTCACCATCGCCTTCTTCAGCGGGCCGTCAATAAGCCCTGTGAACCATCACCGTGCCTTCGCCTCTGACCCAGCACCAGCAGGCTCGAAACCAGTAGTTCCGAAGGGGGTATGGATCAAATGGACATTCCTTATGGTGGTCGCCAACATGTGCTGGTCTTTGTGGATAGTTTTTCAGGTTCGCATGCATTACGTATTTTTCTTTACCAGAAACCAGGGACGCTGTGCATTCTCTAAATTCTGAGCTGCTGTTCTTGCATGTCTGTCTGCATCCACAGCTGTAATTGCTGAATCTGTGTCTGTTCTGTTTGTCTGTTGAGTGTGCAGCCTGCTTTGCTAAAGGATTGTCCAGATAAGATGGTTGTGACTATCACTCAGTGCCTGTTCAGCACGGTGCAATCGTTCGTTGTCGCGGTGGTCGCGGAGCGGGACTTCTCCAAATGGAAGCTTCGCTTCGACATCAGCTTGCTCGCCATTTTATACTCAGTAAGTTCTGCCTCTTTTTTATTATTATTCCCTCAGTCCACATGTGAAGGGACATAAAATTTTCCACCCTGTTCGCTTGAGCTACTTTTCAGCCATGAAATAGTATTTTTCTCTCACAACATTTCAGCGTAACCTAAATTTCAGCATAAGTGAACAGGTGCATCCAGCCTCTTCCACTAGTGCATTCATTATCGGGAAAAATTTGCATGCATAAGCATGCACTGGGCTTCTATGCATACATGTCGTGGATGATTGCCACATCTTCTCACCTCATGATGCAACAGCATGCATTAGGCTGTCTTTCATAGACCTATATGAGCCAAGTCAATTATACGGTCAGTGCCAGATTAGGGACGGCATGCAAGCTCCATGCATACTATGTCCACTTATTTTTTTTCCCCATTATTGTCATGGTCTTTGGCACACGCGTTCGATCGCTACTTTTCTTTATTATCTTTATTTACTTCTATTTCTTTATTATCTTTATTTAAGACTGGTATTTTAAAAAAAAGATAGATTAATTTGGCGGAATTTTTCATGTCCAACTTGTCGATACATTAGTTTTTATTATATGATCGGCCTCAATGGTTAGTGAATACCGTGGCCAAAGCTTCTAGAGTTTGATTGCACGTATCTGACTACTAGACAACTGGTTGCATGCTCTAGGGTTTTATGGTGACGGGACTGTCCTACTACCTGCAAACTTGGTGCATAGAGATGAGAGGCCCTATGTTCTTCGCCGCCTGGACCCCACTCTGCTTCGTGTTCACAATATTTTGCTCATCATTCTTTCTTGGTGAGATTGTTCACCTCGGCAGGTAAATCATATACTCGCTGTCAGCTGACTATAGCGGTGATATTCAAATACGCGCTGAAATAAACTTTCGTTTTCCAACAGCATCTTGGGTGGAATTTTGCTGGTCGGAAGCCTTTACATCATGCTGTGGGGTAAAAGCAAAGAGAGTAAGACTGACGATGTGGCCGATGATAATGAGAAAGATGAGCATAAGAAATCTGCTGAGAGTTGCCCGGAAGAGCAACATCATACTACGACAGAGGTCACGGAATCAACATTGACTGGCTTGTCAGCTTTGCACGTCCAAGAACTATGAATCCAAGTTCGATGGATTCGATTAATGTACTTAACTCCGTTATGTATCAAGGTAAAAAAATTAAAAATAATTTTCTTAGTAGATAGTAGATCAAGCAGTTTACCAAATCCATAATTTCCATGAAGAGTTTTATGGTAACTGTAATAATCCTCAAGCAAAACAGCATCCCTAATGCTACTACCGCATAAAGTGGCGCGTTTGGTTGCTCCTAAGTGTGGCTAAAAATGCAAGGTCAAATCTTGACTACTTTTGACTTATAATTCGTACTTTTCAGCTTATTTTTTCAGCCGGAACAGTGTTTTTCTCTTACAACAAATCAGCGAACAGTACTTTCAGCCATGGCTTTTCAGCGAAGCGAACGGGCTCTAAAATTAGCCTTAATTTGGTTTGGTGCCAAATTTTGGTTTTGTAGCCCTTTCATTTGGTCAATTTGGTGACATTTGGCGCGGCCCAAGTGTGTTGTCACGAGACTATGGTGGTTTTAGTCCTACCTTAGGCCCTGTTTGGTTTGTGAATTATTCAGTTTAACTCTCATCACATCAATGTTGCGGCAAATGCATGGAGTAGTAAATGTAGACTAATTGCATGCATGTCGGCACAAATTAGGAGTAATTTACGAGACGAATCTATTAAGCCTAATTAGTCCAAAATTGGAAACTTTTTGTCAAATAAGACGAAAGTGCTACAGTGTTTGTTAAACTTTAACACATCTAACCAAACAGGCCCTTAGGGCAACTCCAACCAATCCCTCAAATTTTGCCCCCCTATTCCTTCAAATGAGAGTCCCTCATCCATATTTCATCCCCTACTCCTCAGGTACTCCAACCGATCTCCTAAATTTTCCCTACTTTTACACTATATTGTCATGGACCCTGTTTATCGGTCCCACTTGTCAGCTTTATAGAAGAGAGAAAGGAGGATGAGGGAGAGGATGAGGGACTCCTACATCTGGGGGTTCATGAGAGAGAAATGAGAGTCCCTCATTCATCGGGGTTTGAATAGGGGCTCGGTTGGAGAGGTTTTTGATGTGTTTGAGCTCTCAAAATAGGATGAGGGCTCATGTTGGAGTTTGGTTGGAGTTGCCCTTAGTTGTCAAGGATACGTTAGACTAATTTATAAGGCTTAGAATCCATATCACCATCACCAGGTTACCTTTTTATGCAAGTGGATTAGTGGAAGTGTGTGTTTCACTTAGCGTGTGTTTTATATTTATGCTCCAAACTATCTCTGGTGGTATCGGACCAGTTTTGTTTGGCCCATCTAGATGACTATAAACACCTGTTTTAGGCCTAGACGTTGTCAGAAGAGAAATAGCAGACTATGTTAGAGGTAAGGAAATGGCATCAATAGATGCGTTATGTTTATGCACCCCAGAACTACAAATCTAAGATTTATGGATTCCACGAATGTACTCTAACTCCATTATGTATCCAAGGTAAACATCCTTAATGTCCATGTAATCTTACATTGTAATCGCAATCCTCCTTAAACACACTACTACATAATTGATTATTGGAGACGTGCTTTTTTATTTACAGAGGCGGGCTGGCCTAGGCACTTACTGTGCAGTTTGTCAGTTGGTCCAAGGCTAACATCCTCCTCTCTAAAAGCATCTACACATGCAACGTTATAAGTGACCCGCTTCTATAAATAGCACATTTTACGGATGTGATCTTCTTAGGATGTGATGTGGGTATTTGTTTGGGGCCCACTTGGCCATTTACAAAGCAGTGTAAAAATGCTCGTCTTTATTAATTAGGAAGCTCCCCTAAAAAATAATTAATTGGAAAGTTTGTCTCCTAAAATCTTTTTTGTTGTAGCGATATCTTAGCTCCATTGTTCTGTCGAAAAACGACTACTTCATTTGTTCTAAAATATAAAATGTTTTATTTCTATCCTAAATAAACCTTTTAAAGCGTTGGCCAAGTTATAGAAAAAATGGTAACCAATGGCCCTGACTAGCAGAGCTTTAGTTCCATAAAATTTATGGATAGCTTAAAATTGGGTATTTATAGCTTGGAGAAATCCTACATATAAAGGCGGAAGGCACGTCAAAGCATTATGACTCATTTTCTTTATGAGAAATTTTACGGTGCTCGAAAATAAGGAGAACCCTCTATTCAGCTAGATCGAATGGTTAAAAATTAGGGAGAACCAATTCAAAGGAACTTAAGTTGGAGCTCGGAACCAAATTTTAGTGGACCCGGAACAAACAGCAAAATAATTTTGAAGGGTAAAATAGTAATTTCAGGATTGAGAGGCTTCTTCCTCGTTCCGACACCCACGCAATAGTCCTGGGAACCAACACCAATGATTCGGGATCCATCGCCTTCTATTAGGCAGCGGTGGTGGCCGACAATTGAGGGATGATGCTGACGAATCACGAATCATGCTCTTTGCTCTGTTCGTTCGTTGTTACGGTTGTCGCAAGATGCGCTAGGGTCGTCGGAATCGGATGCTGCGAAGCCGGCGCGCCCACACGGCAAAGAGGAGGCGCGCTGCCAGGGTGCACAACGGAGATCGCGGGCACGCATCCGGCGGTGAGCTCCTGGCTGGCAAGCGACAGTGACAACTATGGACAGGCGAGCGGACAGGACGTCACGCATCTAAAAGCAGGCACCGGGAAGGCAAGCGACGATGACTTTGGCCAGGTGAGCGGCGACGACGGGTTACGGGCAGGCATGCGCTGGTGATGGAGCAAAAGCACGATCTAGTTAATGACTGAAATCAAAGTACTAAAATACCCTTAATTATAAATAATTATTTTGTTGCATGATCAACGGCTCATAATAATTCTGCATGGAGGAATCGGTGGTTTCTTCCGAGCATGGTAACAAACCTCTTTGTTTATAATTGAAATCAAATATAAACATTAATGTACTTCTAACTTGGATGTCAGGGCTCGGAGTTGTGCTAAACAGGCACAATGTATACAATATTAAATTAGTTTAACTAAATTCACTATAAAATATATCAAAATGGATTTATTTACGGTACGCAAACCCTCCTCTACTCTGATATGTAAGTGGGCTGGGCCTAGGCCACGGTCAGTTGTGGCTTGAACCTTCTTCTGACCCAACGAATGCAGAAAGCCCAAATAACTCCATCCTTGACACACCTTATAAGAGATTCGGCAATACAATAGTTGGTGCTCCTTTGGTGTTTCCTTGGCTAGAGGTTTAGTATTCGATCGTACTTGTTGATCAAGAGCATTTTCTCTATTTGTTAAGCCTCTATATTTGTCAGACAACATGTGGCAACCATGTGACAGATGAAGTCTACATCATAGTGTGAAACTTGTATTAGCGACATTCTTGTGCATTTTCATATGTACGATATATGATATTTTTACTGATCTATTATGTTTATATTGCAAAATATTCAATCTTGCCAATGCTGTGCTTTGGGTTCATTGGGATTTGGGAATGACCCGGTGAGCATCTTGGCCCATTGTTGTTTGGGAGAAAATTGCTTCCTTTGTTTTAAAATATATAGGATTTAAAAAATGTACCAATAGACCTATTTGGTAGAGCCCTAGGTATAGAAAATTGTAAAGTGCTTGAAACTAGATATTTAAGCCAATTTCAGTGGGGTTTCATGTCCCCTTTTCCAATACACCTATATTTTGAAAAATAATCCAGAAGAGTTTCATCCCCTGAAACTCTTTCTACTCCTATGAAACATTTATTATCTCTCACTTCATCGATACAGTGTCATATCAGCATATTTAATGCCCACGAAACTCTCATGAAACACCAATTGAGATTGGCCTTATAGCTCAAGAAATCTTGAGTCGAGAGGTGGAGGCACGTCAAGAGCATTTAAACCACTTTAATTTAGCCTATAAATTAAAGATCCAACTTGGATGTCACAGATTAAGTGGTGCTAAACATGTTGTTAATCTTTTTTAAGTGGTAGAAACTTAAAATAGGGTGCAAAAAAAATCTTATCTTACATTTATGAACAGTCGAGTAAGCTTAGGGCTTCTTTCTGCCATTCCCCCTATGGCCGCTAAGTGTGCCCTGTTGGCAACCATATGTCGCCACCTCAGTCAATCCCTCACTAGATCTTAATTCTCGTTAAGAATTTCAATGTGGTTGCCTATCAAGGCATCCAGCCTGACATTCTTCACGCTATTTTTTGGTTTTGCAGGGTTAATACGATTGGTGGGAATGGTTGGGTTCCCATTTGCATCTTTGTGTCACCATCTCATGGATTCTGCTATGAACCTTAGTTCATATCGGGGATAGGGAGGATAACCATTGTCAAAAGGAAGGCCGGGCAAAGTCGGCGTGAAGGGAGACTAGAATATTTAGGGGTAACTAGATTGTTTGTTGTTCATTTCTTGATTCCTCATAAACTAGTTACAGGGTATATATAGAGGCGCCCAGCCTCTAGCTCCTCATTTCTCTCCCCATCATTGACTCTAATATCTCATTAACTCTAATCTCTTCTCCATACTCTAATTGCCATTGGGCTGCCCCACATGACAGATTCCAATCTTACGATTAACATGCAGTTATTGAGGTTTCGAATTCAAATATTTGGTGCCAGATCGATGGTTGGATGATGATACTCGGTGATGGAGGTGGCTGATGCTTTTTCAATGTGTCAGTTGCGTCATGGGGTATTCTCATGACATTGGATTATGATGATTGAAACTAGGCAATCGCCGTCGACAAGCATTGGAGGCAAAGAACGTCTTTAGAAGGCTCTGGATATACTATAGTGTATCTTTCCTTTTTTATCGACAGATGTAATTGTGCTCTTTAAGAGCATCTCTAAGAGTTTTCAAAACCCACTCTGGATCTTGATTTTTTTAGCAAGATTAAAAAAACGCTCTCCAACAACTCCTAATCTTTCCCTATATGGAAAATCGCCTCTGTAGCGAGGAAATATAGGCACGCGTATCCGTCTACCTATCTGGAGGTGGAAAGACGTGAGGAGGAATAAGGAGAAGGTCGAGGTTCCCAATGCAAAATTGGTTAGTGTGATTTGAAAATAGTCTAGGATTTCTGATGCAAAATAGACTTCTATATTTTAGGAAATGAGATTTTGAAAACTATTGGAGGAACTCAACAAATATGCTCCCACTTTCTTTACCCACTTGGAAAACTCATTGATTTACTAATTGATTTTTTAGGAACTATTGGAGATGCTCTAAAAATGAAGAAGAGAGGAGTACGTGGTAATGCTCCTGTCATTGTTCTTGTTTTCTTAAAAAGAAAGAAATCCGAAGTAGAAATTTGAGTGCTTATATATTTGGAAGCAAAACAAGCTAAGTGGCCTTAAAAAAGAAGGTATGTTTTGGTTAACGATAATGATAGGATGAGGACATCCGGCTAGACGGATGGACCCCAAACTATGTCGCGCCTGTACCTGTACCCTGCCCGCGCCTGTACTTGGACTCGACGACATGCCCGTGCCTTTACCCCGACCCAGACGCGCCTTATCAGTTATCGCTCCTCTCTATCATGCCTCTAGTGCTACTCTATCCCCCCCCTCTCTCTCTGCGGTGTGGGTGAGCATCTCAGCACGACGGCACAGCAGCCTCGGCATGAGTGGGCCTCGGTGTGAGGCCCGAGTGGCCCTCGACACGAGGCGCAACGGTGCCGGCGGACCAGCGCAGCAGGGCCGACACGAGTGGCTCCCCGGTGGATCTGGCTTCCTCTCCTAGTAGTGCGGGACCTGCCTCCTTGCCGCGCTGCGCATCCGCCGCCGCCGAGCCGCTGCCTCCGGTGAACTCCACACACCGATGAGCCTCCATTCTCCCAAGCAGCATGGAGATGTAGCGCTGCACTAAAAGCGTATGTTGCAAGCGTATGTTTAAAGTGTTCAAGATGTTTCAGAGGTATGTTGCAAGTGCTTCATTTGGACGTTGCAGAAGTAGATCGAGATACTGCACATTTTGCAGATGTTGCACGCTTTTATTCAAAATGTTTCATATGTTTCAGACATATGTTTGCAAGTGTTTTGATCTGGATGTTGCATATGTTCCACACATATGTTGCATATATTCCAAATATTTCAGTCTTATGTCGCGACAAGTGTTTCCATGTTGCAAGTTGTAAGTGTTTTATCTCGAAGTTGCATATGTTGCAACGGCTATGCACATATGTTGCAAGTGTATGTTTCAACTGTTTTTAGAAGTATGTTGCAAGTGTTTTATCTGGATGTTGCATATGTTGTACTGGCTATACACATATGTTATAAGTGTATGTTTCTAAATGTTTTATCTATTTTTAGACGTATGTTATAGCAAATACTTCATGTTCAAAGTGTTTTTATTAGCAGGCACGGGAAGGGAGCACAGGTAGAGGAGGTCCCCGCGTGCATGCCTAGCATCATGGCATGCGTAGGCGCGCAGCAGTAGCAGGAGCATGTGGGCACATGCAGCAGGAGCTATGTGAGCACGTGCAGTAGGCGGGGGCAAGCAGCAGCAGTATGCGTAGCAGCCAGGGCAGTATGTGTAGGCGCACAGCAGCAGGTGGGACAGGTAGCAGCAGCAGCATGCACATAGTTCATAGTCAGATAGGCTGAAAAAATCAACTAAGCCGGCTGAAAAAACAATGTTAGGAGTAAAACCTGCTTAAACATAGTTCATAGTCAGCAGCATAAGCAGTGAGCTCAATGGAGAGCCTAATACTGGCTGCTAAATGTTTACTGTGTTTCTCATAAGTCATGGTCGATAATGTAGATGCTAACCATGTTAGGAGTAAAAAACAAAAATAGTGGCAGCACTATTCCGGCTTATGCTGAAAAAACAAGCAGAAACGTTGTTCCGACTGATTTGTGTGAGAGAAAAATATTGTTCCGATTAAAAAAAACAAGCTGAAAAGTACGGATTATAAGTCGGCTGAAAAGAGTCATAGTTCATAGTCAGATAGGCAATAATAAAACACCGACGCACCAATAATAAAACAGAGTAGTATACCGCAACAGCATACATCAGGGCAGGCCCGGACGTCCGGGGCTAACGTTCGGACATCCGGTCGCTAGCCACTCCTTTTAATAAAGGAAGCAACGCACATACTTGCTGGATTCCAAAATGTACATTTTTTTTAAAGAATTACACGGCCACTACTTCCCGTCAGTATATTGCTTACCGAAAGCAATGGGCGCGTGACTCCCGTCAATATACTTGTTGGTTGGGTTGGGTCCAGGCGTCCAGGTTCCGAAGCTCTTATTATTTCTGCCTTCCCGAAAAGAAGGATAATCCAAGCTAGCAGTAGTACCCCTAAGTGTCAATGGGATGGGAGCGTGCACTCTTGTTGGTTGGGTCCGGGCGTCCGGCCGGCTCCGATCCACAAATTTTGTTGCGAGGACGACATGACATGCGAACGGCGGCGACGACGACTGGAATTCCCCGGCCTGTGCTGTACTAGAAAAGGTCGCCGGCCATCGCACGGCTCCCCGGCATGCATGAGCCTGACCAGGTACCGAGCCCGTTCCGTGCTCTGTGCGTGCACGAAACATGGTTACGTGCAACATGCTTGGCCAAGTAACACTTGGTACGTACCCTCAGGGCACATTCAGACATAGGGCTTCGTAAAGGATTAGTCCACTGGTTATCTGAATTAGCAAAATCAAATATAGAACTTTTACACGAACAGTCACCGGAAAACTCTTGCAGGTGTATTTAATTTGGAGCAAAGGTGGAGTTAGTGGGGCCAAACTCTAGGGCCACCCGACACTAGGAGAGTCGCTCGACCCACTTGTTGGGCCCCGCTACTCCCAAATCCTAGTGAAACCATAAAACACACTCCCAATAATTTTTTACCTGATGAAAGTTGTGTTTTCTCTAAATAGCTCACATGCAATGCACAAGGATTGAAGGGTCCACGAAAGCAACTTCACGCAACACCAAGTGACCAAACTCAGTGAAAAACGACAAATCACAGGTGGACCTAACTTTCCTCCAGAAGAGGGGGGCCCATAGGGTAGGGGATCCGACGACACCCCTATTGGTCGCCTGACCCTTGGATTTCTCCCTAGAGCTCCACCATCTTCCTTGGTCAACATGCAAACAAACACATATTTGGTTGATCTTCACCCTTGATGATATGACTGTTTGATCCAAGAGAACATGTGCAAAGACTTGGATCTATGGGCCCACTTCAACTACTATAAATAGGGGTACCCCTCGCTTCCAAGACATGAACGCCATCTCCAAGAAGTAGAGAGCTCTACTTCTACTTATTAGTGCTACTACGATAATTTAGTGTGCAATGACGCGCTAATAATAATCATGTAGTCATTGCACCCGTCTTTTCCTAGTTGGTAACGTGGTCTAGTGTTTTTTATAGGAATTATACAGGAGGAATGCACGAGGGTCCTCCTAACTCCTGAGACACCGACTGCAGCTGGGTTCATACTGTTACTGACTGATTCAACTCGCATGCAATGATCCAAGCCGCTGCCGGGTCAAGCCGCCGGCCAAGGACGGCACAGCAGTGCTCGGATCAGATTCCACAACCGGAGAGAAAGTATAGAGATGGGCGCATAT
>CM039579.1:22794328-22840321 GCA_022457205.1 Saccharum spontaneum
GTCCGGTCGTTTGAGCTGCGCATCCGGTCGTCGCGTTTGACCGTTGGCGCGTAGTGACCGTTGGAAGATCTGGCAGCCGTGTTTGAATTCGAGGGACACGTGGACGGTGCAGGGTGATCGGACGCGGTTGAGCGCGTCCGGTCAGTTTCGACTGGCGCGTCCGGTCGACTCGAAAAACGCTCAGTGGAGTGGCAACGGCTCTATTTATATGGGATGCTTATAAATACTCATTGGCCGGCCCTTAGGGAGCTCTCTTGGCTTTTCTAACACTCTTGTGCATCCTATGAGCTAAAGCTTCTCCTCCCACTCATCTCTCTTGCTTGATTGCAAATCAAAAGTGAGATTGAGTGATCCCAAAGTGCATTGCATAGCTTGAGGGCATCTAGTGGCACTTGTGGGTGGTTTAGCCGGTGGATTTCTTATTACTCTTGGAGAGTACCGCTCCTAGCCGGCTTGGAGATTGTTGGAGGCGTTGGCAAGAGAAGGTGATTGTTCTTGGCCACCTCCGGTTGATTGTGAGAGGTTCTTATGCTTTCCTCGGTGGGACGCCAAAAGCAACTCTAGTGGAATGCGCGTGTCATTGAGTTACCTCATTTGAGAGTGGTGTCTTGCGGTGCCTTGTGGGGCGTGCCTTGAGGGGCAAGTGACTTGAGGGTCACACCGGAAAACCATCTAAGTGTTGGTCGACACAACCAGTGACGTAGCTTGTCGGTGCACAAGTGAACACCGGTTGAACAAAAATATTGTGTCTCTTGTCTCCCGGTGATTGGTCTTCATATTGTGTTGTTGTCAATATTGATTGATTGTATATCATCTTGGTGATTGGCAACATCTTCACTCCACCGTTGGTATAAGAATCATAATCCTCTCTCTTACACTTATTTTTACTAGATTATCTTGTGTAGCTCTTGTGGTAGCTTTGCTAGTAGTGTTGTTAGCTTGCTCTCTAGTGTAAAATTAGTGACATAGCTCTTGTGTAAACTAGAGATCATAATCTACTAGACTTGTGGGTAGGAGGCTTTCATCACAACCTTTGGCTAAGCAAAACTCGCTTTACGCCGTTTGTTATTCTAACAAGTTTGCTTAGTTTTATTTGTAGAATTTTTTATAGGCTATTCACCCCCCTCTAGCCATCTAGGATCTTACAAGTGGTATTGGAGCCATGGTCACCGTTTTAATCAAGGCTTAACATCCTTCGGTGTGAAAAATGGCTCAAATTGTGTTCAATCATGTTGGGGGCAAGCCACTGTTCTTTGATGGTGTTAGTTCGTTTGCTCATTAGAAGAGAAAAATGACAATGTACCTTAGTTCTATTCATGAGAGAGTATTGCAAGTCACCGAGAATGATTTTGCTATCATTGATCCCGATCATCTCACCGATGAAGATAGAGCAAATAGAACATGCAATAGAATGGCTCTCAATACACTTTACAATGGTATTGACACAAAAGTATTTGAGGGCATCAAGGATTTAGAATTGGCTAGTGAAGTATGGACAAGGTTGAGTGAGACATATGAAGGCACTAAGGTTGTGAAGAGTGCCAAGCTATATGGGCTCAAGAGTGAGTTTGAGAACTTCAAGAAAAAGGATGATGAAACAATCATTGAAATGTTTCATAGATTGCAAGTGATAGTCAATGATCTCAAGAGCTTAGGGCATAAGACTCAAGATCAAGATTTTTGTCACAAGTTTTTATTGAGCTTACCTAGAAGATTCAAGATGTTGATCATGATATTGCAAAGAGATGGGCTTGAAGCAATGAAGCCTATTGATTTGCTTGGTGAAGTATTGACCTATGACAAATATGATCAAGATGTTGATGACAAGGAGAAGGTGGAAGATGAGAAGAAGAAGAAGATCGTGGCATTCAAGGCCACCTCCTCCAAGGGCAAAGCTACCATCATTAAAGAAGAAGAAGACAACAATGAAGATGGGGAATTTGAAATTGATGATGAGACACTTGCACTTGTAGTCAAGAAGATGGGTCACATGTTCATCAAGAGAAGAAGTTTTAAGAAGAGAAATGACAACTTCAAAAGAAATGAGCAACAAAGGAAGTGCTTCAATTGTGATAGCACCGAACATCTTCAAGCCGAATGTCCCTATGACAAGAAGAAGAACAACAAGAGGGGCAAGTTTGAGAAGAAGAAGAAGAGAGAAGCCAAGATGACATTCAAGAAAGGCAAAGATGGTGCCTATGTGGTCACTTGGGAAAGTGATGAAGAAGAAGATGAAGAATCATCATCTAACAAGGCTTTTGCTTCCATTGCTATCAACAAGAAGCCATCACTATTTGATTCATCCTCTTCATGCTTCATGGCCAAAGAAAATAAGGTATTATATGATGAGAGTGATGATGAAAGTGAAATGGAATATGCTCATGATAGTGATAATGATAATGAAAAAGATGATGATGAACCAACTAAAGAACAACTATATGACTTGATGCAACAAACTAGAGACATAGCTATTGCCAAGGACAAGGAGTGTAAGAAGCTTTCAATGAAAGTAGCAATACTTGAGAAAGTCCTTAGTGAGCTTAAGACCACTCATGAGAGTCTAGTGGAAGACCATGAGGATCTTGGTAAGGCTCATTCCAAGCTTGAAAAGGCTCACTCATTGCTACTTGAGCAACAAGCAAAGAAGGAGGTTGTTGTATCATGTGATATAGGCGTTACATGTGATATAATTGATGAATCCTTTTATGAACCCATCATCATGTCAAATGCTAACCCTTCTTGTAGCTCTTCATCCACCACCACCGACTCTACCTTCACTACTAGTGATGGTTTCACTCGTGATGCCTCACTAATGGTTGAGAATGAGACTCTCAAGAAAGAGGTGGATGAGCTCACTCACGCCCTAGGCAAGGCCTATGGTGGTGAGACTCTTGGAGAGTACCGCTCCTAGCCGGCTTGGAGATTGTTGGAGGCGTTGGCAAGAGAAGGTGATTGTTCTTGGCCACCTCCGGTTGATTGTGAGAGGTTCTTGTGCTTTCCTCGGTGGGACGCCAAAAGCAACTCTAGTGGAATGCGTGTGTCATTCAGTTACCTCACTTGAGAGTGGTGTCTTGCGGTGCCTTGTGGGGCGTGCCTTGAGGGGCAAGTGACTTGAGGGTCACACCGGGAAACCATCTAAGTGTTGGTCGACACAACCGGTGACGTAGCTTGTCGGTGCACAAGTGAACACCAGGTGAACAAAAATATTGTGTCACTTGTCTCCCGATGATTGGTCTTCATATTGTGTTGTTGTCAATATTGATTGATTGTATATCATCTTAGTGATTGGCAACATCTTCACTCCACCGGTGGTATAAGAATCATAATCCTCTCTCTTGCACTTATTTTTTTATAGGCTATTCACCCCCTTCTAGCCATCTAGGACCTTACACCCTCGCGTCATGGAGTTTTTATTAGTACTAGCCATGTACCCATGACGGGTAAAGCCTTACTTCGGCTAGTCCATTACGAGAACGTCTAACCTCGCACTGGGAGTGAAGAGATGGCGAGAGTAGCGTGTACCTTCGGGGCTAGAATTGGGCCGGGTTCAAGGAGTATTGTGCTATCGGGTAGCGATGGACACGTTCTGGTTTTGGGTTACTCGGGTAAGAGTTGATATATGCAAGATTCGGTTCTACATATGTCGTGTGGTTAGGAATCCCCAGCTGGGTAAATGAAGCGGTTTGAATCATCGTTGCTCCACGAGAAAGGAGTCTTGGCCTTGCACCAACATCGTAGTTAAGAACTAGAATTGAAAGAAAGAATGGGAAAGGTCTTGATGATAATTACTTTGATATAGATTAGGATCACCTAGAATTGGTTAATGAACCATCAATGGTAAAAGTAAAACATTGAAAGTAAGGACTCACTTTAGTAAGCTTTTCTGCAAAAGAAAATTTGATTCTGGAATACCCGTACCTTGATTCCCTAAAGCTAGCATGCCCTTGGAGTCTTTGTCTTAGTCGGGTAAGTCTTGTTGAGTACTCTCGTACTCAGGGTTTGTTGAACCCCTTGTTGCAGGTGCGGTTCATGAACAAGTCTGCTTTGAGCCTTGTTGCATGACCGTTGTGGCTGAAGAAAGTGACGACGAGTAGAATGTGTGGCCTCTGGGCAAGGCACCTCGCTTGTGTGATGTAATAAAGTTAGTACTGATACTTCCCTACTATCGGTTTGTAATAATGTTACATAAGGTTTGAGGATTGGAAACTGGTTTGTAAACTTAAGTTATTGTAAGACTTCCGCTACTTTACTCTGTTGAATATTTTGAATAAACTGTTATAATATTGCAATACTCCTGTGATTTGATCCTGTTCGGAGGAAAGCAAGTCTTTTAAGTTATGAGGAACATAAGTACGGCTGTCAGAGGTCATTATGACGATGACGGGTACATGTGGGCCTTTATAATTAGGAGGTTCTGTGATAGCTTCTAAGGCATTTGAGTTATTACACATGGACTTGTTTGGGCCAGCAACATACACTTGCATTGGTGGCAACAAGTATGGTTTTGTGATAGTAGATGAATACACTAGATACACTTGGGTGTTCTTTCTTTATGACAAGAGTGATATACATGATCTATTCAAATCTTTTGTCAAGAGGGTGCAAAATGAGTTTGAGACTACCATCAAGAATATTAGAAGTGACAATGGTAGTGAGTTTAAGAACACAAGAATTGAAGATTTATGTGATGATCTTGGTATTGGACATCAATTCTTACCAACATGCACTCATCAATCCAATGGTGTAGTTGAAAGGAAAAATAGAACCTTGATTGATATGGCTAGATCAATTCTTAGTGAATACAACGTGAGTCATTGATTTTGGAGTGAAGCCATCAACACGGCTTGCTATTGTAGCAATTGTCTCTATTGCCATGGAAAGCTTGGAAAGACATCATATGAGCTATTAAATGGAAGAAAGCCCAACATTACATACTTTAGAGTATTTGGTTGCAAATGCTATATTCTCAAGAAAGGCACTAGTTGAGCAAGTTTGAAAAGAATGTGATGAAGGGTTCTTACTTAGTTATTCTACCACAAGCAAGGCATATAGAGTTTGGAATCTCACTAATGGCACCTTGGAAGAAGTTCATGATGTTGAGTTTGATGAAACCCAAGGATCTCAAAATGAAGCTCAAAACCTTGATGATGTGAGAGGAGATCAATTATCAAATGCAATGGAGAACATGGACATTGGTGATGTTAGGCCAAGGCAAGTTGATGATGATGATGATACTCATGTGATCAACTAAAGTGTGCAAATTGATACAAATCAAGCAAGCTCTAGTGGTTCTCATGATGAATTGCAAGATCAAGGTCAAGCTAGTAGAAGCAACCAACTTCCAATACTCCAACCTACTAGCATTGCAAGAGATCATCCATTGGACCAAATCATTGGTGGAATTCAAAATGGTGTTCAAACTAAATCAAGATTAGCATCCTTTTGTGAGCACTACTCATTTGTGTCAGTTGAAGAACCTAAGAAAATAGAAGATGCTTTGAAGGACTCCGATTGGGTAAATGCCATGCATGAAGAACTAAACAACTTTGCTAGAAATCAAGTTTGGGAACTTGTAGAAAGACCAAAGAACTACAATGTAATTGGCACAAAATGGTTCTTTAGAAACAAGCAAGATCAAGATGGCATGGTTGTGAGGAACAAAGCAAGATTAGTAGCACAAGGATACACTCAAGTTGAGGGTCTTGACTTTGGAGAGACATATGCACTGGTTGCAAGATTAGAGGCAATTAGAATTCTTTTAGCCTATGCTTGTGCCCACAATATCAAGTTATATCAAATAGATGTGAAAAGTGCATTTCTCAATGGGTACATAAATAAGTTGGTCTATGTTGAGCAACCTCCCGGTTTTGAAGATGACAAGAAGCCTGACCATGTTTATAAGCTCAAGAAGGCATTGTATGATTTGAAGCAAACACCTAGAGCATGGTATAAGAGATTGAGGGACTTTCTTCTCTCTAAAGGGTTCAAGATGGGAAAGGTTGACACCACTCTCTTCACCAAGAAGCTTGCAAATGACTTGTTTGTGTTACAAATCTATGTTGATGATATTATTTTTGGATCAACAAATCAAGACTTCTGTGAAGAGTTTGGAAAATGATGGCTAATGAGTTTGAGATATCTATGATTGGAGAGCTTAGTTACTTCCTTGGACTTCAAATCAAGCAAATGAAGAATAACACTTTTGTAAGTCAAGGCAAGTACATCAAGGGAATGATCAAGAAGTTTGGATTGCAAGATGTTAAGCCAATGAGTACACCAATGGGCACAAATGATCAATTGGGTGTTGATGCTAGTGGCAACATGGTAGATCAAAAGTAATACCGGTCTATAATTAAAAGTTTGCTCTATGTCACCGCTTCTAGGCCGGATGTGATGTTTAGTGTGTGCAAGTGTGCAAGATATCAAGCTTCACCTAGAGAAAGTCACTTGAAAGCAACCAAGAGAATATTGATATATCTCAAGGGCACTCATGATGTTGGACTATGGTATCCCAAGGGATCTAATTTTGAGTTGATTGGATATTTGGATTCCGACTATGGTGGTTGCAAGATTGATAGAATGAGCACAAGTGGCACTTGTCAATTGCTTGAAAGATCTCTTGTTTCATGATCATCAAAGAAACAAAATAGTACTGCACTATCTACCGTCGAGGCCGAATACATTAGTGCCGATAGTTGTTGTGCATAATTGCTTTAGATAAAAGCCACCTTGAATGATTTTGGAATCAAGTTTAAAAATGTGCCTTTGTTTTGTGACAATGAAAGTGCTATCAAGATGACTCAAAATCCAGTTCAACGTTCAAGAACCAAGCACATTGACATAAGTCATCACTTCATAAGAGACCATCAATAAAAGGGTGATATTAGCATTGAAAGCATTGGCACCGAAGATCAATTAGCCGACATATTCACAAAGCCACTTGATGAGAAAAGATTTTACAAGTTGAAGAATGAATTGAACATACTTGACATCTCCAACTTGAAATAAGTGCACCCCCACATTCTTATATGACATGCCTCCCCTTCGATAATGCAGGGTAAAGTTGTTTAGCATACCATTTATACTTTGCTAAGGACATGGTTAGAACATATAGACATATTTGCATGACAAATAGGCTCATTCATGAAAATTAAATGATTTCGATGTATATATGATACTACTATTGCTTCTATGATTGATTGATCTAGTGGTAGCATATGACATGTTTGTGGGCTTGCAAATCTAGTGTTGAATCTAGAAAATGAGCTCATGATGTGTAATTCAACATGCTCAAGATAACCCTTATACTTTATGAGGTGTGAAGAAGCTTGTGCTTGGATCAAACCAAATTACATATTCTAGGCAAGTGGTCTAGATTGAACCATAGTTTGGACTCCCTCATATTGATTAACTTAACTCTCACTAAAATTGGCATATTTTTGTGGTTGTTGACAAAGGGGGAGAGAAAAGTCACAAAGATAAAAAGTTAAGTTGCAAAGGGGGAGAAATAAGTCACAAAGGTATAGTAAGGGGGAGAAAGATATAGTAAGGGGGAGCTAATACTATCGAAATTGAAAATTAATTTCATTTCATATTTTTATGGTGGTTGTCATCAATTACCAAAAAGGGAGAGATTGAAAGCCAAGGTTTGGTTTTGGTAATTAATGACACCAAGTTGCTAATGTCATATGTTAAGTGGTTTGAGTTAGGCATAAGCAACACACGTGATGAAGGAGCATGTGGCATGAAGTGATGGCCACAAGATCACAAGAGGTGGAGATGCACATAAAATGATGATCAAGGTGATCAAGCATGTGGACATGGACATGGAACAAAGTGATCAAGGCAAAGGTATAATCATAGGGTTTGCTTTTACCGGTCTAAGATGAGTAGAGAAGTGATTGACCGGGTTTAGGATTGATAGCCGACTATCAAGAGGAGCAATCACGGTTAGCTCGGGAATCAAGTGCCACTAGATCAATGTCTTGAGCATATGCATTAGGATCTAGTAGAGAGCTAACATAACCCTTTGAAAATGTTTGTGAAATGCTAACACATATGCACATGATGGTGTACACTTGGTGGTGTTAGCACATTTGCGAAGGCGGTGGAGTTTTAGCGGTGGAGAGGGGTCTGGGGTCCATTGCACAAGCTCGGCGGGATTCAGCGCTTTTCATGGAAATGAAACACCTATTTTCCATTGTGCCGGAGGCGAGAAAACGGAGGCGAAAGTCCGGTGTGTTTCTCACTGGAAAACAGTGACCGGACGCTGGACCGGACGTGGTCCAGGGTGGACCTGAGCGTCCGGTCAGCTCAAGTCAAGGGCTGTGGCGCAGCGCGCCTAGGGTTTGTGATCGGACGCTAGTAGATGGCTTGGAGCAGCGGAAGTGATTGAGCTCACAATTAGAGATTGTTGGAGCCCTCACTAAGTGTTGTAAGGGGTTCTTGATCCTTCCCCGTGGGAGCTCGTGAATTGGATACTCTAGTGGAGCTCGTGGCTTGGAGGATCCCCATCTTGTGTGCGGTTGTACGGCGCCCGCCGAGGGCTCGACTCTTGATAGTCGATTAGCTCACGAACCGACAAGTGGGTGTATCGCCACAACGAGGAGTAGCTTGCCGGGAAGCAAGTGAACCTCGGGATAAATTCTTGTGTTGTTCTTTTCCCGGGGATTTCTCTTGTGTGGTTGATTGATTGATTGGTTCTTCTCATCTCTACACGGTGGTATAATCACTCAAAGCTCTTCTCTCGCATTACTCCTTTTCTAGCTTGTGGTTGTTGTTGTGTTTTGTGGATAGCCTTATACTAGACTTGTGTAGGTGGCTTGCTTAATTAGTTAGAGCTAGTGCATTTTGTTTCGCCACCTTTTGTACTAACATGTGTGGTTAAGTAATTCTTGTAGAAGTTTTAATTAGGCTATTCACCCCCCTCTAACCTATTTGGACCTTACACACGGGTTGTAACCGGAAGTCCACGGTGTGTTGGGGAAGGTGGGCCGGGAACCCTGGTTGCCGCCCGTGGTGAAGTTGATGTGGCCGCCAGGGTTGCCCTTCCCGCGGCCGTAGTCGCGATCCCGCCTGGGCCGGTTGTTGTTGTAACCGGATCCGTGGCCGCTGAGCCACCGTTGTTGGAGCCGTAACCGTCGGAAGACGAGCCGACACCAGGGGTGCCAGCAGTAGAACCGCCCGAGGGTACACCGGCCGGTGATGGAGACCGTGAGCCACCCTGAGCGATCATGGCGTGCTGTGCGACGAGCTTGCCGTGCTGGGATTCATAGAGCTCCTCGAGGAGAAGGAAGGATCGAGCGGATAGGAAGGTTTGCGGGGGCTGCTTGGAGGTGATGGTGGAGATGGTGTGGCGGAATTTGTTGTTGAGCCCGCGCAACATGTTCAGCACTTGGGAAGGCTCGGAGATCAGCTGGCCAAGATCACGGAGGGCACTGGCGAGTTCCTTGAGCTTGGTGGTGTAGTCCGTGATGTTGAGGTCACCCTGGTACAAGCTTCGGAACTCGAACTCCAAGTACATGGCCCGATGCAGCTGATGGTCGCGGAAGAGATCGATGATCGCGGTCCAGAGGGCATGCGCCGAGGCGTTGAGAATGCGAAAGATGCGGAGGACGTCACGCGTGATGGTGTTGCAGATCCAATTGACCAATGATCAATCATGAGCCACTCTGGATCGGCACATTGAACAACGGTTGGAGCAGTGTCGACGTGGGAGCGGAGACCGAATTTACCGAGGACGAAATCGAAGAAGCACCGCCATTCGGGATAGTTCGGGTTGACGATGTCGAGCACCACCGGGACATGGGACTTGATGTTGATCGTTTGGAAGGAAGAAGCAGGAAGAGGATGAGGTGGTGGTGGTGGTGGCGGCGGCGCTCGGCGAACATCATCGAATGGAGTCGTGAAGGATGCGACGGAGGAGGAAGAAGGAGAGGAACCGCCATGGGCGGACTGCTCGAAATCGAATAGCGGATTGACATCCATGACGAGCAGCGGAAGAGGAGGCGAGCGCTGGCGATAGAGATCAAACCACGCTGACTGATACCATGAAACAGAGTTGGATCAAACCTCAGATTGTATTGATCTCATAAATGAATATTTATACACTGACAACTCTACAACCTCCAATGAAAACTCTACGCGGGAAACAAGCCTGCGGCGTAGCTCACTAAGCGGAGGCGCTGGCGTGCACAGCGAGCGCGCAGTGTGCGTGACGAGTGCGCGACGTGGGTGAGCGCGTGACGGCGCGTGATCTGGTGACCGAGTCAAAACTGGAACCGCAACCTTCCATTATCAATATGGTCCGGCCTTGTTTAGTTTTTGGGTGTAAAGTTTTAGGGTGTCACATCAGGTGTCATATGGGGGTGTCGCATGGAGTGTTCGGATATTAATAAAAATACAAATTACAGAATCCGTGAGTAAACCGCGAGATAAATTTATTAAGCCTAATTAATCCGTCATTAGCACATGTGTTACTATAGCACTTATTGTCAAATCATGGACTAATTAGGTTTAAAAGATTCTCCTCGTAAAGTAGTCGCAATCTGTACAATTAATTATTTTTTAATCTATATTTAATATTTTATGTATTTAAACCTTTAATGGGGGGAGAGTCTAAACTTTTTGGGTGGAACTCAGCAAGGCCTGAGTTGAGATCTACCTGTACGTGGTATATTCAGACGCATAGGCGCATAGCAATAGCAGCATGTAAGGCCGCGTTCACTTCCTACAGGAACCTAAAATATTTCCTCTTCTACCCATCACATCAAATCTTTAAACACATGCATGAAACATTAAATGTAGGTAAAAAAAACTAAGCCCCTGTTTGGTTGAGCTTATCAGCACGGCTTATCAGCCGTGGAACAGTGTTTTTATCTCACAGCAAATCAGCCACAGCCGGCTTATAAGCCAAAAAAACAGCCTGCCGAACAGGGCCTAATTACATAATTTGTCTGTAAAGTTCGAGACGAATCTTTTGAGTCTAATTAATCTATGGTTAGACAAATTTTACCAAATAACAACGAAAAGTGTTACAGTAACTTTTCATCCTAACTTTTTCATCTAAACACACCCTAAGAGTAAAAAAAACATGCGTAAGCATGAGCATTTCGCTACCAAGGGTCAATAGGGCATGCCGGCAGGCACGGTGAGTTGAGACAACAAACGAGTACTGCTGGTTACTGTGGTTACTGACGTGCCGTGCTGTATGTGGCATGGTCCCACGCGTATCAATGCATGCTTCTTCGGATGTTTCGATCCCGGTTCCGGGCAGGCAGGCAGGCATGCGTACGGTCCAGATCTCTACTGATATATCATGTCACACCTTCACCATGACCGCAACCATGCAGTTACTCCGTTACTGCCAGATCTTTCGGGTCCTTCTTGCTTCGATGGGCTCAAACACAGTCATGGTTGCATTTTCCATGTGGCCGCTTTGGTACATGTACGACCGACGTACCCTTGTTTAGTTTCACAATTCTCTCCCCAAATTTCACTATGCAAAAAGAAGATTCCCCGTCACATCAAAATGTCGGTAAATACATGGAGTACTAAATGTTGATGAAATTAAAAACTAATTGTACAGTTTTATTGTACTTTGCGAGACGAACATTTTAAGCCTAGTTAGTCAAAATTTGGATAATTTTTACCAAATACAAACGAAATGCTACAGGAATTCTGCTACAGTGTTTTTCTCCCCAATTCTTCCATCTAAACGAGGCAGTAGTAGGTGAGGCCAGCACTGGGAGGGCCGAAGGCGGTACAGAGAAGGAGAGCGGCGGAACGAGATGGGTCGGAGGGCGACATGATGAAGAAGATGATGGGAGGTGGGAATGTGAAAATAGAGAGAGGAAGAAAGTAAATAAAGGAAGAAAAAAAAGAGAGAAAAAAAGAGAAGGGTATTATGAATATTTCATCCATGTTATCTACATACAAAGTTATTTACCCAAACATTTTACCAAAATAGCTTCAGCTTTGCCCATAAAGCAAAGTTGTACTAAGCTGGTCATTAGATTTACATCTATCTTGCTTTCATCCTGTATTTTCTATCATTTTTCTTACGAACTCAAGTAAGCTAAATTGGTCGTCAAACCCTAGCAAGACTACCCTTGCCCATCCATGCAAGACAATCAACGCCAACAAACTAAACGTTGTTGCTCGCGCCAGCCAGGTCGACGTGGCTAGGTAAGCCGTGAGCTAGAGCATATCAATTCATGGGCCGGGCGATCCGATCCGACCCGACAAAGAAAACTTGACATGAGCTGATGGTATGTCGGGTTGAGTCCCGGCCATGATTTTCGCGCGTGGATAGCGCCCGAACGTCTGGATGCCCACGCAGCTCACCCCAGTCCGACATCGTCCCACCCTCGTCTGGCTTCGCCCCACCCACGCGCGCACTTTGCCCCATATCTGCGCCCACCGATCATTTCCCGGACCCGCTCATCTCTCTTCGCGCAAGCGGCACTCGAGAGCCGGGACCGGCTTGCCCCTAACCGGAGCACCCGTCAGCCCGCCCCCAGCGCCCCCGTTTGCAGCCCCCCGCTCGCCCCTGGCCAAACAACATAAAACACTTGTAACATGAAAAAAATTTAAATGCAACGTACGTCTGAAAACAAATGAAACACTTGGAACATGCACTTGTAACATGTGTGTGGAAAACATGAAACATCCAAAAAAAATAACACTTGCAACATGAAACCACTTGCTACAACGTAAGATGAAACAACTGAAACATTTTGGAACATACTATTACAACATATATAAAACATATACAACATCCAGATAAAAAACGATTGCAACATTCGTTTTGAAACAGATGAAATATTCTGAACCAACGCTTGCAACGTGCATCTGAAACACTTACAACATATGCAACATGTGCATCATCCCCGATCTACTTTTGTAATTTCAAAATGAAACAATTACAACATTTATTTGAAACGTCTAAAACAATTAAAACATACATATACAACATAGGAGAGGGGAAGGCCATGGCCGGTTGATTTCAGCCGCCGAGGTCAGAGCCGGCAAGGAGCGGCGCACACACGAGCACCACCACCACCAGCAGCGAGCTTCGCTCGGCCGGGCGGGCGCACTAGCACTAGTGGTGCGTGCGCACCAGCACCACCAGCATCGGTCTTAGCTCAGCCGGGCAGGCGGCGCGCGCGACAGGCAGGGCGAGCACCGTTAGCAGCAGTGGCGCGACGGGCAGGGTCGAGAAGCGCCCGAGGCGGGGGTGAGCAAGCGGCACCGGATGGGTCGCGTGGCAGCAATGAGGTAGATTGACATATGTGTTTGGAACGGGACGGACGGAGTGGCCGCCGCCAGGCGTTATGGTGTGGAGAGGACGGGGCGAGAGCGAGTGGATGAGTGCTTGTTGGGCGGCGTCACAGCCCACCATCGGCATCGTTCGGGGCTCCGGGCTGACGGACGCTCTGTACCCGGTATCATCGGATGTTTTTGACCCAACTTAAGGTCTTGTTTAGTTTGCACATGTTAAAGTTTAACTCCCACCATAGAGTACTAAATGTAGACTAATTATATGTATGTTGGCATAGATTAGGAGTAATTTACCAGACGAAACTATTAAACCTATTTAGTCTAAGATTGAAAACTTTTTGTCACGAAAGTGCTGTCCGCCAAAATAACGTCCGCCAAAATAGAAGAACCTGAAAAATAGTCAGACCCGAGTCTGTCGACCTGACCTATCAGTGCATGAATTGAACTTAAAAAAGAATATTTTGATCTAACCATTTTCATTTTGGTCCGACCTGAACTTGGTCCAAGGCGACTGGAGATAAACCAGAGCGAGAAACCACGGCTGAACCGCACCGAACCGAAGGGAAAGATACCTGGCCCGGTTCGTAGCTGGTGGCCCAGCGACATGATTGAAGGATTGATTGGACCATAAGACTACCCAACATCTATATTCATCCTCTATACGTCTTAATCAGCTATATTCTCTCCTTTATACTCAATTCCTCCGCACCCATTCATCCTCTATATCATCCTCTATCCACTCTATCCACTATGGGACCCACTTGTCACTTTATCTAAATATATCCATGTGTGATCTAGTTTTGAAGGATTTATTGAGACGAATTTAATGGTGCAATCGAAATTTAATTTGGATTTTTGGTCTATGAGTTATAGCATTTTTACCTTTGTTTAGCTAGTGGGGCCTGCTACTATAGAGTATATAGTAAGCACTGTACTACTCTAAATATAGAGTGAGAGGAAGAATAAAGTATCATTTTAGAGTATCCAGTACAGTAGTTTTTACTCTATATTAATATTCTAAAGCTTTAGAGTATCATTTTAAGTACCAGAAGTACTACAATGCAGCGCCACTCGCCGTCGTCGGTGACCGTGGCTTGGCTGATGGCTCCGTTGGGCAGCCGCTGTGCGTGGTCACTGTGCGTGGTCACTGTGAACGTGTGCCGGTGCACAGCGCCGCGGTCACTTCCTACGTACTAGTTCCTACGCCGGCCGGACGGACGCTGCATGCTGCAAGGTGGTACAGGCACTGTGCGGTAGCGCTGCGGCTGGCCGGCCGGGCACTGGGGCCGCGCGACGCGAGGCGGCATCGGGCGTCGGGAAAGCTGGGGACGGACAGCTTTGAATGCGCGCGGCCGCGGCAGCCGGCAAGCTTCAGGCCTGTCAATCCCAACCGCCGGTGGCAACTGGCAATGCATCCGCGGATCCGCTGCTTCCGCTCCTCCTCCTCGCCTCCTCGGCTGGCCGCTAGTCGCTACAGGAAGTACTGTACCTGTACGTAGCAAATGCAGCCGCATTCATTTCAGTCAGCTGCCGTATCGCTTGCATTGCAGGTCTAGTAGAGCTGTAGTGGTGTTGTATACGTACAAGTATACGTACGAACGGGAAACAGTCCGCCTACCGGCAGCAACAGCGGGCGGCAAGGCAGCTTGCTTGTCGAGTCCGCCACGACGCACGTCGCCTCGAGCACCACAGGCCGAGTGCTAAGCCTGGGCGTTCGGGTTGCACGATTTTTTCGGGTTAAGTAATTCGGGTAATTCAAAATTCGAGTAATAAAAACTGTTATCCGATTTTTGCCTCTAAAAAATACTACCCGTAAATTCGGGTACCGATAATTCGGGTTTAGGTTCGGGTATTACCCGATATATCAAATTTACGGAAAACAACAAACTACACTAAATTTCAGTAGCGATCTATACATAATTTCAGCAGCAATTTGTATAGAATTTCAACAGTAATTTGCAGAGAATAATATATTATAGTCACTCGTTCAAATAGAGAGAATCATATTCTAATAAAGTGACAAGTGAAAGTGTTCAACTAACAACATATGATAAATACAAAGATAAA
Source organism: Saccharum spontaneum (assembly GCA_022457205.1). Classification (NCBI taxonomy): domain Eukaryota; kingdom Viridiplantae; phylum Streptophyta; class Magnoliopsida; order Poales; family Poaceae; genus Saccharum; species Saccharum spontaneum. Next base: position 22,809,677 of record CM039579.1, read on the forward strand.
AATAAATCTTTGGGTAGTTCGGGTAGTTTGGGTACCGAGAGATATTACCTAAATTACCCAAACTAATTTCGGGTAATTAAAATCACTATCCAAATTTAAAATCGGATACCTTGGTTCGAGTAATTTGGATATAGGTAATGGATATCAGGCATTTTGCCCAGGTTACCGAGTGCAGCGCGGCCGAGCGGGCAGCCGGGCGTGCCACTGCCATGCCATGCGCCCGTGCCCGTGCCGCCATGCTGTGCGCGAGTGACGCAGGCCACCACCGGCTAGGCTACCTGACCTCAACCTATAGCAACCCTTGTCAGCTTGTCTTATCCCATCCGAGAGCCTCCTAACTGTTGCTGCCGGGCTGCTGCCGCGACGCGCCAGTGCTGCATGCTGGCGGGGCACTGTGCGGCAGATCTCGTGAGGTCACTCGCAGACTCGCTCGCTCACACCCCCGTCGCATGCTTGCGTACCTGCCGGTCGGGCACGCACCGGCACGGCGGCACTGGGGCTGCTGTGGCCGGCCGGGCCCTAGGCACAGTGGCCGTGGCATGGCAGCAGTGGCGCAGCGCGGCCACCACGGCACCGCCGCTCCGGGAGGCAAGCAACCGGAGCCGCCTGCGCCTGCCGCGGGGGATGGGGATGGGATCGGGAGAGAATCCGATCCGATCCATCCAACAGCAACAACTCCAGCATGTCCGTGTCCGTCGCCCTGGGATAGTAGGCCGCATAGGCCCCCCGGCGCGAGCTCCGTCTGTGGCCATGTCGTCGCCTACTCGCCTGGGCATCCGGAGGGCCCCTCTAGGCCTCTAGCCTCGTCGCGCGCAGCAGGACCGGAACGGCGTGCACGGTGCGCACGTAGGCGTACGGATCGCGCGCCTACGATGTATGGATCCGAAGCTGTACGGTGTATCGTGCATACGTACCCTAGTGCTAACCGGCCTACAGTACTCCCTGTGTAGCCAAAATAAAGCTGCCACGGTACACTTTGGCCTCGTTTAGTTACCAAACTTTGGGACCAAAATCTCCATAGTAAACGTCATGTTACACTGTAGCAATTTTGTTTTTATTTGGTAATAATTATCCAAACATTGATTAATTAGGCTCAAAATGTTCGTCTCGCAAAGTACAACAAAACTGTACAATTAGTTTTTGATTTCATCTATATTTAGTACTCTATGCATGTATCGACATTTTGATGTGATGAGGAATCTTCTTTTTGCATAGTAGAATTTAGGGGTGAATTTTGGTATCTAAACCAGGCCTTTAAGGACGAAATAGGTTGCCACTGAAAACGTTGCTAGTCTAGGGGCTGGTTCGGCTGGTGGAAAAGCCGGTCGGTTTCGGCTGATTCAATAGTGTTCTGTGAGAGAACAAGCTGAAACAAGCTGAAACAAGCCAAAACATGACCAGCAGAACAGAGCCTAGGACGAAAACATGGCGCGTGCGTCCGTACGAAATGGGAGGGCCTTTGAATGCTGGGAAATTTTCTAAATCTTGTGTTTTTTTTAAGTTGAACTGATTGCATAAAATCCATGTATGATTCTAGTAAAAATCATACATTTCAAAAGGGGCTCGTGCATTTGGTAGAGTTATGGTACCAGCTAAAACTACTCGCCTTCTGTAGCTTTCTGTGTCTAAAAGCATTCTTTGGCTCTCAGTAGCTTGTCAAGAAAAAACATTTACTAAAAACAATTTCTCATAGTAGATAAAAAGAACGAAACGCCCGTAATATCCTTATCATTTCTTAATTTATTTATAGTTTCTCTTCTTCTATTTCTTCTCTCTTTCTTGTCCGCTTGGCTTTTTGAGCGTGTTTGGATTCCGGCCGTACCATGCCACGCTGCTGAAAGTCCTATGTTTGGTGTTGATAATTAGTGACAATACCTAGTACTAACCACATAGCAAAGACATATGTGTAGCTATGATATGGTTGGTGCAATGACATGGTGAAGTAAGGACCAAGCAATGGTGATTTGATCAAGTGCTTGCCATGCTGGAGTTGGAAGAAGGTGCAAAGCTAAATTATGGAGCTCAAGGCAAAGGTATATGATAGGGTTTTCCATTTTGCATCCAAGATACCATAGAGAGCGTGGATGGCTTAGGATCGATAGTTGTACTATAAAGAAGAGAATTTCTAGGGCTATTGATCACTTAAATGCCACTAGATGAGTATTCATTTGCATATGCATTTAGATCTAGTGGAGAGCTAACTTAACATCTTGAAAATGATTGTGAAAATGCTAACACACATGCACGTGGTGATGTACATTTGGTGATGTTAGCACATTTGCGAAGGCGGTAGAGATGAATTTGGGGCCCTCTCTCCCTCCTGCCGAGCTTGCGAGGCGGGATTCAACGCTTTTTGTGGAAGTGAAACGCCTATTTTCCATTACGCCGACGACGGAGATTTTCTCTAAGTCATCGTGGATACAAATGCAGGCGAACGGAGGTCACTGGTAGTGACCGGACGCGGTCACGGTATGACCGGACGCGTCCGGTCAGTGGCAGAGCAGCGCACGGCTCGGGTGTGGTCAGTTCGACCGCCGTGTCCGGTTAAACACGCTGTGAGGCAACGAGGCGCTTAGGGTTAATCGGACGCTGGGCGCGTCCGGTCGCGAAAAACCCTCTCTGGACCCTTTCTGTACTCGAACCGGACGCCGCGTGTAACGTGTCTGGTCAGTTCAGGCAGCGTGTCCGGTCGCGTGGTCAGCAACGCGAATCAGTGGCGACCGGACGCCGAGGCACGTCCGATCAGTTTGATCGGCGCGTCCGGTCACTCTAGTGTGTGAACGAGTTCTTTTAAGTAATCGTTACGATCGAACAAACGAGATTCAAAGCGAGACAAGTGGCGTTCATCGGGGAAGTCGCGCTGGCGCGACCGGACGCTGACCGCGTCCGGTCAGTGCGCAGGCTGCAGCATCGTGAGCCTATAAATACTTGTTGGCCGGTTCCTATAAATACTTGTTGGCCGGCTCCTAGAGGTCTCTCTTGGACATTTTGACTCTCTAACATCCTCTTGAGCTGAGCACATCCCCTCCCACTCATCTCCCTTACTTGATTGCCTAATCAAAGTGAGATTGAGTGATCTCAAGTGTATTTGCTTGTGAGTTTGCATCTAGTTGACACTTGGGTGTTTTTTTTGCTGCGGGATTCTTATTTCTCTTGGTGGTTGCCGCCACCTAGACGGCTTGGAGCAGCGGAGGAGGTCCGGCACGTGTTGGTGATTCTTCGTGGCCAACTCCGATGAGCTTGTTGTGAGGGATTGTTGTGGTTCCCCGGTGGAGCGCCGAATTCCAACTCTAGTGGATTGCTCGTGTCGAAACTTCTCACCATTTGGTAGGTTCTTGTGGCGCCTTTTTGAGAGGCTCGGTGTGTGATACCGATTAGCCACCGAACCACGTGGTGTAGGGGGACACAACGGGGACTAGCGTGCCGATAAGCACGTGAACCTCGGGATAAATCATTGGTCTTCATTTCTTGATTGTGATTGATCCATCCCGGTGTTTTGTTAATCTTGAATATCATCTATTGAAATCATTGATTGGTTGGCTTTATTCATCACTCCTTGGTGAAATCACTTCTATACCTACTCTTACATTACTTGTGTTACTATCTTGTTACAGTTTAGCTTTGCTTAGTTGTTTTGTTAGCTTAAGTAGTGTAACTTCTTCAATTGTTACTCTCGCAGTCTAAACTTGTGCGGTTGTGTGAACCATACTAGAATTGTTAATTAGATAGGTGGCTTGCATCACTTCCCTAGGCTAGGCAAGACTCGCATCTCGCCTTTTGATATACTAATCAACTTGTGTAGCACAATTTGTAGAAAAATTTATTAGGCTATTCACTCCCCTCTAGCAATCAAGACCTTTCAGCTGCGTCTGTGGCGGCCACAACTTGTGGCGGTCGAATTACACGCCACACTCACCACGGCCACGCCACATTTATTACACGCTAGAAGACAAGCGGCAGGAGCAAACGACAAAGACAGCGTACCGTGGCTGCCTCAACGTATACGCCATCCAAACAGCGGCTAGCGTACCGTGGCAGCCACGAGTGTGGCGTGGTGAGTGATGGCGCCGAACCAAACAGCCCTAATCTGCTTGTGTTGCCTTCCTTGATTCGCCTCAACTGTTGGGCCGTACCATGCCAGCACTGCCCGTGTCCCTCCTTCTGCCACCCACAGCCTCCCTCCATCATGTCGGGGTTCTTGAGCTTGATCTCAGAACGACACCCACATCCATGTCGCCACAGAAGAGGGGCATTTTCTTTCAATGATGAATAACAAAGCACTACATGGTCCTCCCCCCCAAAAAAAAAGAATTTATAGAACAGTTAAAGTATGTTAAGTTTATTTGACCAAATTTAAATGAAAAACGGTAATATTTATCGTACTGAATAGGTATAATTAGATTCATCACAAAATATGTTTTCATAATATACTTATTTAGCATTATAAACATTAATATTTTTATCTTTGTATTTGATCTAAATTTAAGCACTTTAACTGAGAATGCACCTAGAATTACATTTTTTTTGAACGGTTGTAGTATCATTTCACATTATTTGTCCTACACGCATACCTAGATGGCATAATATTTGAAGAATTGTTAATGAGATGCGAGGCTGTTTGGTTGATGATTTCTGCAGCTGATAAGCCGGCTGAAGCTGATTTGTTGTGAGAGAAAAACATTGTATTATGATGGATAAGTTCAAGTGAACATGGCAAAATTTGTGCGTTTTGAATAGAATATGTATTTGCTACTCTATCCAATAGAACAAAAACACTAAAAATTGCGCAAGAATTTACATACCTTTTATGGCTTCTATGTACTATACAAAACCGCACAAATATTTTCCAAACTGAGGTAGCAGCACCCTGTGTTTTGTCTTGAGCGTCAGCATTTACTTTACCTGTGGTTGACTTGAATTAATCCGGCAGGCGTGGGCCGGACGCCCTGTCAGCTGTCACGCCGTGACCGTGCGCGACAAGCATTTAACACAGAACGCCATAATTTATCAAAAAAAAAAAAAAAACAGAACGCCGTGCCGAACTTCACAGTAGCCTTATAAGAAAAACACAGTAATAGATGGCTTCTTGTCTCTTAACAGAGCACGTCAAATAATTTTGACCGAGTTCATAGTTGCCCGTTCCGTTCTCAGTTGAAAATAGATTTTGAGTAGAAAAATTGAGTAACGACAAATGGAACAATGACGGCCCAACAGGAGCTGCAGCTGGTTCGCCTTCACTGCTAGGAAGCACTTTGTCCTGCTTCCGAAATTATTAAAAGTATAATATTTGGTAGTTAATTAAAATTATAATCTAACGCTCCATATATATTTTGAGAGATGTCTTTCCCCCTAAAACTTTATACTGTATATAAACATCCGAAATACCAAAGCTGAAAACAAATGGATACTGTATTTCGAAGAGAGGCTTGTAGTGACGCAGACACAGATACCAGCAGGGTTTTTTTTACCGACCGGTTTCCGGTAACCGCCGGGCTCCGGTAGCGGCAAACCGGCCCGGTTTACCGGTAACCGGTCGGTAACCGGCCGAATTCAAAATCAAATTCAAACCCTGCTTCGGTTCGGTTCGGTTCCGGTTTACCGGCCGGTTTGGAGCGGTAACCGACCGGTTTGACCGGTTTACCGCTCGGTTTGAGTTTGGAATTTTTTTTCTTTTTTTTTTCAAACTTCTATACGTATAAATAAATACTAAACGAACTCGAATTTGAAAAATTTTTACACCATTGGCTTCTATAAATCATGAACTATTTTTAGGAATTTTTCAGCATTTTTTGTTTTTTTTTAATTTTAAATTTGAATTTGGGGGCCTTAACGGGTCGGGACCGGGATTTTTTTTCTTTTTTTTTAAACTTCTATACGTATAAATAAATACTAAACGAACTCCAATTTGAAAAAAATTTTACACCATTGGCTTCTATAAATCATGAACTATTTTTAGGAATTTTTTCAGCATTTTTTTTAAATTTTAAATTTGAATTTGGGAAATACCTAACCGGACCGGACCGGAACCGGACCGGCCCGGTTAGGGCGGTTACCGCGGTTTACCGCGGTAAACCGACCGGTTTTTTTAACCCTGGATACCAGTCCCCAATCGACACTCCACCGTCATATCGTCATTGCTGCAGTCACACGGCACGTGAGTAAGTTTTTGTCCTACGTAAAACATCGTTTAGACGTCACCTTCGATGTTTTACGGGATGTAAAAGGTGGGTTCAGATACTAATTATAGAACTTGTCCCTAGACTGTAAGATAAATTTATTAAGATTAATTAATCTGTTATTAGTACACGGATTAATTAGGCTAAAACATTTTGTCTCGCAAAATACATATAATCTGTACAATTAATTATTTTTTAATTTATATTTAATACTTTGTATATTTGGAAAGATCCTCGACAAGGCCGAAACGCGCCTTTTAATTTCTGGGGCAGTCGAGTAGTCCACCATCAGTGCAGTGCGGTCAAGGCACCGTCTCATCTTCTCATCTGATGGCCGTCGGGTCGGGTCTGATCACGCAGACATGAGACCTGGGCCTTGTTTAGATGAGAGAATTGGGGAGAAAAACACTATATCAGAATTCCTGTAGCATTTCGTTTGTATTTGGTAAAAATTATCTAAATTTTGACTAACTAGGCTTAAAATGTTCGTCTCGCAAAGTACAACAAAACTATGCAATTAGTTTTTGATTTCATCAACATTTAGTATTCCATGCATTTGCCGACATTTTGATGTGACGGGGAATCTTCTTTTTGCATAGTGGAATTTGGGGAGAGAATTGGGGAACTGAACAAGGCCCTGAGGACCAAACGGCCTCGAGTGAGATACGTACTCCAGTCTCCAGGACAGATTCTGTTGCAAAAGAACGGAAAAACCGTTCCACGTCACAATTCAGCCACAAACCGATTGCCGCTGAAAGCTTTACAGCGTGCCCCTTGTTTAGATCACCTCAAAATTTCAAGTTTTTTCACTCTCTCTTCATCACATTAATTTTTAGCCGCTTGCATGGAGTACTAAATATAGGTAAAAAAAATATCTAATTACACAGTTTAGTTCAAAATCACGAGATGAATCTTTTGAGCCTAGTTGGTCCACGATTGGACAATATTTATCAAATAAGACGAAAGTGGTACTATTTATCAGATTGAAAAAATCTTCAATCTAAACAAGGGCGTGTTTTCATTTTTCAAGAAAAAAAAAACTTGACTACAAAAGCATCTTGGCATCACGCTGTTTATTGCCTGCAACTGACACATATAGTATCCTTTGCTAACGCATGCAGCCACTCCCTCCCGTCTGGCCCGCGTGTCAGGGACTGAGACACTCCTTTGTTATCGATTTTGAATGTCTTTGTTCCTTTCTATTTATTATTTTTTTCAATTAAAAGAAAACTCTATGTAAGGTCCGTTTGCTAGAGCTCTGCCTTCAACTCCTCTGTGTACAAGAAAAATATTTGTTATCTCTTCTATTAGAGTAAATTAGAAGCCGATAAAACTATTATTTTTAGTTTCATTACTCCTCTGCACACTTATAAAACATTATATATAAAAAGCCATCTAGAACCATACCAAACATAGCCCAAATCATTTGAACTTGGCCTAACAACAATACCAACTCAACTGAAGAATCGATAACATGCCAAAACACTCTACACAAAAAGGGATTTCGACCATCCCCAAGAACACGCTGAGAGTTTTTTTCCATCATCCAACTGGCTTGGTACACATGAGTAAATTTATTTCCGTGGCTTCCAAATAGAGTTTCGTGTGCTGAATTCTTCTAATAGCATATCATGCTTACATATCTTAAAGCATCTCTAAGAGTCTCTAAATTTACTCTCTAAATCATCATTTGGAAAGTTATTGAGTATAAATCGCTTTATATTTTTTATACCGCAACAACTTTTCTATATCTTATACGCACTCTAGAGGGTCATCCTCGCTCTCTATCTTTAGCTAATGAGAAATTCAGAATAGATGATGTATATATTTTGAGATCCAATTAAACAGGCTATTGGAGGGTATTTTTCCCACCAAAATCTCTATTCTTATAAATTAGGAAGGATATAAAGATTCTCTTGTAGTTGCTCTTATCTTTCACCTAATAACAATGGGCTTAATTAATTAATAGCATTTACAATTATCGACAAACAAATATAGTGAAGCAACGAGCTTTGCTTCATATTTATTACTTACCCTATTCTAAACTGTAAGTCGTTATGACATAATATATATCTAGATACATAGCAAAAGCTATGCATCTAAAAAAAGGCAGTTACAGTTTGGATGAGGGAGTATACTATTAATTGTACTGAATCATATTTTAATGATTGATTTGCCTAATTATTAGTATTATTTTTGGTTTATTACAATACAAGAATATCATGTTATACCCCATATAGTGTCGATGTAAAAAAACACAAATTCTTAAAACCTGGATATCAAGTTTTCTGTGGCATTATATGTTCCCAGTGTCACATTTTGTTGCAAGAGACAATTACACTCATATAATTCAGGTGGGGTAGTACAAATATGAATTTTAAGGTAATATCACTATGAAATACCCTGATATTTAGAAGACATGTGGTCCATTCTTCGTACAAACCTACACTAAATTGTTGTGCTATATACACCTTTTAATGGGACCACTGATACCAAGCACTAGTGTTTGGACTAGGTTTGAGGCCGAACTATGAGTAGGGATTACAATGGGTGGGGTAAATTGTGGGTGGAGTAAAACCCATCCCTAACGGCATCCGCGATATTTGGCTACAATCGCCCTCATTGAGATATGTGGGTCCAATGTCACACCTACACCCGCGCGTGCCTCGCGCTTGTGTTATAAGAAGCTAACATGTAAAAAAAATATAAAACTTAAGAGAAAATAACACACAATCTTCAATTTATCATTACCAATGAATCGAAAGTTCACAACAACATAAATTTAGTCCAGTACATAGATATAGTCCATACAAATCCTCCTAATTTTACATAGGCTTGCACCAGACTTTAGGTCTAGACCTCTAACTGGAGGGAGAAAACATACAATTCACGGGCCTACCCCATGACACCCACGGGTCCGGTGTTACACCCTCACACGCACCCAACGTGTGTGGCGTCCGCGTGCATCTGCATCCTTAGGTGTAATTGCTATCCCTGACTATGAGTGAAACTTGGATACAACCGAATTTGAATAACCCAGTAACCGCAGTAATCCGTCGTTGGAGAAGAAAAAAAAAGAAAGCATCTATTCCCTTCGACCTAAAATAAGTGTCGTTTTCGCTTCCGGATCAGTCAAACACTTTTATCTTTGACAAAATATGTATACGAGAAAAAATATTAATATTTAGGTACATAATTAGTATATCGTTGAACCTATTTTCATAATAAACTTATTTAGAGATACAAATGTTACTAATAATTTCTACAAACCTAGTCAAACTCAAAAGAGTTTGATCGGCATAAATACCATAACAACACTTATTTTAGGACGTAGGGAGTGCGGTTTTCTTTGTTGTGCAACTCGAAAATATGACTTACATCTTCTTTGTAATTTTGATATGACATTTTAACAGAAAAAGACAATGCGGTAATAATTTAGGAAACTTGATGGCAACAACAAAATTATCACCTCACAAGCCAATCAGTGAAGGATACCCATAAATAGGAAGTCAGTACTATCAATCTAGCTGTGTGTAACAACAAAATGATCCTTCAGGTTGACCAACAACATGACAAATCTATTGATCTTGTCCATTTTTATGTGAAAATCTAGCAGAAAAAGACAATTATCACAAACATAGTGCACTCAACTTTACCCGAAGCTCGGAGCCAAATACATGTAGATAACCATGAAAAAACCATCGGCTCGATCTACATGTATGTATACCTTACCAACGGATGCGGACGCATGGTGAGCAATGATCCGAGCATCAACAAATATGAACCCTCTAGCTTTATATATCAATCTTGTTTCTTATATATATTTGACTTTGGCAACCACCGTACAAATGTAAGGAGCTCAATTCACCTTAGGCTCCGACTAAAACGGAGTCCGGATAACCCAAGCTTAGATGGAGACAAAAAAAAGGAAAAAAATAAATGCGTGATTTTTTTCCTGTCACGATTCGTTTTTGGAAATGTGACATTACTATCTCAAGTGGCGTCAACGACAGCACACTTGTAAGATCACCATGGTAATTTAGAGTCTTAGAAATTGTATAATAACCGGATCGGAAAACTTACTTGACGATTATAAACATGGCTTCAGAACAGTTGGACAAGCCACAAGAAAAATAAAAAATAAACCCAACAAAGTTTTCCGGAGTAGTACTACTACAGTGTTGACCTTGACCAGTATCGTGGATGAGATAGGAAGTACTACAAAACCTTTTTCCGGACTTGTTTAGATGCCATTCAAATTTCAAAGTTTTTTCACTCTCTCTGTCACATCAATTTTTAGCCGCTTGCATAGAGTATTAAATATAGATAAAAAAATAACTAATTATACAATTTAGTTGAAAATTACGAGATGAATCTTTTGAGTCTAGTTAGTCCACGATTAGACAATATTTATCAAATAAAACGAAAATGATACTATTCGTCAGGTTGAAAAAACTTGTAAACTAAACGAGGCCCCCATTGCTAACCGTAATGCTTGCTTCCTTGCGCGACTTACAGAAAAGTTATTACAAAAGAAATGAAAAAAAAAGCCACGAAGAGCAAGCAAGGCCTGGGGCTTGTTTAGATGCCATCCAAATTCCAAATTTTTTCACTCTCTCTCCATCACATCAATTTTTAACCGTTTGCATGGAATATTAAATGTAGGTAAAAAAAATAATTAATTACACAGTTTAGTTGGAAATCACGAGATGAATCTTTTGAGTCTAGTTGATCCACGATTGGATAATATTTGTCAAATAAGACGAAAGTGGTACTATTCATCGGGTTCATTTTTTTTTCAATCTAAACAAGCCCCTGGACGGCGAGACGAACCATGGTTGCCTTGCCGTGCCTATAAAACCAGGGGAGGCCTTAACCACCCGCCCCACTGTCTCTCTCTCCCTCTCGTTCGGAATTGGCATCTGGGGTCATCAGACTCGTCACTGGTAACGCGCCGCTCGCTCACTCGCATCACACCGCACTCCGCCCTCCTCCACCTCCATAACTCCCCCGCCCCGCGCGCATGGGCGATCCCCGGGCCCGCACGTCCGCCGTGGCCGCCGGCGAGCTGCGGCCGCCGGAGCCGCCGCTGGACCCGCTCGAGTTCCTCTCCCGCTCCTGGAGCGCCTCCGCCGGGCGCGCGTTCGCGCCCCACCCGCCGCCGACGCCGCCGCAGGCGGCCGCGCTCCTCGCGGCCAGCCCCATCGCGGAGGACGCCGCGTGCGAGCTCGACGACGGGGGCGTCGTGTGCGGGGTCGCCGCCGCCGCGTCCGGGAGCTCCTTCTCCTTCGCGTCCGCCGCCACGTCGCAGCTCATCATGGAACGGATCCTCGCGCAATCCGTGAGAGCCCTGAGCCTCTGACTCGTTCCTCCTTCCTCTTCTCCGATCCGTCTTGTTTGCTCTTCCTGCTCCACAAAATCGCTCTTCGTTTTAAATCGAATCTTTTTAATCGTCACAGGAGATTTCCTTCTTAACACCTGAGCGCCATTAAATAAATAAAACAAAAAAGACGTGTGCTTTGGTCGTTTTTTATTTGCCGATTCGGGTTCTTTCTTCCCTGGCTGCATTTTACTGCAGATTGGTTGGCTCCATCTGTTCTGTAGAGACCTCCCGATTTCTTCCTCCGTCTGTAAAGTTTTTGCGGGAATTGGTGGATCCTTCCCTTATCTGGTCATCTGATTAGTTAGCATTTTTTCCCGGTCAGTTCAACTCTTTCCCACATCGGCCACCTCTCCTCTCACTTTGACCCCGCGCTCGGACAAGGAGAAACCGCCAAAGGAGAGATTTGTTTTCCTGCCAGGCCCGGAAAAACAAGTGTAATGCCCACCATTCTTTCTAGTTAACTACGAGCTTAGTCGCCATTAAGGACCGGGGCTCTTCCATTAAGACCATCAATTCCTCATGCAACAATCATGCCTTTTCGTTTTTGAGAAACATGATTTCAATCGTTTTTTTCTTGTTCCTGCTAAGCTTATTAAACCTTTTCTGAATCCTGATTCCTGATGTCTGAAACGCGCTTGCTGTGTGTTGCAACTCTGCAGCAGGAAGTGGCGCCGCTCACCTCCGGCAGGCTCTCGCACAGCAGCGGCCCCCTCAACGGCGGCGGCTCCCTCTCCGACAGCCCGCCAGTCTCGCCGGAGATCGATGACGCAAAGGTCAGTTCCTGCCTTGTCGCCTTCTGGTGCATCTCAGAATGAGATGGTACTAGTCGTAGTACGTACTAGGCTTCCCTGCAATTTTTAATCGCTAGAACTGCGTTGGCCTGACAGTGAACAGCAGTTTCTTACGGCACTAATTATTTGGCTCACTTGCCGCTGTTGAAATTGAGCCGTACTAGGGGGCATTAGATTAGCTGTTTTAACTGTGCTTGTAGAATAATCAGGGCCAGATAATCCAAGCGATTCCTGCTTTTACTGCCGGCCTAGTGGACACACTGTTTGCTGTGTCCATGTCGGATTCTCTGCATCTTGTTACCACTACATGCTCCAGTACAGTACAATCGCAGTGGTGGCGAGGGAAAATCATTTCTCTGTGCTCCCTGGTTCACGCCCTCATTAACAAAAAGGATAAAAAAAGAATGAAGATTCCTAGCCAAACTTGTGTTTAATCATCTGGTATTCTAGAGTAGTATTATTTTTGTTGGATAACAGCATCAGGCTACCTACTAGTCTTTTGGTCAGGTAGTATTTTTTAAAGAAAATAGTTTCTGTTTACATACCCTTTGTCTGTTTGTACCAGTAGTATTAAGTTGTTTTGTTTTGTAGTACTAGTAAATACAGAATTTTATAATAGTAGTAATAACGAGCACCGCAGCTTCGGGCTGTGTTTATCGCTTGAAAAGTGTACTATGTAAAAAAAAAGATTCTCGTCACATTGAACTTACGATATATGTATGGAGTATTAAATGTGAATAAAATCAAAAACTAATTGTACAGTTTGGTTGTACTTTGCGAGACGAATGTTTTGAGCCTAATTAGACAATGGTTAGATAATTATTACCAAATACAAACGAAATGCTACAGTGTCGCTACAGTAAATTTTGACACTCTAAAATTTAGAAGGCTTGTTTGGATGCCATCCAAATTCCAAATTTTTTCACTCTCTCTCCATCACATCAATTTTTAACCGTTTGCATGGAGTATTAAATGTAGGTAAAAAAATAATTAATTACACAGTTTAGTTGGAAATCACGAGATGAATCTTTTGAGTCTAGTTGGTCCACGATTGGATAATATTTGTCAAATAAGACGAAAGTGGTACTATTCATCGAGTTCACTTTTTTTGCAATCTAAACGAGCCCTAAACACAGCCTCGGTTAGTTTTGCCTGCATTTCTCTAGGGGAGTGGCAGAGTGATTCACTTCAGGCCTTGGCCTTGTTTAGATCCCAAATTTGGGATGCAAAATTTGCATAGTAAATGTCCCGTCACACTGTAGCAATTTTGTTTTTATTTGGTAATAATTGTCCAAATATTGATTAATTAGGCTTAAAATATTCGTCTCGCAAAGTACAACAAAACTGTGCAATTAGTTTTTAATTTCATCTACATTTAGTACTCCATATATGTGTCGACATTTTGATGTGATGGGGAATCTTCTTTTTGCATAGTGAAATTTGGGGTGGAATTTGGGATCTAAACAAGGCCCTTGTTTAGTTTCCCCAATTCTTTCCCAAATTCTACTATGCAAAAAGAAGATTCCCCGTCACATCAAAATGTCGGCAAATGCATGGAGTACTAAATGTTGATGAAATCAAAAACTAATTGCACAGTTGTGTTGTACTTCGCGAGACGAACATTTTAAGCCTAGTTAGTCAAAATTTAAATAATTTTTATCAAATACAAACGAAATGCTACAGGAATTCTGATACAGTGTTTTTCTCCCCTATTCTTCCAACTAAACGAGGCCTCACTTGGAGTGGTAAAAAAGAGCAGGCTGGCAAGGGTCACAACTCACAACTCACAAGCATGATTCGTCCAAGAGAGAGAGAGCAGACCAGCCACAGGCACCGCCATAGTGTGGGTCTGCCTGGGACAAAGCGACCAGCCTTGCAGCCTTCCCTGTGCCGGGCACGTGTTTAGTTCCGAAATTTTGTAAAATTTTTTCAGATTTCCCGTCACATCGAATCTTTGACACATGCATGAAGCATTAAATATAGATAAAAAATAAAATTAATTACACAGTTTAGACGAAATGGACGAGACGAATCTTTTAAGCCTAATTAGACCATGATTGGACAATATTTGCCAAATAACAACGAAAACGCTACAGTAGCGTTTTGCCAAAAAATTTGGCATCCAAACGGTGCCCAAATTTTCTACAGCGAGAGTACAAGAAAAACCAAAGCTACAGAGAGCTTGTTTAGTTCCAAAAAGCAAACCCAAAAAGTGCTACAGTACCTGTCACATCGAATCTTACGGCATATGCATGGAGTACTAAATATAGACGAAAGAAAAAACTAATTACATAGTTTGGTTGTAAATCACGAGACAAATCTTTTGAGCCTAATTAGTCCATGATTGACATAAATTGCCAAATAAAACGAAAAGTGCTACAGTAGCCGAACCTAAACTTTTTCACCAACTAAACAAGCCCAGACAAAGAACTAGTAGGCGTGCCTTTCGCGGCTTCCAATAAAACCCCTGACTTGCAAGCCCGACCCCCTTTGCTTTTTCCCCACAGCTTTTGTTTCGCCCAATCCGTCGTGCCCCCTCGTTGAGAGTTCGTGTTCGTTTCATTGTGAACTCTCGCCGTCGCGGGCCGCGGCCGTGTGCCCACCAGTCTTCAGTGTACCGCGTGGTACTCCCTCCGTCCCAGAAAAAGTGTCGTTTTAGGTTTTTCAGACATCGTCTTTGACCGTTCGTCTTATTCAAATTTTTTTAATAAATATTATTTATTTTGTTATGACTTATTTTATCATTAGAGATACTTCAATAATGATTTATTTATTTTATAATTTGTACAAATTTTTTGAATAAGACGAACGGTCAAACACGATGTCTGAAAAACCTAAAACGACGCTTTTTCTGGGACGGAGGGACTACTGTAGTAGTAGTAATCTTTTGTCATGGACGCGTCTCTTTCCATCACCCCACCGACAACCCCTGCATAAACATGATGGAGACCTTCCTCTTCAATGAACTGTAGCACGTACTACTAATTCTCGAAAGCCCCATTTATACAAATTTTTACACTCATTGGCTGAAGCTTGAAGGTTTGTACTAATCCAGCCTGGCCTTCTTGTTGGTTTGAGGAAAGAATCCTCCTTTGTCCTAGATATGTGAGGGTCCTTGTGGCAACCTCCAACCGGTCAAGAAAAGCGTCTCCTTTCCCCCTCTTCCATGCTCTTGTTTGTGCTTCATGCTTTGTTTCATTCATTCCTTGCTGTACCTCCAGTCCTCCAGCACTGTACAAGTGGTTGGCCGTCAGTCCTTGCGACAATAATTGCATGTTCCAATTTCCTTTTCTGATCTTACAGCATGTTTCCTTCGGAATGATAGCAGTGTGTTGTCTCGATGGTTCTTGCAAACAATCACAGCATTTTGCTGGAAGAGCAATTTGTTGTTTTTGGATGCGTAGCTAGCTGCAGAAGAAAATTCTCAATTTCGGTCATTCAGATACATAGTACACCTGAAGCCTGAAAACAAACAAACTCGACGACCTCATCAGACTGTAAATCAGTGTGAAATGCCTCCACATATTCAGCTGCTTTCCCCCACCCTCGTTCATGGTCGTCCACCCTGGTTTAGGGACAAATTGGCCCAAGAATGGCCCCACATCTGGGCCGTTCCACATGCCCCGAGAAAAGACAACGCCTTATGAGAGGTCATGGTCAAAGATCTGATTAGCGATTTGGATAGGCAAAGCCACCAACACAGGGGCACTCCTGTCATTCCACCTGAGCTAATCACGCTTCTACTCAATCCCAGAGCAGGCCAGCTCAGGCGCTCATCTTATCTACTGTATGATACCATGGATTTTGTTGTTTGCTGCTATTCGTAAAGAAGCTTTGATTCCTGCTGCTATCGTCGTCTCAGCGCGCGCCTGTCCCTGGTCTCCTGCCTGCACAAGCAAACACTGCAGCAATGTCCAGTCTAGTAGAACAGCACGCCAGCAGGCCATGTCGCACCCTACCCCCCTCTAACCTCTGCCCATCACTCTCTCTGGGTGAAAGGCAGCGGCGGCAGGCTCGCGGTCCGTGCCCTTGCCGCATCATGAGGCTGGCTGGGCCTTTTCGGTCCCTAATCGAGTGTTATTCCATCTAGCTTTTCTAATCCGCTGTAATGATGCCCGCTTTAGCTGATCTAGGGCTAGCATTATCCGTCCTCGGCTGCCTCATCATTGTGTCCATTGTCTTCGCTTCTGTGGCTCATTCTTATACTGCTATAATGCAATAGTTAACTGGTTTCTGAAATGGAATATTGGCAGGCTTTAGCTTTCATGGATTGATTTGTTTTGTCCCAGGCTATTACGCGTTTACTAACATTGTGCTTGTATAATGAGTTGTGGTACTGGCTGATGAGCTGCACCTTTCTTCAATAATCACTACTAGTTCACCACTGTTGGTTAAAGGACACATCTCTGAAAATTGGAACCGTTCTGTCACTTCAAGGTGTACACTATTGTTGTTGCAGTTGAAACAACACCTTCACTGCACTGGATGATTTGTGAACACATTTAAACATTTTCCTGCTTATCATTGAATGCGTTACTGTTTGTCTAGTACCTTTGACAATATAATCAGTCCTAACTCCTAAATATGACAAGATCCAATTTTTATTTTTGGAAATTTAGCGCTAGATAAACTGAATGGACTTTACACCCGAAATCATGCAGTACTGCAGAGCGGTCAGCACGCCGAAGCCGCAGGCTTACCGGGCCGGCAACAAGACGGTCGGCCGGTGGCTTAAGGACCGGAAAGAGAAGAAGAAAGAGGAGACGCGGGCGCACAACGCACAGGTCCACGCAGCAGTGTCCGTCGCGGCCGTTGCAGCTGCGGTGGCTGCCGTGGCCGCGGCTACCGCTGCAGCCTCAGGGTCCGGGAAGGACGACCGGGCTGCCCGCACAGACATGGCCGTGGCGTCCGCGGCGACCCTCGTGGCTGCGCAGTGTGTGGAGGCGGCGGAGTCCATGGGCGCCGAGCGGGAGCACCTGGAGGCCGTGGTTGGGTCGGCTGTGAACGTCAGGACGCCCGGTGATATTGTCACCGTCACGGCTGCTGCCGCCACTGGTGTGTCATCATCGCCTGTTGAAACAACCTCTAGACCTGAACTTGCACATTCAGTAACAGGTTTGCTGGTTGTAGCGTTGAGAGGAGCGGCGACATTGAAGGCGAGGGCTCTGAAGGAGGTGTGGAACATCGCGGCGGTGATCCCGGTGGAGAAGGGCACGGTCGGTGGAGGAGGGCACCACCAGAAGCACGGTGCGCCCAAGCAGCAGCAGCAACACCACCGCAAGCTGGAGAGCAACGGCAGCAGCATCAGCGACGTGTCACTGGAGGAGGAGAACAACTTCCTCGGCATCTGCAGTCAGGAGCTGCTCGCTCGCGGCACTGAGCTCCTCAAACGCACCCGGAAAGGTGATTCCTTTTTTTCTCCCCTGTGATCATTCTGTTCATGATGTACTGTTGCAATAGAATGCGTGTTCTGGTGTACGATCTTTCCGAATCATGATGTACTGTTAGCATAGAATGGGTGTCGTACTGATGTTTGGTCTGTGTGGTTCTTTTGCTTCTGTATACAGGTGCTCTGCACTGGAAGGTCGTGTCGGTGTACATCAACCGGATGGGCCTGGTAAATGAATCGGTTCTGCATGCTGTTGAACTTTCGTGAGACAGTTGTAATGATCTTTAGCTTACGGAAGAATGTGGCTTGCGTTGCAGGTGATGGTGAAGACGAAGAGCCGGCATGTGGCAGGGACGATCACGAAGAAGAAGAAAAGTAAGCAAGCGGCAGCAAAACAACCACGCATGGCTTGAACAGCGTGCCACTGTCGCCCACGGCAGGCACTGTTGCTATCCGTGCACTGACTGACGCCCATGCATGTCCGCCACTGTGCACTGTGCAGGTGTGGTGATCGACGTGTGCAGGGACGTGGCGGCGTGGCCCGGGCGGCACCTGCTGGAGGACGGCGAGCACCGGCGGTACTTCGGCCTGCGGACCGCCGAGCACCGGGTGATCGAGTTCGAGTGCACCAGCCAGCGGGAGTACGAGATGTGGACCAAGGGCGTGGCGCGGCTGCTGAGCATCGCCGCCGAGCGGAAGCGCCTGGCGTGACCTGATCCTGACCGGACCTTGACCTGCGTGCCGTCACCGTCACTGCCGTCGGCGACCTGCCGACGCTGCCCTGCCCGCGGGGGCCAGGGCCAGTGCCAGTGCCATCCACCGTCCGTTGCTTGCTAGGCTGGACTGGAGCAGACGCGAGAGGTCGAAGGCAGCAGAACAGAACGGCATGGGCATGGGGGTAGAGTGCTGGCAGCCCTGTAGGTAGGGTGGAGTGCCCCACAGGAATTATATGTTAGCTGTAGGTAGGGTGGGAAGAACCTGGTGCTGCTAGGGCACGAGGTTGAATCTGTGGTGGCGGTGTGGTTTTTGTGCGGGATGCGACGCCGGTGCATGGGGCGCCATGCCTTGTGGTAGAGAAGATGCAGGGCAGCAGGCGATTGCTGAGCTCCGCCCTCTTGTTCTCTATCTCTCTCTCTCTTGTAAGTTTTGCTTCTGCTCTTTTCCATATTTTTTTTCTCGTTTGGGGTGTGGCCATACTGGAACTGTAGCTGGTGAAAGATAAATGCTTCGTTCTGGTAGTAAATTAAGCATCTGCTCGTTACATCCATCCATCCCAGTCTGTCTGTAGCACTATTTTATAGTATTTTTCAGTGAACGAACAATGTTTTTTCTCCCACAGCATTTCGGTGTAAGCTAAATTTCAGCAAAACGAACAGGGCCACAAGATACATTAGGCGCTGGAGTTAGTACTAGTACATGGTGATTGGCTCTAGTTGTGAATGAATCTTTGACCGGACAGTCAAAAGGTGTTTCGCTCCCGTGGGCCGTGGCTTGGTCATCATCCTGCTCCTGCGGTCCTGCCGAGCGCCGAGCAGGGGAGGCGAGAGCAGAGCCATCCGGCAACAGCGAAAGCGAGGCTGTCCGTCGTGTCAATGAATTCCCCGGGGGCCCGTCGCCGCTGTGGAGCAGCAGATGATCTTGTTCTCTTGTGCCGCCGGAGAGAAGATTGTACTCTACGCCATCCTCCGCTGTCCTCGGGCGATCGTCTGCTTCCTAGAGTCAGGATCACAGCCCTTGCAGTTCCAGATCAGGACCACTTGCTACTACTTGAGTGATAATTGGACAGCTTGGACCAGACACAACATCGCAGCCAGCATGCAAAAGTAGGTGCAAGATATTCAGAGATGTTTGTTGTCTCGTGCGGCTACCGTTTAATGCAAGTGTGTTGCAGTGTCTGAACATTCTGTGATACAAGATCTTCTCGATCAGCTACACTAGTAGTAGCGAATGGGCATGTCGCACAGTGTTAGGGCTGTCTTCAAACTCTGGTGATGGTATCTTTTTCTTAAATTTCTCTAGAAATTTTAGGGTACATCCACGCGTACGTGTTCGGTGGTACTGTGCATTTTCCACGCACTGGATGCGTCGACGCCTCCCAATCCCTTCTTTGCGTGTGTATGTGTGGTGTGAGTGTGGAGTGTGTGAGTTTTATGCGTCTAAGTTGTACTTATAAAAAAAGCTACTCCGTACACTAGTAGTAGAGTATAGAAGGGAGGTATGTCTCTGCCCCAAAGATCAAAGCTTGAGCAGTTGAGCCCTGCGTGTAGAAATTACAAAAGCTGATGGCCGCAGCTCATGAGTGTGCGCGCGCGCGGTGTTCTTTGCCGTGCTCGAGATCGGTGACGCAAAGACGGACGGGATCCGTCTCGCTTTCCCTTTCCCGGCTTTTGCTGCAAAGAGAAACACATGCATACTCCTCGTCCTCCTACACGCAGTATCGAGCAGCACCGACTGACGAACCGGATGCAAAAAAAACTAGTAGTACTACAGTAAGGAAGGAAGACGCAGGGCGATCGGAGGCCAGGATTTGGAGCACGGATCTGATTGATCCGATGCAAGCAAAGGGAGCGGATGCAGGCAGCATCTGCTCGCTTTGGCAACAGGATGCTCAATGATCACCCCACAAGCAAAGCGCTCGAGACGGGATGAGAATCTACCGCCGCTTTTCCCGTGCCCGGGACGGGACTCTGTTGACATCGGGAGAGGTAAAAGAAGCGGCGCCGTCAGATCAGACTGATGACTACGGGAGGAACAGGAAAGAGCTCGGCTGACGGGTCTTTGGCCGATCGAGGCGCTTGTGATCCAGGTCCACGCAGGCGCAGGCGCAGGGACCAGACCGGAGGAAGGATTGCGGCTCAGACCGACAACGACGAGGTCAGTTCAGGCGGTCATTCGCTCGCCAGATGCTGCGTACGGGAGGCCGGAGCCCGGAGGGACGGACGGAGGCTCATTTGGCAAATCAAATCCGATTGGATGGATGTTTCAGGCCGTGGCAACCAGGACTGCACGCCGTGGCCGAGGCCGAGCCATCTTTTGTGACGTTTGTGTTGCGTTGCGTCCAGCAACAGTCGCATGCATGCACCTGCAGTGACCCATGTGCCACTGTGCCAATGTCACTCATTGCTAGCATGTTCTTTTCTCGCTGCCTTTTGGAATCGGTTCAGATCAGCTCCGTCGTCAGCAGCAAATACTCCTCGATTAGTACTTCATTAGTTGCTGTCTCACTGACCAATTTGTTGGGGTGCCTGGTACTACTAGCAGCACCGTGGAATGTGGCGTGGCGGTACGAAGTGTAACTTGGCCAAGCACGTACGTTGCACGTACCCATGTTTCCCGCGCGCACGGCGCACGGAACGGGCTCGGTACTTGCCCATGCTCATGCATGACAGGGGGCCTTGCGATGGCCGGCCGGCGGCCCTTTTCCCGTACTACAGCACAGGCCGGCCGGGGAATTCCAGTCGTCCTCGCCGCCGTTCGCGTGGCCAATGTCGTCCTCGCAACAAAACATGGTGGATCCGAAGCCGGACGCCCGGACCCAACCAACACGAGTGCACGCTCCCATCCCATTGCTTTCCTTTCCTGCGTGCATCTTTGTTGCCCGACGGAAAGTAAAGTAGCGGCCGGCCCGTTTTGGAACGCGACGAGTTTTCGCGTTGCCTCCTTGACCCAAACAGGCCTTTTCTTCATGGATGGACATCGCAAGTTTTTGTTCGCTTCCGGATCATAGACACTCAAATTAGCACTTACTTCTAGCCAGGAATAAGAGCTTCGGAACCTGGACGCCTAGAGCTGGAACCAACAAACAAGTCGTACGTGTGCACGCATTGCTTTAGTTTAAGCAATTATTATTGACGGAAAGTAGCGGCCCACACAAGTACGTTTTGGAATCCAGCGAGTTTTTGCGTTGCTTCTTTGACCAAAACAGGCCTTCTTTTAAGGTCACCCAACATTTTTAATTTGCTTCCGAATGTATAGGCAGTCAAATTTTTTATCATTAGCAGACGGAGGAAGCTGGGGATGGTTATTTAGAGTGGAAGAGAGTGTAATCGGGCGGCTCATAAGCTCGAGTAACTGGCGAGGCGTACAAAGCACTCCGCTGTCTGGAGGCTGAACATGTCAGTATGTATCGAGCAAATTGTTGCTCACGAATGTAACTTAATTTCTAAGTAATGAATAGAGCCCTCTTTTCCTTGAAAAAAAACGTAGTCAGTGTTGTAGAAGTTTGATTTAGGATAAAAGTAAAATATTTTATATTTTATTAGAATGAAGGAAGTCCCCAGACAACAATGGGGCTAAGTCGCCAAGATGGTCACCGGATCATTCCTAAATCCCAATGAACCAAAGCACAATATTGTCAAGATCGAATATTTTATAAGAAAAACGTAAGGGGCCGTTTGGATCCCTTTATTTTGGAGGAATTGAAATTTATATGATGGATTATGTTATTTGGCTTGGAATTTGACATTCCATAACATTCTAAAGCTCACAAATTAGTCTATTTCAAATTCATAAGGTGGGAGATGAAAATAAATTCTATAGATCACTATGGTATAATTCTATTCTCCAACTTATAACACACTGTTCAACTCACTTTCCTAGGATAGAAATGTAACATATAAGTATGTCCTTTGTATGCCTAACTATAAATATACAAATATATTTCATATATAACCATATTAGATTAATTAATCTATGCTTTAATTGTAATTATTATAATGAATTCAATTCCAAGAATCCAAACGGGCCAGGCCCTAATAGAACAGTGAAATATCATACATCTGAAAATGCACAAAGTTGTTGGCTCGTTGCTAATATAGGTTTGATACTATGATGCACATAGCTGCCACACATCGTCGTCCGACAAATAGAGGCTTTACAAATAGAGAAAATGGTCATCTCTAGCAAGTACAGTACGATCTAACAATGCTAAACTTCTACCCAGGGTTTGGAGGACAACACATATATAAAGAAGGAAACGCCAAGGAGCACCAACAATTGTATTCCCGACCTCCTATGTCGGCCCAATGTCTTCGTTTTCCAATCTATCCTAATAAGGCCATTGGATGGTGTTGTTTGGCCTTTTCTGCGTTTGTTGGGTCGGAAGAAGATTCATGTCACAACAGACCGTTGCCTAGGCCCAGCCTACTTATGAGAATAGAGGAGGTGGGAGGAGCACCCAATAAATCCACTATTAACATATATTTTATGGTGAATTTAGTTAAACTAATTTGATATTGCAGATATATTGGGCTTGTTTAGCATAACTCGAGCTCGGATGTTCAAGTTGGATCTACAATTTGTAGACAAAATTAGAGTGTTTAAATGTTTATATTGGGTTTAACTTACAAATAAAATGATTCAATGCTTTCGACGTGTACGTGCCTCCACCTTCATATTCAAGTTTTCTTGAAGTTATAAATACCCAATTTCAAGTGATCCATGAATTTTATGGAACCAGAGCTCTACTAGTCATGGTCATTGGGTACTGTTTTTTTTTTTGTAACTTGGCCAATGTTGTAAAAGGTTTATCTAAGATAGAAGTAAAACACCTTATGTTTTAGAACAAAAGGAAGTAGTCTTTTCCTCACATAACGATAGAGCAAAGATGCCACTACAGTCTACATACTACAAAAAAAGAGACAGGCACCCTGTTGATAGAGGCGAGCATTTTTGAATGCTGCTCTGTAAATGGCTAGGTAGACCCAAAACAAATACCCACCTGTATTAATCATTTATAGAGAGCCTGTTTAGTTCAAAAAAGCAAATCCAAAAAGTGCTACAGTACCTGTCACATCGAATCTTACGGCATATGCATAGAGTACTAAATATAGACGAAAGAAAAAACTAATTACACAGTTTGGTTGTAAATCACGAGACAAATCTTTTGAGCCTAATTAGTTCATGATTGGACACAAATTGTCATATAAAACAAAAAGTGCTACAGTAGCTAAACCCAAACTTTTTCACCAACTAAACAAGCTCAGAGTAAACATCCTAAGGAGACCATATCAGTAGATGGTCAGGTGGGCCTAGAAAAAACACCCCCACAATCTTATAACAACACACATGGGTCAAATTCAAACAGGCCGAATGTCACGTGTGTTGGATTGATCCTCAAGACAATAATAACTCCCATCCTTAAGAATAGGTCAGTTTTGACTAATCACAACCCATGATCCGTGGGTCTAGTAGATCACGTTTGGCCTGCTCCTTGGCTGACCCATGCTATAAGAACGAAGAGAGCACAACACCTAAGAGCCTGTTTAGTTGCCAAAAAGGTCCAAAAAAGTTTGCACAGTAACTATCACATCGAATCTTTGAATGTATGTATGGAGCATTAAATGTAAGTAAAAAATAATTAATTACACAGTTTGTCTGTAAATATCGAGATGAATTTTTTAAGCCTAGTTAGTCTATGATTGAATAAATTTTGCCAAATAACAACGAAAAGTGCTACAGGAACTTTACCCAAACTTTTTCACCATCTAAACAGTCGCTAAGGTGATCGTTATCCTGCTGCAGCCACTCTAACCTAAGTACTAGACTGATCAGGGGGGAGCATAAGAGCCAGTACAACAATTGGTTTATAGCCAAACTAATTAATATTTTTGCTGATATGGAAAAGAGAAGGAATGGGAGAGAAGAGAGCTTAGCTCCCATGCAAGAACCAAGCTGGACACGGAAGCTTAGGCGTAGTGAGTCCCAATGGAGATATATGTGAGAAGGAATAGGAAAGAGAATAAAAACATATAATAATAATAAAATTTTATATACAAATAGAAGACGGCCCCGTTCGGCTGGACTGATAAGCCAGCTGAAAAACACTGTTGACTAATTTGTTATGAGAGAAAAATACTGTTCCAGCTAAAAAAACAAGCTGAAAAAAGATGGATTATAAGTCAGGTGAACAGGCTTTGTATAGCTTGGCTTATAGCAAACACTTGGTTCTATTATTGAGCTCGCTCTAAGTTCAGCCCCGAAGGCTAGTGATTAGCCGCTGGACATTTCCCGATGCCGGCGTCGGGCACCACCTCTGCACCGACATTGACTGGACATGGGGCGTCAGCGGCCCTATGGGCATCTCCGATCTAAAGGTCAGTGACATCAATTAATTCCTAGTTAAGCGTGAAGAGTGGATTGGTGTTCCTGTATTAGGCTAATAAGATCATGATAAATAGTTCTAACACAGTAAGTGATCAAATGAAAGGGCTACCAAGCCAAAATTTGCAGCAAACCAGATAAAGGCTAATTTTAGCCAAAAGTAACTTGGCATTCTTAGCCACACGTAGGAGCAACAAAACACTTACGCGGTAGAGGCATTAGGAATGTTGTTTCGCTTGAGGAGGATTACGATTATGACTATATGGAGATTACGAATACAAGGTTGATATGTGCCCTTATAATTCATTTTGTGATGAGTAATTGTCAATGTGATCTACGACTGAGGTTGAGTTTGTAACCTAACCATGGCGTGAGTTGGGTTGTGTGACATGTCTCTTGGCTTGTGGTATGCAGGTGTGGAGCTCGGAGGAGGTGGTTGACGGCGAGATGAAGGTCAAGTAAAGACGTCCCGTGTCGACGGACCGGGAGTGGTGAAGGACGGGCGTGATGCTTGGACTGAGGGACCAGGAGGCCGAGTGACCAGCCGAGGTGGCTGACATCTGTGACATCGACAGACGCAAGTGTACATGGGAGTGATCATGTTGACCGAGTCAAGACGGAGGACGTGCAAATCGAGCGGGGCTCAGAGGACTTGGCGGCCGGCCGGTCAAGGACGGCGGTGACAGGTGTCGAGCGGCGGGAGATGCGTATGGAGTACGCTACTCGCGAGCGGGTTTGGTGGTTTGAGCCTCAAAACCATTGGTGACGAGTTTACGTGTTTGGACCTCAAAACCCGGACGGATGTTCCAAGGAGGAGCGGAGCTATCTCATGGAGGGCGCGGTAGCCGTCGGATGAAGATTACCTTGAGTTGGACAATAGCGCTCTCAGGTTAAGTGGTTCAACTCAAAATATCTAGGAGCAAAACTAGAATTATGTAATAGCCCTGTTAAATAGGATGAGGGAGCCCCCATCTCTCTCACATCTCTCTCCCACTCTCGTTTCCCCCCTTTCTTCCTAGCGTTAGGTTCTCTAGTGTTCTTGAGAGAGATCCACAAATTCCAAATTTGTGTAACAAATCTGTGATTTCGGAGCGGGAATAGAGGCCCAAATTCTCCTCTTACCCTCTGGGGTTCCTATTTTGAAACTGCGATTTTTGTTCTTATTTTTTCTATTTTCGTGCTTGGCTACGATATGATTTTCTCAGAATTTGGGTCAATCCCAAGCGATGATTTCTTGGGGATGAGTTCGTGCTAGGTTGAATTTGGTCTGTGCAAAGTTTGGGAGCGAGTTCCTTTGATCTTGTGCTCGCCCCTTTTCTGTGTTCGAGCGCTCCGGGGTTATTCGTTGTTTGAAGGCGCAGACTCATGGGGTTCTGCAGCAGCGCTACTAGCGCCGGTGGATACACCGTGCGTGCTCATCTGGAGCGGCACTAGCCCCCTTCCCTGCTGCCGTGTTCGATCCTCTGCCTCTTGGTCACGAGCACCAGGCAGTTCTTCAGTAGCAGGCAGACCCGCGTCCTTTCCCTCTGTGTTCGTTGTTCTTCTTGCGTCGGTCTTCACGGGTGTTGGGTTCCAGAGCGCTAGCAGCGTGGCCCTTCACTGCTCGAGTGCTGGGCACCAGTTCGAGCGCTAGCAGCAGCTCTGCCCAGGACCGGCTCTGCATCTTCCCAGCAGGCAAGCAGCACCATGCAGTGCTCGCCGTGGAGCCCAGGCAGCCCGTCGTTCCCTTGCTGTGCCGTGTAACTGTCTTCTCTCTGATCCGTTCTTTGCTGTGCAGCACTGAGCAGATTGACTGCAGCAAGCGGTCTGTGTCCAGCGCCAAGAGCAAAGCTGTTCATGATTTGGTTTTCCATTTTGTGTTGTCACTTTCAGCTACGGGAAGTAATCATTGCATGGTCATCTATTTAATTTCGGTCATGTGCAAGTGATTGCTAGTGCTTCCACATTGAAGATCATTGCTGATTTCTTTCTTAACGGCAACAGTTTTTTTTTCTGGTGAATCTTGAGTCACTTAACTCCGATTTTTTTTGTGTTGGCTTTCTGCCCTTCGAGGAATTTATCTAAGTGCTCTTGTCACCAGTTGTCTTCAGTAATTTAGTTTCGAGAACTCGCTTGTGTTTGGTGGTGTTTTGGGACGGCTGAAAACATTTCGAGAGAAAATTTACGGGTCCCATTCACTCTCCCTCTGGTCGTCGTTTTTGGTCCTTCAGAGATTAAGGATTTAGTAAACTTGATCTACTATCTACTAAGGAAAATATCAATTTGTTTCACCTTGAGCACATAACGGGGTTAAGTACATTAGTCGAATCCATCGATCCTAGATTCATAGTTCTTGGACGTGCAAAGCTGACGAGCCTGTCAATGTTGATTCCTTGACCTCTGTCGTAGTATGTTGTAGCTCTTCTGGGTAACTCTGTGAAGATTTCTTATGCTCATCTTTCTCATTATCATCGGCGACATCGTCAGTTTTACTCTCTTTGCTTTTACCCCACAGGATGGTGTAAAGACTTCCGACTAGCAAAATTCCACCCAAGATGCTGCCAAGAGAGGAAGAGTGGAAAAGGAAAAGTTTATTTCAGCGCATTTTTAGAATATTGCAACTTTGATCAGCTGACAGTGAGTATATGATTTACCTGCCGAGGTGAACAATCTCTCCGAGAAAGAACGACGAGCAAAATACTGTGAACACGAAGCAGAGTGGGGTCCAGGCGGCAAAAAACATGGCCCCCCTCATCTGTAGGCACCAAGTTTGCAGGTAGTAGGATGCTCCAGTCACCATAGAACCCTGCAGCATGCAACCAAATTTATCGTCTCATAGTCACATATGTGTAGTTAAACTCTAAAAACTTTGCCCACAAGTGTACACGTTACCATCGAGATCGGTCACATCAAAACTAATATATCGACTGGTTTTGACATGAAAAATACTGCCAAATTTATCTGTTTTTTTGAAACCCTAAACCCAAGATAAAGATGAAGAAAAGTAATGCTCAAACGCATGTGCGAAAGACCAATGTAATAATGAATGCAACAATGGAAGAGTCCGACTGAAAAATTTATGTTTACACGAAAACGTGCCTCCACACGATGTGAGTCTGTGACGAGGGAGGAAAAAAAAGAAGAAGGCAGAACTAACTTACTGAGTATAAGATGGCGAGCAAGCTGATGTTGAAGCGGAGCTTCCATTTGGAGAAGTCCCGCTCCGCAATCACAGCGACGACGAACGTTTGCACCGTGCTGAACAGGCACTCCGTCACAGTCACAACTAACTTGTCTGGATAATCCTTTAGCACCGCAGTCTGCACAGTGAACACAGACCTGGATTCAGCAACTGCATCTGTGGATGCAGACAGGCATGCAAGAACAGCTCAGAGAGCCTCAGAATTAGAGAACGCACAACGCTCCTGTTGCTTTGGTAAAGAAAGAAAATACTCGTGAGAGTTGAGAAACAGATGACAAGGAAGCATAGAATTTGAAACACGTAGTGCATGCAAACCTCTAAGATTATCCACAAACACCAGCACATTTCGCCGACCACCATAAGGAATGTCCATTGGATCCATACCCCCCTCGGAACTGCTGGTTTCGAGCCTGCTGGTGCTGGGTCGGAGCCGAAGGCACGGTGATGGTTGAGAGGGCTTATTGACGGCCCGGCGTAGAAGGCGATGGTGAAGACTCCAGCCAGGCAGAGCGCTACGCCAGCGACCTTGGCAATGCCAGAAGAGCTCCTCAGCTTCACATCCTCCATCCTGGCAAGTGGCAAGCAACATTTCGATCCGTGTCGTAGGGTATATATACATGACTTACTAGCTGAATATAGCCCGGCGCTCCTTATGTTAAGAAAAAAACAGCACTACAATTATATTTCATTAGTTTCTAATAGACGTGCAATGCGAAAGGGCCTGTGGCCCAGTGGTAAGGCAGTTTAATAGGATGCTAACCTGGGCGTCGCACCATTTTTCTAGAATTTTTTCTAGAAAAAGTAGGGTACACACGCGTGGTACGACGCACACACATGGATGTGAGTGTGAAGTGTGTGGGTTGTGTGCGTCCAAGTTAGTTGTATCCGATTAAAAAATA
This sequence comes from Saccharum spontaneum, assembly GCA_022457205.1. Lineage (NCBI taxonomy): Eukaryota > Viridiplantae > Streptophyta > Magnoliopsida > Poales > Poaceae > Saccharum > Saccharum spontaneum. The sequence goes on from CM039579.1 coordinate 22,838,597, forward strand.
GACATGCGATGTGGTGAGTTATTTCACACAAGGTCAAATAAGATTGGAAGCAAGGATGGAAAAAAAGTTTTGGCCTTTGCCATAATACCTAGGGTCTATGTAGTAGACAATATTAAGGGTTTACTTTAGTCTTTTCAATAATTGCATGTGGTAATTTACATACATATTTGGGGGTATTCTTTCATAATGACAGATGTGGTTAATTTTTTAAACAAATAGAAATAGATCCAATCACTATTTATATCGATGACAATAATATTTCTGAAGTTGTGAGAATTTCTCGTATGGATTAATGTGAAGACTTTAAAAAGGAGCATCTATTTAGTGATAGTAAGAGAAAGCTTACTGTCCTTACTGTCTAAAAAAATGCATGGAAGTCACTATACGTTATTCTAGCTGTGCTTTAGTGAAACTCGCATTTATTTAGTAGTGGTAGGCTAATGATAGCTGTGCTTTAGTGGAAGTCGTATTTATTTAGTAGTGGCAGGCTAATGGTATCGATGATACAACCTCAATATCACCGCGAAGAAGAAGGTGATGGCAGGCAGTGAGCTGTCTGCTGCAGATGCCACTGTTGCGAGGTGAACTTGAGGCTTACATGGTACAGATTTATGCCAAGCGCAATCCTAAAAAGCAATTTCCACAGGTAAATCAGAGACTAATTATTAAACTCTTGATATGGCATGAGTATATCATCGATCGTTTCTTGTTTTGTAGCAGTAGGTTAAACTCTGCAAATTAAAGATGAGCGCATACCCGATCAAGGCACAAAGGAAGAGCTTGAAGAGCACCCGAGATGACATGATGGGTCCTTGTGGATTTTTCCTACAAATATAATCAAGCAGATCTGTATTTCTCAGCAAAACCAAACAATATATATAGCATATATAGTATATATAGAGAGATGGATTGTTACTTTCGTAGAAGAGCTATAGGCAGCAAGATGAGAGAGCCAGCTGTCTGGCGATAGAAGATGTAGATGTAGGTGTTCATCCCCTGGTTGAAAGCAGCCTTCGATATCACGAACATGCCAGTGTAGATCAGTTGTACTATGATGGCCACGTAATAAGGCTTCATACTTGCCTCCATGATAGATCTCCAAGCTAAGTGATGGCAAGGTGTGTGGTGTTTGTGCGTGTGTGAGAGTGAGGGGCTGGTTAGTTTGTTGCCTCCCTGTAATATGCGCCCATCTCTATACTTTCTCTCCGGTTGTGGAATCTGATCCGAGCACTGCTGTGCCGTCCTTGGCCGGCGGCTTGACCCGGCAGCGGCTTGGATCATTGCATGCGAGTTGAATCAGTCAGTAACAGTATGAACCCAGCTGCAGTCGGTGTCTCAGGAGTTAGGAGGACCCTCGTGCATTCCTCCTGTATAATTCCTATAAAAAACACTAGACCACGTTACCAACTAGGAAAAGACGGGTGCAATGACTACATGATTATTATTAGCGCGTCATTGCACACTAAATTATCGTAGTAGCACTAATAAGTAGAAGTAGAGCTCTCTACTTCTTGGAGATGGCGTTCATGTCTTGGAAGCGAGGGGTACCCCTATTTATAGTAGTTGAAGTGGGCCCATAGATCCAAGTCTTTGCACATGTTCTCTTGGATCAAACAGTCATATCATCAAGGGTGAAGATCAACCAAATATGTGTTTGTTTGCATGTTGACCAAGGAAGATGGTGGAGCTCTAGGGAGAAATCCAAGGGTCAGGCGACCAATAGGG